>JANAVB010037619.1:3458094-3584832 GCA_029216955.1 Iris pallida
TCTTGTCTGCCTACGGGCTGTAACATGATTAACAAATCCTAGGGTTGATCATATATGACTGAAACTCTTGCTAGTCCTCACATTTTGTACGACTAGCTTCATGATCATCTGTATATGAAATGTACGGGACGCCTTACTATTGAGTATCTGATGGTCTAACATCTTATAACCATTATTGCTTGCTTAAGATTGAGACACTAGGCTTGTTCTTGACCGTAAGAGACTGATGGCTTGTAGAAAAATTCTCATACATCTAGACAGCGGTAACCGTATGTGGAGATGAATTACACTTCTATATACGTAGCTGGCTGTGTCTGCCCCCGCTCTCCAGTATTCTGGTTTTGGGGCGTGACACGGTTTAAGTGGTGGCCCATGCAGGTCTTGTAAATCAAGATGTGTGAGGGTTTTACCGAATAGATGTCTCAATCAGCACTCGCCTTTGATCTCTATTCGTGTCCTCTAATCTTCCTGAAATCTTGACCTGATCACATGCTATTATCCTCGATCTATCTTGGTCCTTCCTTATTGTTCCCCTATGTCATTGTTTTTCAGTAGCATTGTTCCTGGTCCTGCCGATCAGCCCGACGGAGCTCAACCAGCACCTCAGCAGCAACCTGGGGATCAAGCCCAACACTCAGAAGCAGCCTCCCGAGTCATGCTTTCCGGAGATCATGAGCTGCCAGTTCAGCCGGTTCAGCTAATCCAGCCTGCAGAGCCTGATAATGGAACCTTGGTAGGATTTATTCGAGAATTGCTTGCATCTCAAAATCGTCGAGGTGACGCCCTGCACCAGACAGTACAGACGGCCATGGACAGAGTGGGTTACCAAGGTAACAGTGTAGCTAACAATTTCAAGCGCCTAGATCCTCCCTTCTTTGACAGCAGCGAGGATGCGATCGCAGCTGATGCCTGGCTCCAGGACATCGAGATTATCTTGGAAGCAGCCAAGACTCCAGAGGAAGAGAATGTGGATGTTGTCACGCCCTGCTCCCGTAGGAGCGATTGTTCTCGCTAAGGCGTGATGCCGCACGAGCCTAGATTGCGCTCGTACAAGGCGGGTTCCATAACGGCCGATTTTGGCGGCTGCGATGGGATCGTCGCACAGAAGTCCCGTGCAGAGACATTGAATAATAGCAGCGAAAATTAGAACAAACACGAGTTATTCAAAAGAAGCTCTTTATTGATATTGAAACAAAGGTTACAATGGGGCGCAAGGCCAAGATTACAAGTCTCTCAAGCTCACTCATGCTCACATTACAAGTCACTCAGCTCTCTCTCTCATCTCTCAAATACAAGTCTTGAGCCAGCGGATGCTTCAGAAGGCGACGTCTATACATTATGTCCCGTGTAACTCTTGACTCCATGCGGCCGCACGCTTCGAATCGCCAAGGAACTCCGTGTCTCGACGCATCCAAGCGAGCTCCGCGCCACGAGCTTCTACCTGTGCCTGCACATGAAAACTATGTAGGTGTCAGTACTCAACTGTACTGGTAGAATGAGCTCCTCGACCACCCATACAAAACCAACACGTTTGATTTACTTTGTGTGTAACATAGTCCCTTTATGATTTTCTTTCTACTCTTTCCTTATGATCGGTTTTAGGACAGACGCCTTGGCCTATTTTGTGTCTTTAGACCATCCCATGCTTGCAACAACAACGTCGACTCAACAACGTTAACCTATCAAGTCGTGCTTGTCTTTCGGCCAAAGTCAGAGATGCAACTACGCGATAAGACTCCATTCCCGTGTGACCGTGCTATAAGTCCTTGTTGAGGCCATGCCTCGCAACTCAATGAGACTCAATCATATCGCCGTCTCGCGGCCCTTTGCTACTAAATCATCAACTGACCCATCCAACTTGTGAACTAAGTGTCACTCGACCAACTTTGCCTTGCGGCGTCTCTTGACTTAAACTCAAGATAACTCAATCTTAACATGCAATTTATATGCCGACAACATAAGACTCGACGCCACATCTCGTGCCGAAACACGTCGCCTACGTTGCAACCAAATCTTAGGCCCAACATTGTGTTCAAACTATACACACACATTCAACTCGACTCCTTGATATAGTGCACTCAATACTCGACTCAATCCAAAGGCACACTCGCGGATTGCCGCTCATGCCGACCCATCTATATGAATTGGTTACTAACACCACAAGCTATCGTTGACTTATAGCCTTGTTATTCGGCGACCCTTTCAACGCAAGTAGCTAGCCCCAAGAAAGTTTCCGAATAACCCGAGCGGTTCGTCCAGCTACGGCTATACCGTGTTTCCCTCCGGAACGACGCGGTCCCATGGCGCCCAGGGTTGCCGCTCGTGGAAACTCTTCCTTGTCGACAAGTTGTCTAATGACCATGCAAGACTCGACTCAAACTGACGTCTCACACAGTCATCATTCTTTCAATGTTACCATCTCTTTCAAAACCAATATCAAGACTTCTATCATTTGAGACCCCTCGACGACCCACGGTCGCGAGCATTCTTTCCATGTTACCATATCATTTCATTCAACTCATGAATGCCTATTCATTAGTCCTTTCTCCAAAACTCATTAAATCAACCGTGGTTCATGCCTTAAACACTAAGTCCGTGCATCGTGCCTTAAATCGACTTACGTTCTACGCGACGCTATCGCCCAAGTCATACTTTATATGACGGGCCTTGAGACTGTAAGACTATGTGGTTATACCCAACCGTAGAACTCGTAGGACCGTGCTTGCTACCACTTTGATAGCCTAACATAACTTGCCTGACTTAGACGCACAATGACTCGACGAGCAAAGGTTGCGGCAGGCCTCGCATTGCGGAAACGTGCCGCGCATGCGCTCGACTTCTGAACGACCAAGTCATTTGGGTGCCTAGACTTATATCATAAGCCGTGCAACGCAACTTAACTCATGGGGCAAGCCAAGGCTATGCCAAGCCTTGGACGATAGGACCGTGCATGCTTTATGAAGCATTTATGCGGGCGACGCCTATGAATTAGGCTACATTCGTAACTTCGTCTACTCAACCAACTTTCCTTCTCCCAAGCCACGGGACGAAGGATCGAGTGTCATTTTCAAAGCACGCCGTGCACCAACTCTAAGCCAACCGTTGGACCTTTCCATATTCTAACTCAATTCGACCCGTCGGGATTATTCCCTTTAGCTATGTGGATTCGTCTATTTTATTATCAAGCCTACTTGTGAAAGTTGAAAACATGCGATTTATTATGTGAATGGCTAAGATGAGGCAAGTTCACCGAAACTACCCCACCTGAGCGAGCGGTCGCCTCGACCGAGCGATGTCTTCGAGCAGCCGTTGCAAGGCTAAGTCCGAACGCCGTCGGCGTTTCGATTCCTCCGATTGACTGAGCGGGACGGGACACTATATCATACACCACTCAGAAAAAGTTTCGTCCTCGAAACTAACTGAGTACACTTACTCATCGACTTATCACTCGAATGTTCAACGACTCTTGCGCACATTTCCTCTATGCATTTCTCAAATCCGAGCCACGCTCGTGCTACCCTCAATCCGTTCTTCAAAACTCACGATCTCAATATCCTCGACACTTCTCATTCCTCAAGTCTAACTTGAATTTAACATATCACTTAGTTTGGATCATGCACACATTCCAGGCGTCCCCGAAATACATGCATTTCAACCAAGCCTTGCGATAGTGAATCCAATTCTACCTATCGATCCATCCACTCAATCCTGAAAATCAATCCTACCGATGCTAACACTCGCAATATGGACATCTCGCCTAGCTGCTAGGCAATCTCTTTAGGCTAAAGTCAATTGTCAGTATTGGAATCACAGTTCCCAAACAACGATATCAACACTGACTGTCACGACCCGCACCCTGATTAGGGGCACGAGAACGTGGGTACGTCCAGCCTACGCCGCAGTGTCGGCGGTAGAACGTTGTATAGGTCATCTATAACATCTAACATCTAACAACAAGATATATAAACCTTTCATCTCCGCACGGATGTATAACATAACATCTCAACTATATGTCTCAAACACAAGTCTAGGAAAGATAGAACGTGATATGGAATCAGATAAAAGAAAGGAACTGAATATAGATAGAGTTATGACACCACACGAAGTAGATGTCCAACACAGATAAGTACAAGACCTGAAATATAACTAAGTCACAACTAACAATCGTAACAATCCGATACAAAATGAAAACTATAAACACTAGACTAGACTAGGCACCCTCTACTGAGCTAGATGCTCCTCAGGCTCCTGAAGGTCACCCTCATGTGTCCCATAGAAGGTAGGACAGTCACCATCATCATCTGTAATATTCAACAGGTCCAGTCAGGACAGGAACGAGCACAATACATCTCACGCAGTTCATATCATGTTGGAAAATGTAAAGCATGCAAAGAGTAAGATACATGGACTGTAAAGAATTATATATAAAAACGAGAGAGATTTGATAACTGAAAATATCTATATATATGATAAGTAAGAACTGTAGGTAACCTGTGATTTAGAGCATGAGATGGTTATATAAACGGGTTAGGACAATACAAGGGTAACTCCATCATACGTGAGTGTACTATGGACATATACATGATTTCACAAGATTTCACAAGATGGGATTTTGATCACATAACCATTTTCTACTCACCCTCCCCAATCAATACACAAGGATCCAGTCAAGTTACGTTACCTTGCACAAGAGATTTTTATCATGTTTGCTCACGTGATCATGAGAGTACAAGATTGCACAAGAGTATACATGAATAGAGGTGTACATGAAATACAAGATGTTCGTGAAAAGTACATGACAACTGTATTTGATGCACCCCGAGGGGGATAACATCGCATGACAAGATCCATATAGTACCAATCCGTGATAATAACGTGACAGCATCATGTCAAGTAATCTAGAGCAAGAATATAAATCCTAACATGTATGAAATGTTCAGAGAATGTACTCGCCTGTCACCCTGTATGACTGATATGAATAGATGTCCGAACTGGTGTCACAGAGTCCTATTTAGAGTAAAACAGGTCGCAGTATATCCATAATGGTAAAATTAGAGTATACAATGCATACTACATGATTCTAGGTCAATCTGGTCAAAAGTCAACTCTTGGTCAACTCTAAAAGTCAAACTAGGTCAAACTAGTCAAAGTTAGGTCAACCATGGTCAAACTAGTTAGGGTTTAGTCAAACTAGTCATTCTAGGTTATTTCAAGTCAAATCTAGGTTAACTAGGTCAAGTTTGACCTAAGGTTGACTTTAGTCAACTTTAGTCAAACAAGGGTCAAAACCTAACCTCATAGCCATAGGCTCACAAATGAATACCATAGGCTAATATCACATAGATATCTATCTCTATACCATATATATATATACAACATACATATATATAATATACAATACATATATATATATATATATAGAGAAAAGTGAGAGAGAAAGTGAGAGAGAGAGATTACTGGACAGTAGGGGGGGTTCTCTGTCCACTGTGACAGAGAACATAGACACGCACACACACACTAACATACATAAATACATACATATATACATATACTCATATATACATATATACACATGCAATTTCACCCAAATTCCACCCACACACACACACATATACACTACGTATATACACTATGTATACACACTAATACATGCAAAAATAACATCAAAATCGTTTCAAAATTCGTTTTAGAAAAACTGGGAAAATCCCAAAAATCAGGAAATGTGCACTGTGCACAGTGAGATGGGGTAAACCTAAATCCGTGTCCAAAACCAAACTATGACACGAAACCCTTGGTTGGTAAGTGTTGCCCCAAGTGTCCCCTAGTTTCTAGGGTGCCTGAGACAGTCCCGACACGACACAACGTGTCAATCTCGTGAAAAACCCAATCGGGTAAACCCAGGACACACAGTGTACTGTATGGTGCACGTGTGCAACCCACTCTAGGACACGACACACACACACTCGTGTCTCGTGATCGTGTCAGAAGGTGCGCCTAGGGGTAGGGTACGTGTCCAACACCCTGATACGTGTCCACGTGTCGTGTAGAAAGGACACGAGATGCGTATCAGAGACCTAAAATCGTGCATTCAGACCGCATCGTACACGCGGTCGAGTGTCTCGTGCTCACGACACAGGACACGACACACCACGTGCTTGTGTCCTGGTGTTCGCCCAATGATGGGCTACACACGTGTCAGCCTGATACGTGTCCACGACTCGTGTGCGTGGGACACGAGGCTCGTGTCCTAGTCGAAAATTCGACTGAACGTGCGTGTAGGTGTCCAGTGCGTAGGTGATAGCGTGTCCGATACAAATCGAGACACCGTGAAACCTTGGGGGCATGTTCGCAGACATTGCCCCCGTATCCATGCCAATTTTGGCGTGTCCACGTGTCCTATACAGCGAGTACGAGACTCGTGTGAGCAGGGGAAATTCTGTGACAGTGTGCAGTGCAAATCCGTGAGTTCGTGTCCGATTTGGACACGAAGACCAACCTAAATCGTGATCAGTAAGTTAGGGTTAGGGTTAGCAAGGTTAGGGCTACCTGAAAATGCAATTTGTTTCACAAAAACACAAAAACCATTTCTTTGAGGCATTTTATCAAACAAGGTTTTTCAACCTAGGATACGTGTCCGATACGGACACCAAATCAAACCTACTTCCTACCAAACTTGGCCTACAGATCCATGGTACCTAGATGCATGCATTCATGAAGAGAAAACACAATATTAACTATGTATGAGGGTGTTTACCTATTGGTGCAATTCCAATAGAAATCAAGCTAGTAGGGGGGGTGTCCTTCCACTTGGTGATGTCCTAGCCTTGTGGAATCTTGATTGCTAGCCTCCCTTAGCACCCTCAATGTTGTAGGGTCCCAATGCAAAAGACTTGGGTGAATTTAGAGCTAATTTGAAGAAGTTATGAAGGTTTGATGGAAAGGGAAATTTCTAGGTTTTTAAAACATGTGAATTTGTATGGAATGAATAGATGGGGTTATATAGGAAGGGGGCATGCTAGGGGGTGCCCTTGGCTGGTCATGGCAAGGGGGGGTGTCCTTTGCCTTCATTCAAGGTGAAGGCAAGGACTTGGGTGCCAAGTTGAGATCTTTTGAGGGTTTTAAGGAAAATATCACATATGTAAATATCCTAGATATTTTCCTACCTTGACTAATGTGTAATATCCATCCTCTAGTCTCTAGGTTAGTGGCTAACCTCTAGTTTAGGGTAAACTAGGTTAGGGACCCTCATGACAATAATTAAATAATAATAATTCACATAAATCCAATAATTCCAATAATTTCTAGTAAATTACCAAAATACCCCTTAGGCTAAAAAGCCCTAACTTGATGTTCTAAACCTATGACTAGGCTCATATGATCATGGTTAGTCTCTAGGTTAAGTAATCTCTAAGGTTGCACTAGCAAAACATCAAAATCACAAGTCGTAGTTTTAAATAGTTTTAAAATAACTAAAAATCACCAAAAATTATAATATGGTTTAAATATCATTATTAAATAATTATAATTACAAAATTTTAAAATTACCCTCATTTTAGAAACTGGGTGCTACAAGTCTACCCTCCTTAGAAAATTTCGTCCTCGAAATTAGAATGGTCATACTCCTTCTAGGTTAAACACCCCTACAATCACAGTCTCAAACACACAGTCCGATAATCATATGCGTCTGTCCAAAATCATGATACTCGGAATCTTCGTCATGCTAGTGAGCAAGGCTACGATATTCACAGTCCTTGACTATGGTACATACCACTAGAATCATGGTATTTAAAATTTTCGCATTGCCGCATGCCTGGCCGCGAAAACCTTAAATTCCCACATCCGAGAAATACGTCTAAAATCCGACTATATGTCCTCACTATGCCAGCTAACATGACTATAGAAGACTATAGATCCCATAATCGAGATGACCTAGCCCATACGACTTATCTCAGAAGAAAATAACTCACAATGAAATATCCGAACAAAATTTATCAACTACAAGGAACAGATAGAATCGAATTTCAAGACAGTTATAAGGAGGCAAATGCGGAAATAGAATCGAAAAGGTTGGAACCTGCAATCAGCTCTCCCTCTGCCTGTGCATCATCGACTGCCATGGCGAAAGCTCGCCCCGGCTGGCCTCCCTTGGCCTGCTGCTGATGCTGGACAAACCTCTGCTGCTGAGTCTGCAACGGTAGTCCCGTCTGCTGTCCTGTCGGAGCCCTAGCTCCTGCTGCTGCCTGAGCCAATCGTGCCAAGTTCTTGGGACACTCCCTCAACTGATGCTCTGCTGAACCACAAAGCAAACACAGGCCCTGCCTCTTCCTGCAGTCATCCCATCCGTGACCTTGCTTCTTACAGAAGTTACATATAGGGTGCTGTTGCTGCCTGGGTGCCTGCTGGTGAAGTACATGTCCCTGGACCTGAAGCGGCTGCTGAACTGGCCTCTGCTGTATGTGAGGGCGCTTGGCTGGCCCTGCACTAGAACTAGCCCCTAAGGCATAACTGCCCCTCTTCGGCTTGAGGCCGAAGTCCTCCTCTGCAATCTGTGCGTCCATCAATATCTGATCGAACGTCGCGTCACGGCGTCCCGAGGTGCGGGTGCGCACTGCATGAATAAGTCCCCTACGAAACTTACGAGCCTTCTGTCCCTCATCCTGGATCATATCGGGAGCGAACCTGCTAAGACGGAAGAACTCAGCTGCATACTCGTCCACCGACGAGTTCTCCTGTACTAGACCCACGAACTGGCCCTCCAATGCTGTAAGAGCCACGTCCGGAAAGAACTTCTCCTTGAAGAGCCTCCGGAAGTTCTCCCATGTCAGCCCTCTCACCGACGCATGAGGATCCGTGCGGTACCATGTCAGCGCGGTATCGAAGAATCGGCTGGCTGCTGCTGAAACCCAAAGTCCTCTAGGAAGCTCTGCTAGCTCCATACTCCGCTGCACGTCCTCTAGCCAGTCGTCTGCATAAAGGATGCCCTCCGTGCCCGTGAAGTCCCTGGAGCTCATCTTCCTAAAGTCTAGTACTGTCCCCGGCCTGGACTGCTGCTGGTACGGCTGCTGGCCAGTAGGGCCCTGCACCGTACCCGGTGCCACTCTCTCCACTGCTGCCAGTGCAAGTTGATGCGAGTTCTCCATGCTCTGCCTCAGCATCTCAATCTGACGGTGTGACGCCTCCGACTGGCGCTGCGATGCCTCTGCCTGGGCCCGCTGAGTCTCCATCATCTGCTGAAGGAGAAGGAACATATGATGTGTATCCGTCGGTATCGGAGGTGGTGGCGGTAGCATCTCCGGAACGACGACCGAAACCCTCTGGGGTGGAGGTAGTATACCTCCCTGTGCAACTGCCGGGGTCTCCGGGATAGTGGAATCACTGGGGGCAGTCTCGTGAACCTCCTCCTCAGCCTGGTCAGATCTATCGGGCAAGCTACTCGATCCAGTGGCCTGCGGGTGCGTCTTCGTCATCCTGGAGACGAATTGAAACAAAGAGATCAATATGGCACATGAGTAGATTTATCAAGGAAGGACAGTTAATTTAATACAAGGAGAGTAATCATGAAAATCAAAAGATCGGAAATTTTCCTAGGTGTGATTGAGAAACTCCTATCATGTCCTAGGTCCTACGTCCTAATTGCAGGCTCGTAATTAGTACTCTAAGTCGAGCACCATTACGAGATCGCACTAATTGCGACACAGACCTGCATGGGCCACCACAAAAATGTGTCACGACCCGCACCCTGATTAGGGGCACGAGAACGTGGGTACGTCCAGCCTACGCCGCAGTGTCGGCGGTAGAACGCTGTATAGGTCATCTATAACATCTAACATCTAACAACAAGATATATAAACCTGTCATCTCCGCACGGAGGTATAACATAACATCTCAACTATATGTCTCAAACACAAGTCTAGGAAAGATAGAGCATGATATGGAATCAGATAAAAGAAAGGAACTGAATATAGATAGAGTTATCACACCACACAAAGTAGATGTCCAACACAGATAAGTACAAGACCTGAAATATAACTAAGTTACAACTAACAATCGGAACAATCCCTAGGCACCCTCTACTGAGCTAGATGCTCCTCAGGCTCCTGAAGGTCACCCTCATGTGTCCCATAGAAGGTAGGACAGTCACCATCATCATCTGTAATATTTTCAACAGGTCCAGTCAGGACAGGAACGAGCACAATACATCTCACGCAGTTCATATCATGTTGGAAAATGTAAAGCATGCAAAGAGTAAGATACATGGACTGTAAAGAATTATATATAAAAACGAGAGAGATTTGATAACTGGAAATATCTATATATATGATAAGTAAGAACTGTAGGTAACCTGTGATTTAGAGCATGAGATGGTTATATAAACGGGTTAGGACAATGCAAGGGTAACTCCATCATACGTGAGTGTACTATGGACATATACATGATTTCACAAGATTTCACAAGATGGGATTTTGATCACATAACCATTTCCTACTCACCCTCCCCAATCAATACACAAGGATCCAGTCAAGTTACGTTACCTTGTACAAGAGGTTTTTATCATGTTTGCTCACGTGATCATGAGAGTACAAGATTGCACAAGAGTATACATGAATAGAGGTGTACATGAAATACAAGATGTTCGTGAAAAGTACATGACAACTGTATTTGATGCACCCCGAGGGGGATAACATCGCATGACAAGATCCATATAGTACCAATCCGTGATAATAACGTGGCAGCATCATGTAAAGTAATCTAGAGCAAGAATATAAATCCTAACATGTATGAAATGATCAGAGAATGTACTCGCCTGTCACCCTGTATGACTGATATGAATAGATGTCCGAACTGGTGTCACAGAGTCCTATTTAGAGTAAAACAGGTCACAATATATCCACAATGGTAAAATTAGAGTATACAATGCATACTACATAATTCTATGTCAATCTGGTCAAAAGTCAACTCTTGGTCAACTCTAAAAGTCAAACTAGGTCAAACTAGTCAAAGTTAGGTCAACCATGGTCAAACTAGTTAGGGTTTAGTCAAACTAGTCATTCTAGGTTATTTCAAGTCAAATCTAGGTTAACTAGGTCAAGTTTGACCTAAGGTTGACTTTGGTCAACTTTAGTCAAACAAGGGTCAAAACCTAACCTCATAGCCATAGGCTCACAAATGAATACCATAGGCTAATATCACATAGATATCTATCTCTTTACCATATATATATACAACATATATATATGTAATATACAATACATATATATATATAGAGAGAGAAAAGTGAGAGAGAGAGAGAGTAAGTGAGAGAGAGAGATTACTGGACAGTAGGGGGGGGGGGGTTCTCTGTCCACTGTGACAGAGAACATAGACACGCACACACACACACTAACATACATAAATACATACATATATACATATACTCATATATACATATATACACATGCAATTTCACCCAAATTCCACCCACACACACACACACACACTACGTATATACACTATGTATACACACTAATACATGCAAAAATAACATCAAAATCGTTTCAAAATTCGTTTTAGAAAAACTGGGAAAATCCCAAAAATCAGGAAATGTGCACTGTGCACAGTGAGATGGGGTAAACCTAAATCCGTGTCCAAAACCAAACTATGACACGAAACCCTTGGTTGGTAAGTGTTGCCCCAAGTGTCCCCTAGCTTCTAGGGTGCCTGAGACACAGTCCCGACACGACACAACGTGTCAATCTCGTGAAAAACCCAATCGGGTAAACCCAGGACACACAGTGTACTGTATGGTGCACGTGTGCAACCCACTCTAGGACACGACACACACACACTCGTGTCTCGTGATCGTGTCAGAAGGTGCGCCTAGGGGTAGGGTACGTGTCCAACACCCTGATACGTGTCCACGTGTCGTGTAGAAAGGACACGAGACGCGTATCAGAGACCTAAAATCGTGTATTCAGACCGCATCGTGCACGCGGTCGAGTGTCTCGTGCTCACGACACAGGACACGACACACCACGTGCTTGTGTCCTGGTGTTCGCCCAATGATGGGCTACACACGTGTCAGCCTGATACGTGTCCACGACTCGTGTGCGTGGGACACGAGGCTCGTGTCCTAGTCGAAAATTCGACTGAACGTGCGTGTAGGTGTCCAGTGCGTGGGTGATTGCGTGTCCGATACAAAACGAGACACCGTGAAACCTTGGGGGCATGTTCGCAGACATTGCTCCCGTATCCATGCCAATTTTGGCGTGTCCACGTGTCCTATACAGCGAGTATGAGACTCGTGTGAGCAGGGGAAATTCTGTGACAGTGTGCAGTGCAAATCCGTGAGTTCGTGTCCGATTTGGACACGAAGACCAACCTAAATCGTGATCAGTAAGTTAGGGTTAGGGTTAGCAAGGTTAGGGCTACCTGAAAATGCAATTTGTTTCACAAAAACACAAAAACCATTTCTTTGAGGCATTTCATCAATAAGGTTTTTCAACCTAGGATACGTGTCCGATACGGACACCAAATCAAACCTACTTTCTACCAAACTTGGCCTACAGATCCATGGTACCTAGATGCATGCATTCATGAAGAGAAAACACAATATTAACTATGTATGAGGGTGTTTACCTATTGGTGCAATTCCAATGGAAATCAAGCTAGTAGGGGGGGTGTCCTTCCACTTGGTGATGTCCTAGCCTTGTGGAATCTTGATTGCTAGCCTCCCTTAGCACCCTCAATGTTGTAGGGTCCCAATGCAAAAGACTTGGGTGAATTTAGAGCTAATTTGAAGAAGTTATGAAGGTTTGATGGAAAGGGAAATTTCTAGGTTTTTAAAACATGTGAATTTGTATGGAATGAGTAGATGGGGTTATATAGGAAGGGGGCATGCTAGGGGGTGCCCTTGGCTGGTCATGGCAAGGGGGGGTGTCCTCTTGCCTTCCTTCAAGGTGAAGGCAAGGACTTGGGTGCCAAGTTGAGATCTTTTGAGGGTTTTAAGAAAAATATCACATATGTAAATATCCTAGATATTTTCCTACCTTGACTAATGTGTAATATCCATCCTCTAGTCTCTAGGTTAGTGGCTAACCTCTAGATTAGGGTAAACTAGGTTAGGGACCCTCATGACAATAATTAAATAATAATAATTCACATAAATCCAATAATTCCAATAATTCCTAGTAAATTACCAAAATACCCCTTAGGCTAAAAAGTCCTAACTTGATGTTCTAAACCTATGACTAGGCTCATATGATCATGGTTAGTCTCTAGGTTAAGTAATCTCTAAGGTTGCACTAGCAAAACATCAAAATCACAAGTCGTAGTTTTAAATAGTTTTAAAATAACTAAAAATCACCAAAAATCATAATATGGTTTAAATATCATTATTAAATAATTATAATTACAAAATTTCAAAATTTTCCTCATTTTAGAAACTGGGTGCTACACTGACCCCATTCTAAGGTCAAACCAAGTTGATAGTACGGGATTTTCTACCCAAGCTCGTATCACTCTGATTTTCTAAACATCGAGCATCGATTCCCTACACACATCCTAACGTTTGTCGCGCGGGGTCCGAGTCATTTAGCAAAGCCATCCTATGATAACTCACATTTCAACCAATTCCTTGACATATCAATATCACTTCATTCATCAAGCCATTTCGCATTGTCTATTTCTTCGAACACGTTCGACATAATCTGCCTATCAATCCTTTCAAATCAAACACGCTACGACACAATTCATCGCCAAGCCATAATTCACATTCCATACTTCCTAAGTCATTTATCTCAATTCACGAAATCGATCACAAGGTCATCTGACTTAACAATACGTTGGGCCCCGATCTCGCGAGTCAGATTATCTACGGTGGGCATGAATCACCATGCACGCTCCCGCGGGATAATCATCCTCATCGGGACGTAACTCTTGTTCGAGTCTAGACTAATTCATTCTCGATGCGCGGATTGGACCTACTCAATCCTCAAGTTTATTTCATTCATCAATCGCAAGTCCTAACATCCTCAAATTTTCCTTCGTATCAAACCGACAAGTCGAGACAATCAAAGTTGCCGCATCCTGATTTTCCGAGTTCGATCATTCCCGCGACGTGAATCACCATGTCAGCGCTCACGCGGAACGATCGCCCCAAATCCGACGCGACGCATGTGCGAGGCTAGAGTTGCGCTCGCGCAAGACAAGATCGTCGACGTTGTGGTTATCAACGTAACCATCAAGACACAATCATTTTCTTCCAACATTATCTCAATCAAAATCCTAAGTATTGCATCCAACTGAACAATAATACTTGCACGATCGTCATTCGCCGAGTCAGAGTACCCCTGAGTTATCGCATATCGATCTTTGATACGCCTCAATACCATCGACGATATGCGTAACCTGACGATCTTCCTTTCAACAAGTTCTGAGTCGTGCGAATGTTGCTATCGTCCGACTGGATAATCTCCTCAACATTCAAAATCAAGTTCGATCATTATCCCTCGAATCATTCACAACATTAATTTCCTCAAACCCAAATTCACGTATCATTCATCTGTCCATCTTAAGTCATCGACCAACGTTTTTCCTCAATTCACATCATTCTTGCTAACTCAAATCATCGAGCAACATTCAATTCAATCCTTAGAGTCATTGCGTAACTTCAAAACTCAAACTTTTCATGCACGTTATCTTCCGATCGTGCTAGCTTTCGTATACGATTCTCAACGATTTTCTCGATCAAGTCATCCATTTACACATCTTAACTTTTTCCTCGATTCGATTTCGCCTACTCAATCATTTTCGTGTTTTATTACTTCGTACAATCCTCAATCCCGTGCACGTTCCGTGCGCGTTAATTTCTAGGTTGTTCGAATCACACATTGTCAAATCTTAAGACTATAACTTGTTCAACGACACTCAATCTAAGGCTTTGCATAACGCGATGCTTGCTGATAGACTCACCGACACCCCGCATCCTCAATTCGATCGATCGACATCCCTGAGGCTATCACATACACCACTCAGGGATGAAGTCTTTTATCAAATCCTCAACTATCATTCGAATAAAAATCCACTTCTTCAAATTTTTCGTTCGAACTATTCCTCAATTTCCAAGCACGCTCATCTATATCACACCGACGATATCGTCGCTCGATAGCACCCCTATCGATAGTCATCTCACTTTACTCAATCGAGTTCAACTCATTCTCGTCCGACACAATTCGATTCCCGCACTCGACTTTTCTAAGGTCGACGCAACTTTGGTGTATATGCCCAGCCCGACTTAGCCAACTGTGCTTACGCGAACCATCTTTTTGTTTCTTTGTCAAAAACTGTTCTCCTACGTTTTGCAAAATAGATAGACTTATTGTATGGACATCCCGTGGGACATTTGAGAGAGAGCGCACCAACGATTTCAACTTTGCGGAAGCAACACTTCAGAGTTTGCGGAAACAACGGAGTTAAAGAATTCAATCGATAGTCCAAGGACGTAAAGCCGTGCTCTGATACCATTATGTCACGCCCCACTCCCGTAGGAGCGATCGTCCTCGCTAAGGCGTGATGTCGCACGAGCCTAGATTGCGCTCGTGCAAGGCAGATTCCATAACGGCCGATTTTGGCGGCTGCGACGGGGTCGTCGCACAGAAGTCCCGTGCAGAGACATTGAATAATAGCAGCGGAAATTAGAACAAACATGAGTTATTCAAAAGAAGCTCTTTATTGATATTGAAACAAAGGTTACAATGGGGCGCAAGGCCAAGATTACAAGTCTCTCAAGCTCACTCAGGCTCACATTACAAGTCACTCAGCTCTCTCTCTCATCTCTCAAATACAAGTCTTGAGCCAGCGGATGCTTCGGAAGGCGACGTCCATACATTATGTCCCGTATAAGTCTTGACTCTATGCGGCCGCACGCTTCGAATCGCCAAGGAACTCCGTGCCTCGACGCATCCAAGCGAGCTCCGCGCCACGAGCTTCCACCTGTGCCTGCACATGAAAACTATGTAGGTGTCAGTACTCAACTGTACTGGTGGAATGAGCTCCTCGCCCACCCATACAAAACCAACACGTTTGATTTACTTTGTGTGTAACATAGTCCCTTTATGATTGTCTTTCTACTCTTTCCTTAGGATCGGTTTTAGGACAGACGTCTTGGCCTATTTTGTGTCTTTAGACCATCCCGTGCTTGCAACAACAACGTCGACTCAACAACGTTAACCTATCAAGTCGTGTTTGCCTTTCGGCCAAAGTCAGAGACGCAACTACGCGATAAGACTCCATTTCCGTGTGACCGTGCTATAAGTCCTTGTTGAGACCATGCCTCGCAACTCAATGAGACTTAATCATATCGCCGCTTCGCAGCCCTTGCCGCCTCGCGGCCCTTTGCTACTAAATCATCAACTGACCCATCCAACTTGTGAACTAAGTGTCACTCGACTAACTTTGCCTTGCGGCATCTCCTGACTTAAACTCAAGACAACTCAATCTTAACATGCAACTTATATGCCGACAACATAAGACTCGATGCCACATCTCGTGTCGAAGCACGTCGCCTACGTTGCAACCAAATCTTAGGCCCAACATTGTGTTCAAACTATACACACACATTCAACTCGACTCCTTGATATAGTGCACTCAATACTCGACTCAATCCAAAGGCACACTCGCGGATTGCTGCTCATGCCAACCCATCTATATGAATTGGTCACTAACACCACAAGCTATCGTGGACTTATAGCCTTGTTATTCGGCGACCCTTTCAACGCAAGTAGCTAGTCCCGAAGAAAGTTCCCGAATAACCCGAGTGGTTCGTCTAGCTACGGCTATACCGTGTTTTCCTCCGGAACGACGCAGTCCAATGGCGCCCAGGGTTGCCGCTCGTGGAAACTCTTCCTTGTCGACAAGTTGTCCAATGACCATGCAAGACTCGACTTAAACTGACGTCTCACACAGTCATCATTCTTTCAATGTTACCATCTCTTTCAAAACCAATATCAAGACTTCTATCATTTGAGACCCCTCGACGACCCACGGTCGTGAGCATTCTTTCCATGTTACCATATCATTTCATTCAACTCATGAATGCCTATTCGATAGTCCTTTCTCCAAAACTCATTAAATCAACCGTGGTTCATGCCTTAAACACTAAGTCCGTGCATCGTGCCTTAAATCGACTTACGTTCTACGCGATGCTATCGCCCAAGTCATACTTTATATGACGGGCCTTGAGACTGTAAGACTATGTGGTTATACCCAACCGTAGAACTCGTAGGACCGTGCTTGCTACCACTTTGATAGCCTAACATAACTTGCCTGACTTAGACGCGCAATGACTCGACGAGCAAAGGTTGCAGCAGGCCTCGCATTGCGGAAACGTGCCGCGCATGCGCTCGACTTCTGAACGACCAAGTCATTTGGGTGCCTAGACTTATATCATAAGCCGTACAACGCAACTTAACTCATGGGGCAAGCCAAGGCTATGCCAAGCCTTGGACGATAGGACCGTGCATGCTTTATGAAGCATTTATGTGGGCGACGCCTATGAATTAGGCTACATTCGTAACTTCGTCTACTCAACCAACTTTCCTTCTCCCAAGCCACGGGACGAAGGATCGAGTGTCATTTTCAAAGTACGCCGTGCACCAACTCTAAGCCAACCGTTGGACCTTTCCATATTCTAACTCAATTCGACCCGTCGGGATTATTCCCTTTAGCTATGTGGATTCGTCTATTTTATTATCAAGCCTACTTGTGCAAGTTGAAAACATGCGATTTATTATGTGAATGGCTAAGATGAGGCAAGTTCACCGAAACTACCCCACCTGAGCGAGCGGTCGCCTCGACCGAGCGATGTCTTCGAGCAGCCGTTGCAAGGATAAGTCCGAACGCCGTCGGCATTTTGATTCCTCCGATTGACTGAGCGGGACGGGGCACTATAGCTGTAGTGCGCCTACAGTTGTTGGACTTAGCCCGCGCCTGGTGGGCGATGCTAGCAGTGGGTTTGGCGACGCCTGTCCCATGGACGACATTCAGTGACAAGTTTCAGATCAAGTACTTTGATGCAGTGGCTCGACATTTCTGCAGACGAGATTTACCAACTTGAGGCAGATGAGCAGGACGGTCGATGGTTATGCGGCCGAGTTTTCAAGACTTAGTCGATTTGCTCCTACCTTGGTGGCGACCGAATTGGACGAGCCCAGCGGTTCCAGCAGGGACTCCACCTAGAGATTATTCTAGCTGTGGAGCAGTTTGAGCACCAGACGTTTGATGCTGTCTTGAGGGCAGCTAGGAAGCATGAGTATACATCCCAGAGAATAATAGATCGAACCGGAGGACGGAAGAGGTCCCATGGACAATTGTCCCAATTATCAGCACCAGCCCCGGCAGCTAGGGCCTTGACAATTGGACCCCCAGGAGGACGACCACAGTTTCGTCGGTTCAGCACTCGACACCGACGCCGCTGAAGCAGAAGCAGTCTCCCGCAATGCGTTGCACTCATTGTGGGAAGCCAGGACACGTTGTTTCGGAGTGTCGCAGAGCACAGGGATTGTGTTTGCCTTGTGGGGCACCGGATCATACGATAGGGTCCTGTCCGAATAGAGCCAGCTCATCGACAGCGAACCTAACCAATCCAACGGTTAGGGGTCCAGCACCAGTGCAACAGCAGTATCAGCCTCAGAGGCCATTGCCGCCCCAGGAACAAGCCTTTCAGCAGCAGAGACCCCAGCAGTATGCCCATACCCAAGCTCTGATTCAGAACCGGCAGAATGGTTTCCAGCATGATGTCTTCCTTATGCCTCATGCCTTCGTTTTCCTCCTTACATGATTGATTGTTTGATTGGTTGCTAGTCATAGATTGCTTGTGCCTTAGTATAGCTTGCCCCGACATCTCTAGCCTCTTGATTAAATTCCGAGGACGAAATTCTTTTAAGGTGGGTAGAGTTGTCACTCCCGTTTCCCGTTATACGTATTTTTCAGGATACGTATACGGATTTCTGACAATTGTCAGGTGGCCTGTATTTTGACTTATCTTGCTTTGCATAGCCTTGGTTTAATCTTGACTTGATTGGTTCAACTTGGTTCAACATGGCTTGGTTTGGTTTGGCTTGGCTTGGTTGGGTTTGAGATGGAGAGGGTTGATATATAAGTCAACTACTCTCTCTCTCCTCCATAACTGTCATTTACTTCTTCATCTTCTCCATTTACTCCTCCCACCTACACCCAAGTCCTAGACAAGTGCAACTTGCTTCATGATGGATCTCAAGTTTTATTGTTTCTTTCCCTTCCTTACTTCATTCTAAGCCTCTTCAGAACTTGACATTTTTGGATTTGATGGATGGATTCTTGTAGGTCTAAGTTTGTAATTTTTCGGTTTTTCTTGGTTTTGATCTCTAAAATTTGGTTATTTTCGAAAACTAATGGTTCTATGTTGTAGAGAATTCAATTTCATACAGTTTTGGTTTTATTTCGCTTGATTTCGACTTCGGATGAGGTAAGTTATGGCTATGACAAGTTTTCAGAACTTTCATGGCTGAACTTGCTGTTGGGGACGATGACCCCCATGCGCCTGGGAGGCCATGCGCCGTGAAGTCCCGGCAACGCATTCTTTGACTCCGAGCGTGTCATGCGCGTAGTCTTCCTACGCGCATGTACTGAAGACGCAGCGTGAGTTCTGATGCGCGGATGTGCTGATGCACAAGAATTCTGACGCGTGGATGCGCAAGAATTCTGATGCGCGGATGTACTGATGCGCAGGAATTCTGATGTGCGGATGCGCAGGAATTTGCATGCGCCGAAATTGCATTATTTTGTTGTTTTTGCCCGTTTGGGCTATTTTGTAGCTAAAATCTTGAAAAACTCAAAACATGAAAGTTGTAGATCTTTGTCTCGACTTCAAGAATTTTCTTGTCTCACTTTAATCAGGGTTCATATGTGACTTATGGTTTCATTTCCATATGGGTGTTCTCGACCTTCTTTGTATGTTGTATATACTTGACCTAAATTGCGGCGACCCGAATTGACACTTGATAGTCTTGAGCTAGTAACTTGAATCCGGCACGAGCATGATAACATGAACACGACATGATAACTCTAGATGGTGACCCGTCGTGGTACACTCTTGACAAGTAACTTAACATGATAATTCTTGATGGTGGTCCGTTGTGACGCACTCTTGACATGATAAAGTAACCTAACATGATAATCTCGATATGTCTTGCTAAGTAACTCTTGTCTTGACACCGTGGGTGATTTTCTTGATTGTACCTGTATAAGCTACATGTCCCGTCTTGCATCATGTCTAGGATATGAATTCCTGATTTCCCACGGTCAGGAATTTATACTAAATCAGACTAGGTTAATAACTAGATTGATCAAGTAGTTCATATAGAGAGATATTTCGGCTACAAGCAATCCCGTTATCTGGGCGCCTTCTCTGATGGACTTGTAGCCTGCCATCGAGTAGGGCACATTTCCAGCCTACTGTCTTGTGGGGTACTTCATGAAACAAGTTCTATGCACACTGTCATGTGTTGCACCCCCAAGTCACCTAATAACTCTCTTAGGGTACATTTGTCTCCTGGGCGATGTATCCACTATAAATCCTTGTAACTTGCGTCTAGATAACCTGGATAGTCTGCAGGGCTTGTGGCCGTAGGAATATCTCATTGCATCTTGCTAATAACTAGGCTTGTGATAACCCTAGTTAGTTAAAGTATCAAGCCGTACTCTTTGCTTGGCCGTGAATGTTGGATGGAGTCCTATCTTGCCTAGTCTTGCCTAGATCCAGTACATGCTTATCTCAGGACATACTTGTTTATGCTTTACTCTTGTCGATAATTGGTTAGAGACTAAGTTCTGTTCAGGCGAAGGATTACAATCCCGGTCCTTGTTTGGTTTACGGGTTGTAACTTGGTTACCGGAATAGTCCTTAGTTATCTTATTGCTTATCACCATGTTTTCTCTAACTTATGTCTTTTGTTATTTCATTTATGCTCTGTGTTTTAACTTGCTGGTTTTAGTTCCTAAGTGAAGCCTCCCTTGTGGCACTTGCTCTTTCTGGGGTCTGACCCGGCTGGTTTTGTATGGCCAGATTTCAGAGCAGCACCCGAGGATCTACCTGCCTTCCAGCCAGATGGTGACCACTAGAAGAAACCCTGGCAACGAGTGGGTTCTTATTTTGCTCTCCCACTCCCTTGTAAAAATATTCTTTTGAGGCGTTTAGCCGCCGAGCAAGTGTTAGCTCGTGTTGAATACTTATATTTCTTGTCTGCCTACGGGCTGTAACATGATTAACAAATCCTAGGGTTGATCATGTATGACTGAAACTCTTGCTAGTCCTCACATTTTGTACGACTAGCTTCATGATCATCTGTATATGAAATGTATGGTACGCCTTACTATTGAGTATCTGATGGTCTAACATCTTATAACCATTATTGCTTGCTTAAGATTGAGACACTAGGCTTGTTCTTGACCATAAGAGACTGATGGCTTGTAAAAAATTCTCATACATCTAGACAGCCGTGACCGTATATGGAGGTGGATCACACTTCTATATACGTAGCTGCTGTGTCTGCCCCCGCTCTCCAGTATTCTGGTTCTGGGACGTGACACTCTTGCTTGGATTGGAAGATTTGAGTGGAAAGAGGATTAATAAAAATACAGTAATTACTAAAATACCCTTAATACATGTGGCATAAAATTGTACAAAACATATATAGTCATCAACTCAAATGATGCGTAAAATATATGTGGTCATCAACTTTCTCTCATCTAAATTTTGACGCACCTGAATGGTTTTTTTATACATTAAATGTGGTTAACAACTCAACAGAAGCATTAAAAACATTGTCGTCGGTTTTTATATATTTTTTCCTTGTAATTTTCAATGATAAGTAATAAGTGAAAGCAAGAAGAAAAGTTGCACCTGGACGACAACATGTTAAAATCCAGGAAGACAGAGCAGCATGCTAAAAGCAAAAAAAAAAAATGGAGGAGAATGTCAAGATAGTTTATATGATAAACAATGGATATTTATGACTTTTTAAATAGCAACCTCTCCCTTTCCCATGTTTAACCCTTCGATTTGGAGGTTGAAATAATTGACAAAAGAAGGTTAAACAAACCCTCACATAACCTCTATGACTCTCCCTCCTAAATTTTCACCCTCAAACCAAGCTGGGGTTTCTTTTCCCTTAACTCTCTTCACCCTCAATCCAAGCACACCCTAAATGTTCGATCATCCTCCACGGTTCCTCCTCTAGCAAGTGGTAACATATCTGATTTATTATGAAAATACAATGAAAGATAGAAAACAAGATACAGACTCCAAACGGCTATAAAAACAGGTTTGCCGGCAAGCTATGTTGCACGAACGTGACATGGGATATGGGACACTACGCGACACAGAAACGACAACACACTTTTTTTAGAAACTAGGATGCGACATGTTATATATATATATATATATATATATATATATATATATATATATATATATATATATATATATATATATATATTTCCATCATTTATTAATGGAGGAAATAATATGCTTTTTCGTATATTCGAATCTCGAACCATCCGGCCAAGAGCTTCCGTCTGTTGACCACTAGAGCCAGAAGACTTTGACATATGCCGTTATTGGCACTCCTAAAATGTCATTCCGTACTCTTCTTTAATTTTTTATTATTCAAATTCTAAATCTATTTCTGCATTAACATTATCAACACTCTTAAAATGTCATCATGCACTCCTCCCTCCATGCATGCATAAATTAATGTCAGATTTAATACATGAATGGATTTGGTATTTGAATTATATATAGCTTGTTCCTATACAGGAATAACTTACGGGACAAAGTTACGGAATAATTTAAAAAAAACAAAATTCAAAACAAATTTAAATATAAATTAATATTTACATCTAAATCTTTCCGTAAAAATAAATCTAATGTTATAATCTATCTT
Organism: Iris pallida; assembly: GCA_029216955.1. NCBI lineage: Eukaryota > Viridiplantae > Streptophyta > Magnoliopsida > Asparagales > Iridaceae > Iris > Iris pallida. Next base: position 3,481,053 of record JANAVB010037619.1, read on the forward strand.
TCAAAGCATATCTAAAACTAACATATCTTTAAAAACAAATCTATATTTAAAAATATTAATTTTAATGTTAATATTAACTATAATTATGATTTTAATATTAATTTTACTGTTAATATTAATGTTTACGTTGATATTAATGTTAATATTAATGTTTATTTTAATATTAATGTTAATGTTAATATTAATGTTAATGTTAATATTAATATTAAGTTTATATGTTAATTTTAGTATTAATTTCAATTTTTAAATTTTAATATTAATGTTAAAACTAAAATTAAAATTAACACTAAAATTAACATCTAAATTAACAATAAACATTAAAATTAACATTAACACTAAAATTAACATTAAAAGTTAATATTAATGTTAGTATTAACATTAAAGTTAAAATTAAAATTTTAAAATAGATTAGTTTTGAAGGATAGATTATTTTTTCAGACAAATCTATCTATCTTTAAAAAATAAAAAATAAATTTATCCATCTTTGTTTAAAAAAGATCACCTCTATTTTAAAAATCAAACTGATCATGGAAAGAATTTGTTTATTTAAGATAAAGATAGATTTGTTTTTAAAAAGGGAGAGATTTAAATTTTTCAAAGAATAAAAATTTGGAAGAGAAACATGTATGTTTAGAAAATACAAATAAAGAGATTAAGTAGTATCCCCTAAATTTGATCTGCCGGTTGAACATTTGATGTGGCCCATTTCCCTTCATCAAATCTTGGCCCTTTGTCGATTCCCACTTATTGTGTAAATGTTTGACGTGGTTCATTTCCCATTCATCAAACCCTATCGCATCAAAGCATCAATGCTTGATGTGGTTCATCCCCATTCATCAAACCTTGGTCCCTTGACAAATTTTAATCTTTCCATCAATGTTTGACGTAGCACATCCCCATTCATCAAACATGGATTAAGAGCATAGTTTGCAGTATCGAACAATACCGATCCGATACTATCGATACCGATATGGTTTGGCCGATAGTGACCGATACTGACGTTGGGGGTCTCTTTCTCGGTCAATTCGACAGAGAAATTGGAACGAAAAAGACTAATCAGTAAGGGTGCAATAGAATGTAAATGAAAAAAAAAAACTTATTTATCGCAAGTAAACTAATCAGCAAGGTTGATTATTATTGCTTTATATTTCAAAATTACTAAGAAATAACACAAAAAAGTACTTAAAACTATGCCTAAATGGATAAAATATTTTTTTCTAAATTTTTGATAATTTATTTATAACTATTTGTTTTCCGATACCAAAAAGTCCGATACTCCAATCTGAAATTGCTGATACTGCCAATCCCAATACTCATAGGAATGATCCGATACCGATACTGCTAACCTTGATGAGTAGTTCCACTAATTGCGTTAGTGTTTAATGTGACACACCTCACCCATCAAATCCCAAACACACAAATTGATAATCACCGAAACTGATACGGGCCTCGCACACAGGAACCCAAACCAGCCCCTTTTGCATCTTCCCCATGTCCACCACAGCGAGAACCGACCTTCTGCACATGAACCCGAAGTGCAGCCTCCCTCGCACTTTGAACCCAAACCTGATAATCGAAGCATCAGCATTGATGTATGGTGTTGCCCTTTCTTTGCTGTCGAGGTCAAGGAGGCATCGGATCGAAATGGCTCGTTGGAGAGGTCTTACTAGACACTTCATGGTGGTGCATCGCCACTGGTAGAAGAATGCCGATGGAGACAGATCTGGACCCAAAGCTGCGACCAACCAACGAGCCGACCTGTACTAGGCTGATGCTCGAACTCGACTCACTTGAATCCGACCCAAACACGACTGACCCGAACCGGAGCTGGACTTGCCCAGACCGGACCAGACAATTTCATTCACATAGGAAAATATAAATAAAAATACCAATCTGTTTTGGAGGGAACAAGTTTCCTTATTTCTGGACTTATATCTGGTAAACTATATTTCCCGGAATTAAATTTGTCTGATGTTTATATTAGGAAACAGACATCGTAATTGCTTTCCCATCCTTAGGTTTCCTGCTTAGCTCAGATCATGTTCTGATAGATTTTCCAGATCATGATCTGATAGATTTTTCGCCAATGCTAAGGGCACTACTAAATTTGTTAAGGGGCATCACAATTTCTGCAATCCTACCAAAATTTTGACAATTTTATAGAAAGAGAAGTATGTCTTTAGGGCTGCCAAAATTTCTAGTCCTAACTATGCGCAGATTGCAGAATTGTGATAGCCCTTGATAACAAATGAAGTGCCCTTAGCATTGGCCTAAATTTTCTGTGTAGCTGTAATTGTTGTTACTTCGAAAGCACACAAAAATTTAGCCCCATCACTATGAGATTTACACCTTCTGCCAATTTTTTCAAAATAGGACATTCAAACTGGAGATTGGTGGCTGGCAGTTGGGCAAGATTTCAAAGCAGTCGGATACTGGCCGAGGTCCCTCTTCAGCACCTTGGCGGACCATGCGAGAGAGGTCTTTTGGGGAGGCGACGTACTCGCTGCTGCAAACAAGAACAGTCCCCCCATGGGAAGTGGACACTTCCCCAAGGAAGGACGGGGAAGAGTATGCGCCTTTCATCAACTGCTGCTCATCGACAGGGAAACTAAATACGTGCGTATTCCTAAAGATAGAATCACCTACTACTCACCAGAACCATACTGTTACCATACTGGACTACTTATGGACATGGAGCATGGAACCACTGGCTTTCTATTTGGGGGACCTGGTAATTGCTCGCATGGAATGAAACAGTAGGGAGTTATTTGCAATCAAGAAGAACAACAGACGATCTTTGTCTACTGTCTTAGTGTTTGATACACTAATAAATAGGAAGCTTTGAAGAATATGCAGTCGGCAAGAAAACTTTGTATTGTTACTTATTTCATTTACTTGAACAGAGCATCGTTTGCTCTTTTATGTCGCCATGTATGCTGGATGTTAGATTGCATGGTTTGAAGAAATGTGTCAGTAACAGAATTTGTGCTTCTTACATTTTTCATAAATTGTTTCCTGTCTTTATTTGATGCACCAAGCAGAACTAGTTTGGACAGAGTTTTTTTTTTCCGACTTGGCATAGTCTATGGTGGAGCAAATTGGACCACGTTCGATAAGTCCTCTAAAGATTTTGTATTGATGCAAGCTATCTACTTCTTATTTTAAGTTAATAGGCTAAATTAAAACTTGATATCTTCAATTATATAAGTTTTTTACACTCTTACTCTTAATTTTGATATGTATCAACTTGATATTCTAAAAACAAAATTGACAAAACTATTCATGCATGTCCTTCCTTTCTCAACACCCCCCCCCCCCCCCCCCCCCCCCCCTCCACCAGGCTGCCCTTCCTCTGGTTGCACCACCCCCGTGCGTTCCTCTTTTGCCGCTCCTAGGGGTGAGCATATAATGGTTGAAAACCGAAAACCGAACCGAAATATGACAAACGGTTCGGTTATCGGTTCGGTTTACGGTTTGAAAATTTGAAATAACGGTTCGGTTTTCGGTTCTTCATTCGAAAAACCGAACCGAACCGAAAACCGATTTAGATTTAGTAATTTATCAAACTACCCACAATATACCTATACTAATGTTTATTAACCCCTAACTGAGCGCACTCTCTTCTCCTATTCTATGTCGGTGCTTCTTTGAGCACTCTCTCTATCTACCCTCAATCTATATATATACTAATATCTTTCACTCTATGTAATATAACAATTCATAAATACAATAAATCATATATTTTTTTAATTTTTATTATTTAAATAGGCCCATTTTACTAAAAACTTGAAGGCCATGCACATTGGCCCATGAAACCGAACCGACCGAAAATCGAACCGAATTAAAAACCGAACCGAATTAATTCGGTTCGGTTTTTGTTCGATTTTTATAAAAACGGTTCGGTTTTCGGTTTTGAAAAATACGGTTTACGGTTATTTCGGTTTTCACATATTCGGTTCGGTTTGAACCGAACCGATGCTCACCCTTAGCCGCTCCCCTATATCTGCCGTGCACCTCTCTCTCCCTGACGTGCGTTGCCCTCACCCTCTGGCAACGGCAACTCGTGACGGAGAGAGAGAGAGGGATGGTGGATGGTGCAGCCGGGGGAAAGGGGGAGGGGGAGGTGTTCAGGGCCGGCTCTGAGCAGTATACCGAGTGCACCCGTTCCAGGTTCCATATTTACTAAGACCCCAAAATTAAGATGTAAGCTATTAGTTATGAATGAAATTATGGTGTAATGGTTAATATAAAATAATAGTGGTATAATAGTTAATATAAAATAATTGTGTTGTGGTTAACATATTACTCTTGCACTTTAGAGGTTCTTAGTTCGATCTTTGTGTGTGGACCCATTTTGGAAGTTCGTCTTGGGTCCCCATAAGCTCAAGGCTCTTGCACTTTAGAGGTTCTTAGTTCGATCTTTGTGTGTGGACCCATTTTGGAAGTTCATTTTGGGTCCCCATAAGCTCAAGGCCGTCCCTGGAAGTTTTGGGTAGGAGAGGGGGATAGTTTCGTCATTTTTTTTATTTTTTAGGGTGTCCAGTTGATACCTATCAAAGTTAAGGGTATATCAAGTTGAAAAACTTGAATAGTTAGAGGGTTTCAAGCTATAATTTAGTCTACTTCATAGTTCATATTATATTTCACTTACATCAAACTCTGCTTTATTCTTGATGATACGATGCTTTGCAGAATTTTTCAAAAGCTGCAGGTTAAAACTGTTAAATTCCGGTTGCCAGTGTAATTTCAAAAACATGTAAATGCTACCAACAAGAATACTGATGGTGCAAAATTTCAATGCAGGGCTTCAGTTGGAAGGGACATGGTAAAATCTCCCCCTGCACATGCAACGATAGACGACCGGGCAAGTCTCTGCAATCGAGCATTCGAAGCTCACCATGACCCTCTTGCACGGGAAGCACGGCCCGCACGCGTGCGAGCAGTCGGGCAGGCTCGAGCCGGTGATCGCGTGGATCTCCATCTCGACGTCTCTGTCGTCGGCGTTGCCTTCTCCAGCTCTCGATCCTCGCATCTCATCTGCAGGTGCTGCAGGTAGCAAGCAAACGAGAGAGATATCAACCTCAAATGTAAAGAAAGTTCAAAACTAAAAATCACATACTAAAAATTAACATCATATATATATATATATATATATATAGTTTCATACGTCTTACAAAAAAACAAGATAACTTGAGTATCAGAAGAAAAAAAAAAGATTGTTGTTTTTTTTTCCGATGGGAAGTGGGCCAACACGTGAGAGTATCAGCCATTAATTTTATTTAGTGTAGTTGACCCCACTTGTTGCTTACTGTGTTACTGTGTATGTTGTGTCCGCCTCTCATCAAGAGACTACTGATCGAATTTGTTATACCGAGCGTACGTACCAGGGGTCGACCGAAGGCCTTCGCACACGGATGGGAGTAACAAGAGGATGGTTGCGAGGAGCCTGCACCGGAGTCGGACGCAATGCCACCTCCTCATTTGGTGTTCTTGGTCTTTATTCTGCACTAGTGCAAGATTATGCAAAATATATGCAGGGAAGGAGCGGGGGATGTCTTTGATGATCCTCACATGATTCATGGCCTGCACTATTTGGGAGATTTATAGAAGTCGTGTAGTATGGGGAGTGTTTATTTGTGAGTGAACAAGAGTATGAATGTCTTTGAGTGAGTAGTAGTTATTGCTATCAATAAATATCATTCGAGACTCTGAAGTTTCCGAAATAGAGCAATGGCTTCACGTGTATTGGACAACGGACAAAGGAGGAGGCCATTTTTTTTTTCACCCACCAAAACTTCGAGCAGAGCTACTGTCCACAAAATAGATGTTCCAATTCTGTCGTGCAACTTTTGGTATCCATAATTATTTAATTATTTAAATAATAAATATATGTGTTGCATGCATAGAAGAAAAAATATATATAATTGAGACATCCATTTTGAGGACAACATATCTGCTCTCACCAAAACTAGGATGGATGTTCACCAATTCACTCAAAGATAGTCACATATCGTTTTTATCCAGCCTACCACTTCGGGAACGGTTTGGTGAACATCACACTAGTTTTCGTCACTAGTTTGACACGTGCAACCTTTACGTGGAAGGATGAACATCCGCACTAATTTTGGTGGGTGAACAAAAATGGACTCAAGTAAGTGTATGATTTATCGTGACTTGTCACAATTCTCGAAGCATTCTTTCAGGTGATTATATTGAAAGATTTAAGACCTGAGATCAACCCTTTTTTTTTTAGTGATAAGTAGTTGGACATGAATTTGTAAACTTCATACTTGCTAATATAAATGTTTACCAATAATACATGTCTTCACAAAGTCGTAAGATAATCTATGAGAGTTGACGTCTGCCTAGTCACTATATGGGAGGAGTAATGGGTTCAAGGAATTTAGTGCACACTGTATTGCATGTCTGTTGGGTCCACTGTTCTCAACTCCCACCAAATAAATGGAAGAAATAATACGCCCCCGTGGCTCGATCCACTGATCTTCCGCTACCAAGCCGGGGACTTATACCTCTCCTCGGTAACCACAAGAACTCGGGTTCGGTTGAACAAAATTAATCATATAACAACATTGTTCCAATAATCAAAAGAAGTCTACTGAGTCCCAAATATTTAACTGATTTCCGAAAATATAGAATTTTCGACTATATTCCGCGTACATACCAAGCACCATCTTACAGAGGAGGGCTCACTTGACTGGGAAAGTGACGTGTGATCTCGGAGGGTTGCCATTGACCCATTCAAAAAAGAAGATGGCAGGACAAACAATACCAGTAGGATCATTGAGCATGTACAAGTTATGCGATCGTATATGACCTTAAAAATTGAAAGGCTCCAAAATTTTCTATTAAGAATAAGATCAATGCTTAGTTGAAAGCAAATACCATGAACTAAAACGTTTTTTCAAGCTCTATACTGTCAACTTATTTTTATTTAGAAACTAAATATTCTGTTATATTTGCAAGCAAATTGCTAAGTATCTCTCGTTAGTTGATCGTTATTTTGTCCTCAATTTATCCTTTTTAAGAGTATTTTTCCTCTAATGGTGGTAATAACTCCTTTTATTATAGAAAAAAAATAAAAAGTAAAAAAATGTGAAAATAACCTTTTATTAGGGTTAAGATAATTTTTTCTGTTTTGTTCTTTTTGTTTGTTAGATCAGGGATGTTATTAACACTTGCTAGGTCTGTAAGGAAAGATATGAGCCCGCATCCATGTGCTCAAATTAAAATATACCTAGATGCAAATCATGAAAAAGTAAACAGTACTTATAGTAAAATTTTCAAATAAAACTTTGGAAAATATCCTTCCTTTGGGCGTTTTAGTTCTGTTGGTGTTTTTGCCTTTGGACTAGAAAAGATAGTCCCACATCGGCTACACCAAATGGTGAGTATCTCAATATAATGCATTGCTTGTGTTGAGGTGTGCACATGAGGTGTAGTGGGGCACAAGTTTGTGCCATGTGGAAGTATTTTCCTAGAAGGAAAAAGGATTAAATCCAACAAGGATGCAAGTTAATTTTTGTTGTGCGGACTCGGACTCGGACACGGACTCCAGGATGTCTCGTGCATGCACGGGAGTGTTCGGGGGGTAGGCGTGGACTGGCACACTTCTATGCTGATTGTGGGATGATCTAAAATATCAAACTCTATTTTTGAGTATTGGTATTTTAGTCCCACATCGGATAGGAGAAGAGGTGAAGTCTCAACTCCACTCTATAAATAGAGCCCCTTGGCCTCCTTTGAAAGATGCACCAAGAAGAGAGTAAAGGGAGTCCGTAAAGTCCAGGAAGCCCGTTCAAGTCTCAAATATTGACTTACGAGCGTTCCAGAAGTTCTTCGTGAACTTGCTGGTTCCTGGAAGCTGTTCGTGCTCGTGTGGGGCGAATAAAGCTTTGAGCAACGGTGGTTCATTCACCCCAGCATCTCATTCTCGCCTGTCATCGCTGCTGTTGCTTTTTACAGTAACTTCTTTTTAGAAGCTCTACTGCCGATAGTCGCTTGCACAAAAGTCTCTTTAGATTTTTGTGTATTACGTAGAATCTTTTTAGATCCTCATAATTCAGAATCCTCCAGGATCTCTGTTTCACATCTTCTTTAAGGTGTTGCATTTGAAACGTTGTCTTTACAATTGTTTCTGTTTCAGAATTTTCCATCAAAAATTGTGCCTCTGCAATAACAATCTTAAAGCTTTATTGAGAAGATGGATAATTCTCGTGCTTCGCTCATCGATACCGGCTTTAACAAGTTGGAGAAATTCGATGGCGAACACTTCCAGATATGGAGACGAAAGGTCACTTTAAATCTTCAACTCGTGAATGTTGATCACGTGCTGTCAGAAGAAGAACCGATCGTTCCAACCACTGGATCTGCTGCGGCTGTGGCTGCTGCTACGACCAAGCAAGCGAAGTGGAAGAGAGAAAACAGTATATGCAAACTACTGATACTCAATTCCATGGAAGACTCTCTGGCAGAGTCCTACTCCAAGAAGACATCTGCCAAAGAGATATGGGACTCCTTGGGAAAGCTCTATGAAGATGACGAGAACCGGTCCAAGATCTTCATGGTAGAAAAATACCACAAGTGGACCTTCGAAGACGAGAAGGCGACGCTGTCCCAAGTGAAGGAGTTTCTGAAGTTGCGTCAGAAACTAGAAGACGAGAACATGCTCCTCGTCGACAAGTTTGTCGTTGGAGGGATCGTCGCAAAACTTCCTACAGAATGGAGCAATTTTTATGCAAGGATGCATCGAAAGAAGATGTAAATTAGCTTGGAAGATTTCTTGCAAGAGATCCATGTTGAGGACGAGATGCGCTCTCAACAGAAGATGGATACTCTGTCCAAACAACTGGCGAAGGCAAATCTGGTCCAAACCAGAGAGTACCAGGGGAAGCAGGCTGCTTCTCATCGCAAAAAGAAGGACTTTACGAATCTGAAAGTGAAGGGCATGCTTTCAAGCAGTAGAAGTCCAAGTCACATGTGACTTGCTTCAATTGTGGCAAGAAGGGCCACTACAAATCCGAATGCCAGTCCAAGCCCAAAGAACAAGGTGAGCCTAGTAAGGTTTCTATGATTAATAATCTAGTTGCCATGATAGCACAGGTTGCAACTGTGGGGGCTGACTTGGACTGGTGGATAGACACTGGTGCGACCTGCCATGTCTGTTCAGACAAAGACTGGTTCGTCTCTTATGAGCCAACTTCAGAGAAGGTCATAATGGCAAACCAGGCACAAGCTGAAGTACTGAAGATCGGGACGGTGGAGCTGAAACTCACATCGGAGAACACTCTGACGCTTCAAGGTGTGAAGCATGTTCCAGTAATTGCTAAGAACCTGATATCTGGAAGTCTGCTCTGCAATGCAGGCTTGAGGGACATCAATGCTGGCCAGTTGGTGATGTCCAAGAAGGGTACATTCTTCGGGAAAGCTTTCCAAACTGAAAGAATGTACAAGATTCAGCTTGTTGTAACCCAGCATGATAATATAAATGCAATCACTTTTTCTGATTATTCTCTTGAGTTGTGGCATAATAGGCTAGGACATGTTCATTGTAAAAGGATTTACAGAATGTCTAGTCTAGGATTTATCTCCAAGTGTGGGGGTAAGGTAGAGAAATGCGAAGTATGTGCTCAGACGAAGATCACAAGGAAACCCTTTCACAGAGTCCATCGAAGCACAGATCTTCTGGAGTTGGTTCACTCAGATATCTGTGACTTCAAACAATTCTCTACAAAGGCCGGGATGAAGTATTTCATTACTTTCATCGATGACTTCTCAAAGTATGCTTTCGTCTACTTGCTCAAGTCTAAAGACAAAGCATTCGAGAAGTTCAAGGAGTTCAGGACCGAGGCTGAGCGGCAAACTGGACAATAACTCAAGAGGTTAAGGAGTGATCAAGGCGAGGAGTATCGGTCTCATGAATTCTTATCATTCTGCAAAGAACATGGAATCATCAATGAGACAACGGCTCCGTACTCTCCTCAATCCAACGGAGTAGCAGAAAGGAAGAACAGAATGTTGACAGAGATGATGAACTCCATGCTGTTGACTGCGAGTCTTCCAAAGTGCTACTGGAGAGAAGCTGCACTAACGGCAACGTTCATTCTGAACAGAGTGCCATATGCAACTTCCGACATAACTCCTCATGAACTCTGGTTCAAAGTCAGACCTAACTTGAATGTCATTCAAGTGTGGGGGTGTCTGGCTTATGTGAAGCTCCCGGATCTGAAGATTCAGAAGCTGGGGACAAGGACTACGAATGCGATCTTCTTGGGGTATGCCGAGAAGAGTGATGCTCGGAGATTCCTTGATATCGAGTCAAACCATATCATCGAATCTCGCGATGCTGAATACTTTGAAGACAAGTTTGCAAAACACAAGAATATTGTTCTCGCGGATCTTCCGGAGAATGATGAGGGTACAAAGCAGACAGAAGTCTTTAATGAACCAGTAGTCCAAGATGAAGCTGTCGTCAAGGAGACACCAGCTGAACCAGAACTCGCTGAGCCGTCAACTAAGCGAACGAGGAGGCCGAAAGACTTCGGAGATGACTTCGTCACCTATCATGTGGAAGCAGATCCGCTTACCTATGATGAGGCGATGAATACCAGAGATGCTGTATTCTGGAAGGAGGCGATAGACAACGAGATTGACTCAATCACCTCCAACAACACATGGGTATTGGTTGACCTGCCAGAAGGAGCAAGACCCATCGGATGCAAATGGATCTTCAAGAAGAAGATGAAAGCAGATGGAACCAATGACAAGTTCAAGGCCAGGCTAGTGGCCAAGGGGTTTGCTCAGAAGCAGGGGATCGACTACTTTGACACTTATGCTCCAGTAGCTCGGATGACAACCATCAGATTGTTAATTGCTCTAGCAGCAATACACAAGCTGGTGATACATCAGATGGATGTGAAAACGGCATTCCTTAATGGCGAGCTGACCGAAGAGATCTACATGCAACAACCAGAAGGTTTTGTCGTCAGAGGTCTGAAAGACAAAGTCTGCAAGTTGATGAAGTCTCTGTATGGTTTGAAACAAGCTCCCAAAATGTGGCACGAGAAGTTTGACAAGGTGATAAGGTCAAATGGCTACAGGGTCAGTGAAACAGACAAGTGTGTCTATACGAAGTTTGCTGACGGAAGAGGAGTAATCGTTTGTCTTTACGTGGACGACATGCTAATCCTAGGTACAGATTTAAGCTGCGTCACAGAGACAAAGAAATTCCTCTCGACCAAGTTCAGTATGAAGGACTTGGGGGATGCCGACGTAATCTTGGGGCTCAAGATCATCCGGACAGGCACTGGAATAGCGTTGTCACAATCTCATTATATTGAGAAGATACTCACTCGCTACGGGTATCAAGATCTTCCTATTATTGATACACCGTACCGGAGTGATCAGAAGCTGGAGCCAAATTCGAGGGAAAGCGTCAGGCAGTTGGAGTACGCTAGCGTCATCGGAAGCTTGATGTACGCTACTACTGCCACAAGGCCTGACATAGCTTTTGCCGTGGGAATGCTGAGTCGGTTCACTAGCAATCCAGGCGTTGAGCACTGGAAAGCTGTGAAGCGTGTTATGAGATATCTCAAGAAAACTCAGACATATGCGCTTTTCTACAGCGGAGATCCGTCAGTAGTGGAAGGCTTCAGTGATGCTAGCTGGTGTTCAGATATGGAGAGCGAGTATTCCATAGGTGGATTCGTATTCGCCATGGGCGGAACTGCTATATCGTGGAAGTCGAAGAAGCAGACTATGTTATCTCGCTCCTCCATGGAATCTGAATTCTTTGCATTGGATGCTGCTGCAGATGAAGCAGAGTGGCTTCGGGAGCTCATGTATGATCTTCCGATGGTTGGGGCTCAGATACCGGCAATACCGATATACTGTGACAACCAGGCGGCAGCAGCAGTGACATCAAATGACCTCTTCAAGGGGAAGAAGAGGACTGTGCGGTTGAAGCACAGGGCAGTACACGATCTTATCAAAAGAGGTGTAATTGCAGTGATTGATGTTCGGAGTCAGGAGAACCTGGCAGATCCGTTCACGAAAGGCCTCAAGCACCAGTTGGTCGATGACACAGCTTGTAAAATGGGCTTGAAGGCATTCTGATAGTGTGTCTTTGTAATCCTACCATAAAGTTTTATGCTATTAGTTCAAAGAGAAATCTACTAGGCATCTAACTTTTGGTTCAAAGGAGGATCAATGACTGGGAAACTATCAGGTAGCAGTGGGTACTTGTTCTCTGGAACATGGAAGGGATACAGACCCATAACCACTGTTATCTACTATGTATTTTTTCTGCGGAAAAAAAAAAAACTGATCCTGTGGAAGGTTGGCTTAAACACCTTAATGAGTTCTCAGGCAGAGTGAATGCCTGGTGTGCTTTACAGGAAGCACGGTAGAGCAGCACTACAAGGAGTGAAACTCCATGCTACAGTGGGGTGACTCCACCATGAGGTTCCCAGGTAGGGGTAATGTCTCGGCTTTGCAAGCCAAGTCACAGCGGCGTAGCACCGCAAATAGGCAGGTAGCCTAATGCTGTATGACGTAATTAAAGAGTTGTAGACAGCACTACAAAGAGGACGATGTCCTCATGTTACAGTGGCATGACACCACGAAGAGGTACCAGATAGGGTAAAGCCTCGGCTTTGCGAGCCATGTCATAGCGGCGTAACACCGCACGGAAGCGCAAGGCTTCATGCTGGGTAGTTTGGCACTATAAAGAGGCTTGTGACCTCATGCTACAGTAGTATGACACTACGATGAGGTTCCCAGGTAGGGGTAATGCCTCGGCTTCAGGCCATGTCATAGCGTCGTAGCACCGCAAGGAAGCGCAAGGCTTCATGCCATATCTCTTTAATAAAGAACTCACCTATAGTGTATGGAAAGAGATATCAGGCCGTCTCTTGAGGGTAAACTTATAGACGCCCAAAATTATACACTGAAACCAGGCTGGCACAGGGCCTTCAATGTGCAGCCAGAAGCACAGTTGATGTCATTATGTGAGTATGAAGAATTGCAGTTATGGTATAGAATTCAAGGCTTAGTCCATTCTTGTATCATGCTGTTATTTAACCTATGCGGAAAGATTCAAGTCGTAGCGACATTTCTCCTAATGCATGATAGGCAGTCACTGTGGGGAACGCTCAACCCATATATTGAGATATGTGGGGAATTGTTGGTGTTTTTGTCTTTGGACTAGAAAAGATAGTCCCACATCGGCTACACCAAATAGTGAGTATCTCAATATAATGCATTGCTTGTGTTGAGGTGTGCACATGAGGTGTAGTGGGGCACAAGTTTGTGCCATGTGAAAGTATTTTCCTAGAAGGAAAAAGGATTAAATCCAACAAGGATGCAAATTAATTTTTGTTGTGCGGACTCGGACTCGGACACGGACTCCAGGATGTCTCGTGCATGCACGGGAGTGTTCGGGGGGTAGGCGTGGACTGGCACACTTCTATGCTGATTGTGGGATGATCTAAAATATCAAACTCTATTTTTGAGTATTGGTATTTTAGTCCCACATCGGATAGGAGAAGAGGTGAAGTCTCAACTCCACTCTATAAATAGAGCCCCTTGGCCTCCTTTGAAAGATGCACCAAGAAGAGAGTAAAGGGAGTCCGTGAAGTCCAGGAAGCCTGTTCAAGTCTCAAATATTGACTTACGAGCGTTCCAGAAGTTCTTCGTGAACTTGCTGGTTCCTGGAAGCTGTTCGTGCTCGTGTGGGGCGAATAAAGCTTTGAGCAACGGTGGTTCATTCACCCCAGCATCTCATTCTCGCCTGTCATCGCTGCTGTTGCTTTTTATAGTAACTTCTTTTTAGAAGCTCTACTGCCGATAGTCGCTTGCACAAAAGTCTCTTTAGATTTTTTGTGTATTACGTAGAATCTTTTTAGATCCTCGTAATTCAGAATCCTCCAGGATCTCTGTTTCACATCTTCTTTAAGGTGTTGCATTTGAAACGTTGTCTTTACAATTGTTTCTGTTTCAGAATTTTTCATCGAAAATTGTGCCTCTGCAATAACAAGTTCTAATTAAAAAAATGTAAAAAATAAAATTGACAAAAAGGCCCAACACAACTAAAGGGCATTTTTTACACCAAAAAAGGTCCAACCCATGGGCATTTTTTCAACATCGACATTTTCTGTGTAAAAATCTTTTTATTTGTGTTTTACTTGTTAATTTCTGTTTTATTTGTTAGTTATGTTGTTTATTTGTTAATATGTTGTGGCTGTATAGAAATTCAAGAAAAAATATTTGTTTGAAAACACCCTTCCTTTGGGCGTTTTTGCTGTCAATTAACAAATTCACAATTTTGAGAAGGTGCAGCCTTTCTGCATAATTTCATTAAACCTCAATTCTCTCTATGAAAATTTCCGTCAAAACAAAGATGATTTGAAATACCAGTACCATTACTCAGCTACATTATTGCCTAGAAAACATAACATAGACACTGTTACTATTCAATACATCACACTAAATCTTCTTCGTATTCGGGACAAACAAGAACTAGGCAGAGACAGTAATTTTGTCATGTGGATGGTAAATCCTCTCTGGTAGAACACCAAAAACGCCAGATACCCCTGCAACAAAGTAATATTGAATGTTAAGCACGGAAATATTTTCATAACTGTGCAAGTGTAAGAAATACCAACTTATAGATCAGTAACATTAGAGGTTTTAAGGATAGGGCTAGTTATTTGCAACTCATTGCTTCTTATGCATGATTTGTTTGGTTTCTAGAATATTTATTTGTTTGACAAACTGATTTTTGTAAGAAAAAAAAAGCTTGTCATGTGTACTAGGACAAACTAAGCATATACCTCAAGTTCTCTTTTACCATTATATCTTGAAAAGACAGAACTCAATGATAAGTGTGACGGGAAGGGTTTTTCATGTTGGCCAGTTAGCAAAGCTGCGAACGAGGACCTATTTCCCCTTCTTGATATCTCTTCGAGGGCGGAGCTATATGGTGAACATTAGGGTCACACGTCCCCACAATTTTTTTTCTTTTTAATTTCTTTAAAAAAAATTATATGCAATTTTCTACTCTTAAGGTCTGCCTCCACGTCCTAAAGAAAAGAAGAGGTCTAGACAATTTGTCCCCACGGAGTGGAATGTCTGGCTACATCCCTGTTAATCTCTGTATATTTTAACCGTAGAAAAAAAAAGTTAACAAAGTCAATGACTTGACATGGTCAAACCTCTTAGTACGTATTTGAAGACAAAATGGATATCTAAGAATCTTCTACAACTAACTTGATGTAGTCATGTAGACTAGTCTTAGGTCTCCATCATTGTTAAGAAAAAGAAAAAGAAGAAGAAGGTATTTTACCATTTTTATCAGACAGGTTAATGGCTTGATGCAAAATTTACTAGCCAATGACTTGACATGGTCAAAACACTCCTAGTATTTGAAGACAAAATGTAGTAGAAATCTTCATACAACTGTAATTGATGTAGTCATGTAGACTAGTCTTAGGTCTCCAAAAGAAGAAGATTTTATCTTTTTTAGACATGTTAATGGCTTAATGCAAAATTTACAAACCAATAACTTGACATGGTCAAAACACTCCTAGTATGAAGGAAAATTGGATATCTTAGAATTCTTCCTACAACTACAATTGATGTAGTCATGTAGACTAGCCATAGGTCTCCACCATTGATTAGAAGAAAAACAAGAAAAAAAGTCTCTCCTCTTTTCTATCAGACAGATAAAGCCTGATAAGTAAATTTCCTCCAGTTTGACTTATCAAGAGCAAATGATTATATACAAATTGTTAGCAAAAAAGAAAAGAATAGTCAGTAGAATGCAATGGGGAGAAGAAAGAAATTACTCGATAGTTCGGAAGCTTGTCGCTGAGTTAGCTTCGCAGCAAACCCATCGAGCTTGTAGTTGTACACCAGCGCGCCCCTAGCCGCCTTCTCGCTGCAAGAGACAATACAAAGGACAACAAGAACAAGAAGGATGAGCTTCTTATTTCCAAGACTAGGTACCTTGACTATCCTAACAGTAGAAACAGACCTTCGAGAACAGGGGTGAGGATCCTGATGTTGACATCCTCGTTGCAGGGAGGTTCCATTAACACAACGTAGACGCTGGATTTCCCACCTCTGCCCTCACCACCAACATCCAGATTGAGGATAAAGCGAGCATGAAGACGAAGAAGAAGATGGTCGAAGTCTTCTTCATATTTATGATTCCGGGGAGCTCTTTAGGGGATGATCTTTAAAATGTTTGGAATGGTTCTTGATCTTTGTTGTTGAGGAAATTTATAGAATGTATAGTGTCACCACTCTGTGTTTAATTGATCTTTCTAACCCCTATTGTGTAACTGTTGTTTTAAAATCATAACTCCTCCCATTCCACATAACTAAATGTGAATTATTAATATTAGACTAGGTCAAGGTATGTAAGAAATTATAGATCAATATAACAGTTTCAGAGATGTTAATGACAATAGTATTTCCAATGTATGTTATTAGGAGCTAGCATTTAGCATTGACAACATATGGAGCTCTTATGATCAAATTTACCTTTCTAGCAACATTTGATAGCAAATTTCTAAGCATTTAGGTGCTTGTTATATACAATTATATGTATATGAACTTTATATAACATTTAGATAATGTAGTAAAAACATAGTGTAACATTTGTGATCAAACATCGCTAATAAAACTCATTAGCAACTTTAGAAGCACAAAGAGTAGAGGAATTTTTTACCACTATATTTTTTCTTCTTCGTAATGAAGAACAAAGGCAAAGGTGCTGGAAATTTTCGGTTTTATTTGTTAGTTAATGTTGTTCATTTGTTAATTATGTTGGCTGTATAGAAATTCAAGAAAAATGGGTCTTTTAAAAAACACCCTTCCTTTAGACGTTTTAGCTCTTAATTAACAAATTCGCAATTTTGAGAAGGTACATCCTTTTGGCACAATTTCATTAAATTTCAATTCTCCCTATGAAAATTTCTGTCAAAACAAAGATGATATGAAATATAAGTACCATTACGCTACATTATTGCCTAGAAAACATAACACAGACACTGTTACTATTCAATACATCACACTAAATCTTCTTCGTATTCGGGACAAACAAGAACTAGGCAGAGATAGTAATTTTGTCATGTGGATGGTAAATCCTCTCTGGTAGAACACCAAAAACGCCAGGTACCCCTGCAACAAAGTAATATTGAATGTTAAGCACGGAAAATATTTTCATAACTGTGCAAGTGTAAGAAATACCAACTTATAGATCAGTAACATTAGAGGTTTTAAGGATAGGGCTAGTTATTTGCAACTCATTGTTTCTTACACATGATTTGTTTGGTTTCTAGAATATTTATTTGTTTGACAAAATGATTTTGTGTAAGAAAAAAAAGAAGAAGCTTGTTATGTGTACTAGGACAAACTAAGCATATACCTTAACCAAGTTCTCTTTTACCTTATATCTTGAAAGACTACTCAATGATGAGCGTGGCGGGAGGGTTTTCATGTTGGCTACTAGCAAACCTGCAAGAATGACCTATTCCCCTTCTTGATATCTCTTCAAGGGCGGAAGCTCTATGGTGAACAATAGGGTCACACGTCCCCACGATTTTTTTTCTTTTTAATTTCTTTAAAAAAAATATGCAATTTTCTACTCTTAAGGTCTGCCCCCACGTCCTAAAGAAAAGAAGAGGGTTAGACAATTTGTCCCCACGGAGTGGAATGTCTGGCTCCATCCCTGTTAATCGCTTGTATATATTTTATACCGTAGAAAAAAGTTAACAAGTCAGTGATTTGACATGGTCAAAACACTTAGTACATATTTGAAGACAAAATGGATATCTAAGAAATCTTCCTACAACTAAACTTGATGTAGTCATGTAGACTAATCTTAGGTCTCCACCATTGTTAAGAAAAAAAGAAGAAGAAGATAGTTTACCTTTTTTATCAGACAGGTTAATGGCTTGATGCAAAATTTACTAGCCATGACTTGACATGGTCAAAACACTCCTAGTATTTGAAGACAAAATGAATATAGTAAAAATCTTCATACAACTACAATTGATGTAGTCATGTAACTAGTCTTAGGTCTCCAAGAAAAAGAAGAAGGTATTTTATCTTTTTTATTAGACATGTTAATGGCTTAATGCAAAATTTACAAACCAATAACTTGACATGGTCAAAACACTCCTAGTATTGAAGAAAAGATGGATATCCTAGAATTCTTTCTACAACTACAATTGATGTAGTCATGTTGACTAGCCATAGGTCTCCACCATTGATTAGAACTTAGAAGAAAAAGAAAGAAAAAAGTCTCTCCTCTTTTCTATCAGACAGATAAATGGCTTGATGCGAAAATTTCCTCCAATTTGATTTATCAAGAGCAAATGAATATTGTACTAAATTGTTAGCAAAAAAGAAGAAGAAAAGAATCGACAGAAGAATGCAATGGGGAGAAGGAGGAAATTACTCGATAGTTCGGAAGCTTGTTGCGTTGTTAACTTCGCAGCAAAGCCACCGAGCTTGTAGTTGTACACCAGCGCCCCCCTAGCCGCCTTCTCGCTGCAGGAGACAATCCAAAGGACAACAAGAACAAGAAGGATGAGCTTCTTATTTCCAAGACTAGGTACCTTGACTATCCTAACAATAGAAATAGACCTTCCGAGAACAGGGGCGAGGATCCTGATGTTGACATCCTTGTTGCTGGGAGGTTCCATTAACACAACATAGACTGGATTTCCGAACCTCTGCATTCACCACCAACATCGAGATTGAGGATAAAGCGAGCACGATGAAGAAGAAGATGGTCGAAGTTTTGTCCATATTTTACGATTTCCGGGGAGCTCTTTAGGAGATGATCTTTACAATGTTTGGAATGGTTCTTGATCTTTGTTGTTGAGGAAATTTATAGAATGTATAGTGTCACCACTCTGTGTTTAATTGACTTTTCCTAACCCCCATTGTGTGTAACTGTTGTTTTAAATCAACTAAGTGACCCTTCCATTCCACATACTGATTGTGAAGCCATTAATATTAGACTAGGTCAAGATATGTAAGAAATTATAGATCAATATAACAGTTTCAGAGATGTTAAATGTATGTTATGAAGAGCTAGCATTTAGCATTGATAACATATGAAGCTCTCATGGTCAAATCTACCTTTCAAGCCACATTTGATCGCAAATTTCTAAGCATTTAGGTGCTTGTTTAGATGCAAATTATATAAGCATGTATATGAACTTTATATTAACATTTAGAAATAATGTGTCGTAAAAAACATTTAGAGTATCATAAAAACATTTATGATCAAACATTGCTAATATAACTCATTAGCAAATTTAGAAGCACAAAGAGTAGAGGAATTTTTTGCCACTATGTTTTTTTTCCTCTTCATAATGAAGATGACAAAGGCAAAGGTGCTGTAAAATAATTGTCAAGAGATGGATGTTCTGAGAGCCAGACATAAATTAGACAATAAAAAGCTTCAACCTACAAATCCTTGATCCTAAATAGAAAACTTGTCTTCATAACAAATTGTTTGTCTTTGTTTTACCAACCTCTGTTTGCATATCAACAGCCTAGCTTACTCGATCAACCATTTGCATGGTATTGAGTGGAATAGACTCAATTTAGCCCAGTAGGGAACACGCAGACTTGTTGGGGTTTATTTGATTTGGTCATTAGTGACCCGGTTCCACAGTTCCAAGACGAAAATTTTCCGAAAGTCTATAACAAGCTCCCATGTATGAAGCAAAGTCCAAAGTATCGTCTCAGTATGTAAATTTATTGCAGTTGCATAGCTACTTTGAATTTGTAACCATCGCAAAGTATTCATCAGAAACTATGTTGCACGGACACAGAAAAATAGTGTCATTACCCGTATCTTGTATCTATTTAAATTAATCCATGTTGCCTAATTTGGGATATATGGCAGCTCAGGACCGTTTCTGACTTTCTAAGGGTCTTGTACAAATACTTAGACAGAAACTTTTTTTAACCACTCCAAAAAATTGCCTTTTCTGACATTATAAGGGCCATGTTATTACATTTTCTAAAAATATGGGGGCCTAAATCTAAAAATGGAGATTTCACATTAGTAATATATATGGGTATTAAAAATTTGGAGCCTTACGGTTTTTGGTTCCATGTGCATTCGCACAACTTGCACATGCTCAAAAATAGCCCTGTGGCAGCTCTGCCGGCACATTTGATTCGATATAAAAACTAAAATCATGAGGATTAGAAGTATATAGAAGTTGGAATGGATGGTAAGTTACATTAGACAGGAGCTACATGACAGGAGATTCATCAGAGATAAGGGAGCTGCTTGGTGCGAGCAGAGTGCCTTCTTGTTGATCTGAATGAAGGGGGACTTGCAGGAGCATATGTAGCTAACTACATCCTGGATTGACCACATCTCATGTCAGATATCATAGGAGATTTTAGGTCTCAATAATAGCACACTCAATTCCAAAATCAATTTTAACACTTTCGAGCACGTTTGGTATCCAAAATATTTTTTTATTCCCGAGCAAACTTAGAATGGAAAGCTATTCATATGTTTGGTTTATTTCATAAAATTTTTTCCAGGGAATTGCGAATAATCCGTGAAACAAATTTTACACAAAACTTGGAAATCCTATCCCCTTAACAATAGGTGGGTATTTTTTGTCTGGGTAAAAAAGATTTGTTATTGTTTTTTTGTCTAATCTTTCTTTATTTTCTTTTTTCTTATTTTATCTTGTTTCATTTTTTAAGAATTATTTTGGTTTTTTGTCTTTGTTCATTTTAGAATGTTTTTGTTTTTTGTTTTTTTTTTACTCTTATTTCATTTTTCTATGATTTTTTTTCAGTTTTTTCATCATTTTCATTTTTTAAGAACTTTTTCCCAGCTTTTTTTTGTAATCTTTTTCTTCTTCCTTTTTTTTTTTTTTCATTTTTTAAGGGAATATTTATATATTCACCCAACATGGAAATATAAATTTTTAGAAAATTTAATTACAGAATATATAATTCTTGACTATATAGTATTTCGCGTACCAAATGCACCTTACGGAGGAAATTGATATACTTGGTAGTTATTACTTCATAATTTACACCAGTAACACAAAATTGCATTAGTATTCTACTGTAGGCATTGCAAGAAGTGCTGAACTATGCATGATAGATGGGGTCTATGTTGGACAGACATAGATAGATATATAACACGAAATGATACGGACATGGACATCACCAACTTCATAAATATTCATACTTCCTAGGAGGGGTTATTTTGAGTCAACTGTCAGTAGAGCATTTGATGAATGATTTATCACATGATTCATTATCTAATTGTAGTTGGTATAATTTTATGGCTTATTTTGCAACTTGATATTCTCAACTATGCATGTTTTTCAACTTGAAACGCTAAACTTTTTTTTTACTCAACAATTTGATATCATCAACTATTAGTATTTTCAACTTCACATCCTTAAAAAAACCCAAATCTACCCCTGCCCTCCCTCTCCCCCTCCCCCTCCCCCCCCCCACCCCACGTGACAATAGTGAGGCCTTGTGCTCTCCTCCAATAGCAGCATGACAAACCACGGAAAGAGCAAGCAGCATGACACTACTCCCGTGGTGTGTCATGCTGCTATTGGAGGAGAACAATGCCTCACCACTGCCACGTAGTGAGGCTGATGTCGGACCACTATCTCTTCCTTTTGTTGGCAATATTGATACAACATGCCACTTGACAACAAAATTTTGGCTTGTAAAACAATGCAAATTTCCTCAGAAGAGACATGTTAGGCAAATTACTGGTGAGGTTGATACCATAAATTTTATGATCTCCTCTTGATGTCTTCCACTAGTTTCAAACGCCTTCACATTCTCAAAATAGGACAAGGCAACACAATCTAATGTATATACACATGCGAACATACACGTACATTCAGAAATACATAGGATGGTAGGAACATACTTCTCAGGCCTACGATATGTATAGATATGAAAAAGGCCTCAAGGTTTCATCATAATCATGTTAAGATATACCTACATTTTATGTAAACCAATGCAACTTTTAATATGAAGTATTCCTTATGGTAGTTAAAACCTTAATATATATATATAATATATATATATATATATATCCCGACTCAAAAATAATATATATTATATATCAAAATATATATATATATATATATATATATATATATATATATATATATATATATATATATATATTTTTGAGTCGGGATATATATATATATATATATATATATATATATATATATATATATATATATATATATCCCGACTCAGAAACTTGAGCAAATTTTCATATCCAACCTAATCTAAAAAAAATATTAATCTAGCCAAAAGCCAATACCTACCATTCCTTCAAATAAACCACAGTGATGATATATTCTCCTCTTTATTTCATTAAATAGACCAGTTTGATCAACATATTGGGTGCCATCACATAGAACTGTGCGATTGGAGCAGACGGACAAAAAATGTCTAGGCGCACGGATGCCAGCAACCACAAGTGTTTGCGTCGATGCAGTGCCCATGCCCTTTGAAGTAGTGTTTGCCGCAGAAGGTGTTGCACCGTCGGGTCTTGCAAAAGAGAGACTCTATCTCCCACGAGCAAGTGCATCCCGGTTCGTAAGGTGGCGACGGGCATCCCCCGTAACCCTGAACCTGCCTCATGATCGCATCTGCCATCGTCGAAGGCAAGAAAAGAAAGGAAACAACCATTAGTCGTAAAAACGAGAAAATTGGGTGGGAAAAATGACTTGGAGTTCCTTGAACAGTTCAAGATGACATACCATGGGAGAAGAGGAAGAGGGTTAGAAACACAATGACCAAAGTGAAACAAGTTCCTTTCATGTCTGCTTAATGGGAGAGCTTTGTCAAACTGAAGTATTGGGTATATTAATATGCACATATATCATCTTATAACCTTATATATAGTCGAGAGAGAATATTTGTGGACATTTAATGGTAATCAAATCTAATCCTTTGAAGATTTGGCACTAAATCAATTTCCAAATATTCCATGCCTGTATTAAGATGGGATGAATTTGTTAAAGGAAAATTGTGTTCAAGGTGGAATGAAATTGATGAAGAATTGATTTCTTGATTCTACCTTGAACAAAGTTACAAAATTTATGAACAACTTCTATATATTACTTCCTCATCTATAGCCAATAATTAAGCACAAAATGAATGTACAGCTAACTGATTGTAAGGGTAATATCAATCTGCTGTTTTGGTGGGATCATTCTTTCCTTTAATACTCTCCCACAAGTTGGCAACTCCCAACATGCTGAGTAATGCTTCGAATTGAGCTGAGCTCAAGGGCTTGGTGAACAAATCTGCTGGTTGATCTGTAATCCGAATATAGGTTGTTAGAACCATTCCTCTTTGAATCTTTTCACACACCACACGACAATCGATCTCTATCTACGTGCTTCATACGTTCAAGAAACACAGGGTTCGAAGCTATATGCAGGGCCGGCCCACGGGGTTGGGTTGCCGTATCCACAGCTAGTTTTGGTTGCCTTGATAGGTCGATCCTGGAGGGTCACCCGTAAACTCCAACCTCTATTGGGATTACGCTGAGCCTCGGGTTTGCCCAAGCCCGAAGCCTTGTCCGGCTTGCCCCAGGGCCGGCCCTGGCTATATGTATGGCAGCTTGATTGCCGCAAAACATTGTAACTAGTTGTGTGTGATTCACTTTCAAGTCGTCCAATAGACTTCTTAGTCAAGTTACCTCACAACATGTAGTGGCCATGGACCGGTACTCTGCCTCTGCACTTGAACGAGCCGCAGTGCTTTGCTTCTTCGTTTTCCATGAAATGATTAGTTAATAATCTAGATAAGTGCTCTTTCCTTACCTGGTCTTAAGGACTTGTAGCTAGTCCTTAGCTGTTGTGTGTGGCCAGGAGCCACTACCAAAATACAACGCTTTAGCGACGAATATTTAGCGACGGATGTATTCCGTCGTTAATACCGACGGACTACCGACGAAACAACGATGGTCTTCCGTCGAATTGCAGCCAATTTTTTTTTTTAATTTTAAGGGTAAATCTCGGTCGGAAATCCATCGCTATATCGTCGAAAATATAGCGACGGACATATAACCCGTCACTATGTCGTCGCCCAGTTGTCAATATTTTGCAAAAAAATGTTAGAAAACATTGGCGCGAAATTTGGCGACCACATAGCGACGGATTATCCGTCGGCTAACTAGGGGGGTATAGCGACGGCCTGACGACGGATATATCCGTCACTAAATACTGTGCCCTAACATAAACGAACCGACGGGGGGGGGAAATTTTCATTCCCCCAAAAATTTTCTCTCACCTCTCTCTCTCTCTCTCTCTCTCTCACTCAGGCATGTCTCTCTCCCCCCCTCTCTATCTCTCTTGGTGGTCGGGGGGGGGGGGGGGGTTAGGGGAGCGGTCACTACCACATTTTAGCTTGAGGGTATTTTGGTCATTTGTAAAATTTTGAATTTATTTTAATTTATTGAATTGGTGATTTCTATTTTTGACTTTGGCTAATTGAGACTTTGGAGACTAACCTAGAAGTTGACCCTAGCTATGGTGACTTGGTTAGCATGGTGTGACCCTAGTCTAACTTAAGTCAACCTCATTTTAGTCATATAAAAACTAGTTTGAAATAGGAGGAATTAAGAATAGGTTCATGACTTATGACTTAAGGATTTAATTCCATGACTTACGTAACTTGGCCCATAGCCCATGACTTGAAACCCTAACCCTAATTTTAGCATATAGTGGCCGGGCAACCTAGGTTATCCCCCCTATTTAAACACCCATTCACTTGCTCTTGCCTCTTTTGTGCTCAACCAACTTTTAGAAAGGAAAGGTAAATTCCTATTTTCCCAAATTCATATTAATTCTATTTTAAATCATTTTTGATCGAAATCTTTTGCAATAGTTCTAATCACCCTCTATTTGATGTTCATGGAGAGTGATTTCAGTTTTTGAGTAATTTGGAGGATTTGGCTAGCAACGAAAACCGTTTGATTTGGGACTTTTTCTTGATCTTTGCAACCTATAGGTAAACCCTTCAAATTGTTATTTATTTCTGTTTTTCTTGCATAGTAGCCTAGATCTAGGTGTCCCCTAGCTGTAGTGAAGGTTTGGTGTCATTTGCATTTGGTTTCGTATCCGTATCGGACACGTATCAGTTTCCTAGTCTAAGTGCTTGATGAAATGCCACACTCATATATTTTTTGTTATTTTGAAATGTGTTTGATGGGATTTGTAGTGCTTGGTGTCGTGTGTGATTTTGTGGCAGTTTCGAGTCGATTTTGTGTCGTGTCGTGTCTGCACAGTGACACGACACACTGTACAGGCCCGCGGACAATATCTTGCTGCTCGGGGCCTCGTGCTCACTGCACAGGGCACATGGCGGCCTGAGATTTGGCGTCAAGGAGGGGCAATGACTGACATGTCAGCCCCCAAGCCTCGAGTCGATGTGTGTCGGACACGGTATTGCGCCCGCACTGGCCACTGCCTACAGCGTGCACGTGACACAGGCGCCTCTGACACGGGTCTCGTGTCGCGTCCTGGCGTCTCATGGACACGATGCAGAGTGTCAGTGGCGTAGCCCTAGTAGTGGAGAACCTAGGTGCACACCCACGTGTTGTGTCGTGTTGTGTGTCGTGTCCTAGACGCGAGTGCACGCTGTGCACGAGACATCGTGTTTGTATGTGCACGAGAGTGGTTCGTGATGTATGGACACCCCGTATTCGGCTCTGTGTGACACGAAATGTATCGAGGGACACGTGCATATGTGGGGTTTGGATTATCAACCATTAATTTGTCATATTAACATGTTTTATTAATCAATTTGCATTTCTCCAATTTATTTGATACATGTTTCATTGTTTTGGATTTCTGAAATTAAATGAGATTTCAAACTAATTTCCCATGATTAATTTGCAATATTATTTAATCCCCATATGTCTGAGTATTAGTTGTAGAAGCATAGAATTTCAGGAACAGAAATCCTATGCGCCTAACATTACATGTGCCAGGAAGCTCAGATGAAGTACTTGGCACGGCAAACAGCAAAAGCATAGACATTAAAAGAAGATTTTTATTTCATACAAAAGTCTATTACATGTCTAAAAAAGGCTGTACAAAGGAGAACTTCTACAAAAGAAAGACCCTAAGTCTACAGCCAGGCGCAGCAACCACCATACGCTCTCAAACAGGCACATCTCGCCATGCGCTCTCAGTCAGGCACATCTCTTCGACGTCTCAGTTAGGCGCATCTCTTCGGCGTCTCAGTCAGGCGCATCTCTTCAAGAGTCTCAGTTATGTGCATCATGAAGTCTCAGCATATGCGCCACTTCGACCAGATCAAATGCTTCGACTAATGAAGAATTTATTGAGCAGAACGAGGGTGGGCAATCAACCCCCTAGCTGGATGAAAAGCTCTCCAAAGCCCAAGGAAGAGGAGAGCACCGCAATCGACCTGCGGCAAAAGGAGACTTTCAACACAACCAGAATGGGCAACACCCACTCTAGCAGGAGGATGAGCTCTCCCAAAGCCCAAGGAAGATGATCGGAGCACCGCAATTCCGATCTGTGGCTCTTCCAGCATAACAGAGACGGGGCTCGAGCATCCCGATCTTTGGATGCAACAGGCACCTTCCTCCTGCCTTAGAAGCCCTCGACTCCGACTTTTGGATGTAACAGTCACCTTCAAGTGTATCAATGAAGACAATGCATCGCATCTTCACCCTCTGGAGCATCTCGTCAACAGAATGTGCTCGAGCAAAAAAGTTCATTTCGGGAGGACGTAAGAGAACGAGAAGCAAACTCTCTCCTTGCCACTATTTATAGGCCGGGCAAATCAAACCCATGCGCCAAGTGGCGGGCTCTCCGAATCCCGTGCAATGAATTTGCATTAATGGTGATGAACCTGACACTTCGAATTCGGCCAAATAAAAAACGGCTATTTAAAGCACTAGAAGAACGTAACAGTCGGGCCAATAAAGACGTGTCATGCAAACGGATGCGCCGGTCAGACCGCGCATCATACTGACGCGTCTATCAGCACCAAACGCCTTATAAGGATGCGCCCATGCGTCCCCATGCGCCTAGTGGAACGCAGATCAACGCGCCCACTCAACAGCCCATCACCCGTCAAAAAATATTAAATGCTGAAGTCTGACACGACAGTAGACAGTCCCCAAGGACTGAACAGCTGACAGTTTTTTTAGAAGACGAAGCGTCGCCGACGTCAGCATCATCATTACTTTCCTCCGGCAGTTACAAGCCATGTGGCCACCCAACCATTTCGCATGTGCCTCCGCAGCCATGCGCCTAAATCTCTGCATGCGCCTCAAAAGCCATGCGCCTCAGACTTTTCTCTGATCCCTAAAGACAGAAGTCAAGTCACTACTGAAGCCTTGCATGCGCCTCAAAAGTCGTGCGCCCAAACTGATTCGTAACTCCTAAAGGTTACAAGCCAAAGTCTCCTCATGCGTCCAATCCTAGGCGCATCCTATCAGATCAATCTCCACCAAATCTGAGATCTTTGAGCCATGGACCTACGACACGTGTCCTTTGACTCGATTCAGCCTATGAAAGGGTGCTAATCACCCAAGATCTCAGCAACTGAAAGATCCTCTCCATTGCTACGTGTCAGCTCGACCGCAGCCCACAAAGGCAACAGGAAGAGTTCAACTCCTCAATCAGAGCGCATCGCCTATGCGCCTCCATCAGCAATTACCACGTGGTATCCCCACAAACAGGCGCATCCTACATATGTGCGCATGAGCAGCCAGCCTGCAAACTATAAATAGAGGGATCATTTTCTTCTTCCACAGAGACGAACCTACGAACACACACAGAGAGGCAGATACAGACACTCAATGTCTCCTTCCTCTCCGCAAGCTCCAGCACCCAGAGCAACTCAGACCTTCAGAGAACCGATAACCGTCGTCAGATCGTCAACGGAGTCAACGCATTACCACTTGCTCCATCGACACAAGGGACCCAGATAAACAAAAGTGTACTCCTATGACTACATCTAAGTCCTACATTGTAACACTGTTCTGTTTGTAATTGAAATTGTAATCAAAAGATTTTAATGGCAAACAAGCACTACCAAAATAAGTCAAATCAGCGACGTATTTAGCGACTCCGTAAAATTTCATTGCTAATGTTTGGGGTTTTAGCGACGTTAATATAAGACGTCGCTGTTTGTCGCCAACAGCGACTAATAGCGACGTCTAGCATCTACATTTTGTTAAATGGGGTAGTGCGTCGCAAGTTCGTCGGTACTCGTCGCTGAAATAGCGACGTTTCGCGACGCATTTTAAGGTGCGTCGCCATTTATTATATATCAGCGACGTTTAGCGACGTCCTATGCGGACGTCGCTAAATGTTTTATATAGCCAGCGAGGGTTTCCTTTTCGATCATTTCACAATTTTCTCCCCCCCAATTTTGGGCACGCTCCTCCTCCGCGATGCTCCTCCGGCGATTTTCCTCCTCCTCCGCGTTGCTCCTCCGGCGATCTCCCTCCTCCGGCCTCCTCCTTCTCCTCCTCCTCATTCCTCAGGTAGCTCCTCCTTCTCCTCCTTCTCCTCCTCCTCCTTCCTCTGGTAGCTCCTCCCCAGTTTCTCCTCGTCTTCAAGCTCTCTCTCGTTTCTAGTTCGTGTCCACGAGAGCGTGGACTCGCTGCGGGGGACACGAGACTGACAGTGGACTCGTTACGGGGGACACGAGAGCGTAGACTCGCTTCTAGTTCGTGTGACACCTATTCTGTTGGTTTGGACACGTCGTGTCCCACTGTGTGGACACGAGATTCACAGTGTGACACCTATATACTGAAAAATCTCGTTTTTTTTGGCATATCAACTGTCAATTTGATGTTTTGCTTGGATTCGAATTCTAATTTAGGATTCGAGCCCTATTTACTGATACTGGGAGTTTTTTTGGGCATTTTCAGGATTTTAAAATGATGAATAAATTGACTAATAATTATTATCGAGCCCTATAAAATTTCAGCTATGTCACGAAGGATGGATATACTAATCCTGTGAATGAGTTTTCTCCCAAGTATTCTCGACAGTTGAGTATGATTTAGCTCACTGACATTACTGAAATATGGGATAATTAGACTTTCTGTTCAGTACCCTTTGACCGAATTAAGTTGACCTGAATACCATATTTTAAATCCTAAATCTATGGCACGACATCGTGATCAGGACATAGTCCCTGCAGCCATTTGACTGGCGAGGCAGAAACTATATAGCCGTAGATAAAGTTGACTGTCCTTCGACCCTCATCCCTCGGCAATGATGATACGATAACCTATCACTATATCTTATATATATAGTAGTAGATGACGTCGTAGTATTACATTATGTGAGTTCATCTTGATTCTGTTACATTCTTCAGATACTACATACAATAAGAACATATACTACACCATATGTACAGAACATAGATGATTCACACTAATGTATGCTAGAATGAATTTTAGGGTTGTGTTCTGAGCCATCTGTTCTGCTACTTGGCAAAAAATCGAATTTATTGTACTTTATCTGCTTTCGAAAATGTACTCAAATTACATGATGGTTCCTTTAGTTAGCTTGCTTATGTTACAATTATATTAGCTTGCTTACCAGATGGCACCCATGACCCGAGGAGCGGTACGTCGTTTGAGGGAAACAGTGAATGCTGAGGTGGCTCCTCCTACAGTTAAGGAGGAAGTGGCACCGGTTGCTAGTGAGACCGGGAGTTCTATTCATCCAGTACCGGTAGCTAGTGAGACCGAGAGGACTCTTCATGCAATCCTTGCAAGGGACGACAGCTCTCATCGTGCCAAAAATCTCGCTTTTTCGAGGTGGTTGCGTGAACGTATCACTGAGCGTTTGCGTGAGCAGCGTGGTTCTCATTAGCTATTAGTACTTATTTGTATTGGGTTGTTTTTGTATTAGACTATTTGTATTGGACTACATATATGAATTAGTACTATGTCAATCTCTGGATTGTATTGGTACTACAACTCTCATCCCTAGGCAATGATGATACGACAACCAACCAGAGAGGATACTCTGAGAGATCCATCTGATTATGACGTATACTCTGAGAGATCACCTTTACAAGTATGATATCAGTAGTGGGATTGAGTGTGTACGTCCTACTCAGATGGGTCTCTCACTATTACTATATTTTTCTGACAGCATGGTGGATGTGCTCCGTCAACAGATTCTTGCTCCGAGCCAAAACTTTGCCCCGGAGCTCAAGTGGACATCCTTGGTGTAGAGCTCGAGTGAGAGGTTCCTGACAGCATGGTGGTCTTCTTTGTCAAAGTATCCGTGCTCGTCCCACAACCAATGTGTGATGAGCACGGATACTTTGACAAAGGAGACCACCATGCTGTCAGGAACCTCTCACTCGAGCTCTACACCAAGGATGTCCACTTGAGCTCCGGGACAAAGTTTTGGCTTGGAGCAAGAATCTGTTGACGGAGCACATCCACCATACTGTCAGAAAAAATAGTAACGGTGAGAGACCCATCTGAGTAGGACGTACACACTCAATCCCACTACTGATATCATTCTTGTAAAGGTGATCTCTCAGAGTATATGTCCTACTCAGATGGATCTGCAGAGTATCCTCTCAGGTTGGGTTGTGTTCTGAGCCATCCGTTCTTACACTTAAAATATATATTAATTAGAACTGTGTTTTATATTTTCGGAGAAACCAGGAATTTGATTTTGTATTTTGGTTTCTGTATTTTGGCTCCAGCTCCATTTGCATTAATCTACGGTACGACATGGTCCCTGCAGCCATTCGACTAGCGAGGCAGAAACTATGTAGCCGTAGATAAAGTTGACTGTCCTCCGACCCTCATCCCTCGCCAATGATGATACGACAACCTATCACTATATCTTATATATATAGTAGTAGATGATGTCTTAGTATTACATTATGTGAGTTCATCTTGATTCTGTTACATTCTTCAGATACTATATACGATAAGAACATATACTACACCATATGTACGGAACATAGATGATTCACACTAATGTATGCTAGAATGAATTTTAGGTTGTGTTCTGAGCCATCCTTCATCTGCCCCCTTTCCTGAGCCATCATTCATCTCTCATTTCCCTCCGGGTCCACTCTACTCCCAATCTCTTCCTCTTTATACACGGATCTACAGAATCAATGCCATCCGAGAAAGGCAAAACTGAATCAGCATTGTCTTCCTGATTGTCCTCATCAAGGCATAACGGGCTGCTCAGCGTGCCCAGCTTTTTCAACTTCTCGCTGGCTGCAGAGTCAAAATGGAAATGGGTCCTCTTTGCCGGCCCGGAGCTCTGACTCGCACTCGTCGCCTCGCTACCGGTTTTCTCTCCTCCTCTGACGCGGGTCATAAGAAAAGAAATTTCGTACCTCTTCTTCACATAAACATCATTGCCGCCTTGTACTCGAGCCTCCTCGTCTGTGACGCTATCCAACTTCTCGGTGTCTACATTGTAGGTACCGAGAAGTTGGATAGCGTCACAGACGAGGAGGCTCGAGTACAAGGCGGCAATAATGTTTATGTGAAGAAGAGGTACAAAATTTATTTTTTTATGACCCGCATCAGAGGAGGAGAGAAAACCGGTAGCGAGGCGACGAGTGCGAGTCAGAGCTCCGGGCCGACAAAGAGGACCCATTCCCATTTCGACTCTGCAGCCAGCGAGAAGTTGAAAAAGCTGGGCACGCTGAGCAGCCCGTTATGCCTTGATGAGGACGATCCGAAAGATAATGCTGATTCAGTTTTTCCTTCCTTGGATGGTATTGATTCTGTAGAGCCGGAGGAAGTGGCTCCTCCTCGGCAATGATGATACAACAACCTATCACTATATCTTATATAGTAGTAGATGACGTTTTAGTATTACATTATGTGAGTTCATCTTGATTCTGTTACATTCTTCAGATACTACATTCGATAAGAACATATACTACACCATATGTACAGAACATAGATGATTCACACTAATGTATGCTAGAATGAATTTTGGGTTGTGTTCTGAGCCATCCGTTCTGATCAAGCATGATCTTCCTTCTCCTCTCCTCCACCATGGCTCTGAACCCATCTGCTCCTCCCTACTTCCCTTCTTCTTATTTGACTCTCTCAGCCGCATATGATATCCAGCTCAAGTGTAGAGTCGGGGGAGAAGAAGTGGACAGGAAGAAGAGGAAGAAGCAGCACAGCCGGCGGCATGACCCGGAGGAAGTACAGATGTTTTCTTCAAATCCGTAGGAGAACTATATATATCTTTTAACAATATGTCATCTTGTCAAAGACCCTTAATGTGACAACCATGTTACTGCGGTATCGGAAGACTAACATGTCATAATTTTCTAAGCCGTATGTTTTGACATAATCCTCCCAACTCTTTCCTCCTATGTAGTAATCTTGCATTATTACATAGAACTGAAATCCGGTTGGAGGATTATGTCAAAACACACGGCTTAGAAAATTATGACATGTTAGTCTTCCGACACCGCGGTAACATGGATATCACATTAAGGGTCTTTGACAAGGTGATATGTTGTGAAAAGATATATCTTTATAGTTCTCCTACGTATGTTGAAGAAAACCTCTGTACTTCCTCCGGGTCATGCCGCCGGCTGTGCTGCTTCCCCCTCCTCTTCCTGTCCACTTCTTCTCCCCCGACTCTACACTTGAGCTGGATATCATATGTGGCTGAGAGAGTCAAATAAGAAGAAGGGAAGTAGGGAGGAGCAGATGGGTTCAGAGCCATGGTGGAGGAGAGGAGAAGGAAGATGCTTGATCAGAACTTGAGGTGGAAAAGTTGTGACGTTGATAGCGCGAGAGAGGAAGAGGGTGGAAAAGTTCTTCTCCCCCGACTCTACACTTCAGGTGGATATCATATTTTGGTTTCTGTATTTTGGCTCCAGCTCCATTTGCATTAATCTACGGTACGACATCGTGATCAGGACATGGTCCCTGCAGCCATTCGATTGGCGAGGCAGAAACTATGTAGCCGTAGATAAAGTTGACTGTCCTTCGACCCTTATCTCTCGGCAATGATGATACGACAACCTATCACTATATCTTATATATATAGTAGTAGATGACGTCTTAGTATTATATTATGTGAGTTCATCTTGATTCTGTTACATTCTTCAGATACTATATACGATAAGAACATATACTACACCATATGTACAGAACATAGATGATTCACACTAATGTATGCTAGAATGAATTTTAGGTTGTGTTCTGAGCCATTCGTTCCCATACTTGGCAATTAAGTTGTGGACCATTATGTTTGACATCGTTGTTACAAATTTTCATATATCTGTGTTGATTGATGAGATTGTGTTTCAAACGTGTTCGTGATTGTGTGTATCTGTGTTGTTTGATACTGTGTTCGTGATACACACCGTTGTTGCTGTAACAAATGGTGTGGGGGATGCTGCAAATGCTGCAGGGAATGCTGCAAATGCTGTATATTTTTTTTAATATTAGCGACGTTCAGCGACGATTACCGACGTTCAGCGACGAAAAAACGTCGCTATCAACGTCGCTAACTGTGAGGAATATCGTCGCTGATCGTCACTAAACGTCGGTACTGTATCGACGTAGAAAAGTCGCAGAACGTTGCCATATGGCTCTCAAGCTAGGTCAGCATCGATGCATGTCAAGTCGCTCAACGTCGCTAGATTACGTTGGTAAATTATGACGTTTTATGTCGCTGGCAGTAGCTAAATTAGCGACGTGGACACGTCGCTAAAGCTCGTCGCAATAGCAACGTATGGCGACGTTTTCTTGTTTAGCGACTAGGTTAATCCCGACTACTTGAAAACGTTGCTAAATACGTCGCTAATAGAAATTAGCGACGTATTTTTCCTTTTTAGCGACGTCTTTACGCGTCGCTGAATTGACAGATTTTAATAGTGAAGCTGGTGACTCTGCTGGGGACCTCTTTCTCCTCCACCGAGAAAGCTGTGTCGCAATCCGACGACGTGAAGGTGGGTTCCTCCCATAAGACGCTGGTCGTACGCCTCAATCAACAGGCGTATGAGGAGTTCATCTCTGAAGGCAGCGTAAGTCCTTTGAAGCGGCTGCCAAAGTCGAAGAAGACTCGCCAAGTCTGGGTGCGCAAGGTCGACGCCTCTGGCACCACCACCGAAGGGGATATACCGATGCAGCCTACCCTTCCAGCTGACGTCCTCAGCAGCCAAGATGCGTCCACCGGTGCAACGCATCTCTCGAGGAAACGTGCGGCTGACCACATACCCCAGCCATCTCCCTCTCAGACGAGAAAGATGCGTCGACGGAGCAGGGGCACAGCTAATGCCCTGCGTATCACCTCTGATGCACCACAGAAGGCCTCTATCTTTGACAGACTCACTCACTGTCGTGACGAGGAGAATTTAGACTCTGAGTACTATGCACCCCAGCGGACTGGTACGAAGAAGTCCAAGGCAGCACGAGCCATGTGCCTCAAACCTGCTATGCCGACAGCAAATCAGAAGCATGCGCTCACAATCATGCGCACTGCTGATGGTAAGCTGTATAAGGTCGACTCGGGTGCTTCTGCGCCGGAAATAAGCCGACCTTCAAAGTACTTGTCTCACTTGGGCGCATCTGTTGCGTTCGCAACCAAGTCGAGCAAGGCAAACCCTGTGGGCCTCCATTCGTTGTGCGTCTGAGGTTCGTTCAAGTCACTGTAAATGTTGTTCCCCCACTACTGATCTGAGCGCATATTTTGCGTTGGATCAGGGGGCGCATCATTCATTCGACCACCCCGACGCTTGGCCTTACCATGGGCCTGATGGGGGTGCGAAGGTGGCACTCTCCTCCAATAATCTGCGTAACGTGATCACTTACAAACGCCGATTAAGAGAGTCAACTGACAAGCACAATACGCCCCTCACTGGGCACACCTGTACTGTAGTCACCATCAACTGTTGTTGCAAGACAGCGGTCCCACCAAGGCAGTCGGTATTCCAGCGGCTGCAATCATCAACACCTCTCCAACATCGCCTCGGGAAGAAGGTGTCAGCTGAAATGGAGCCAGAACTATAGATTGCTTCTTGCAACGTAGTCTCCAACTCCCCATCAATTCGGAAGGCGATTGGTAGCAACTCGATTGTGTCCTCATCCAAGAGCCAGCCGAGGAAAACCAAGACGACTGTCTCGTCCTCGGGAGTGTTTGAAGGCACTCAGGGGAGATAAAAGATCTTGGAGGAAACTGGGGGTAGTCAAGCCCTTGTCGATCGTCCTTCTGAAGGCGAAGACGTCCTCCAGAACATAGCTGGGGGTAGCCAAGTCCTTGCTGATCGTCCTCCTGAAGACGAAGACGTCCTCCAAAGCACAGATGAGGCTAGCCAAGTCCTTCCCGAAGGCGAAGATATCCTCCAGGGCATAGCTGGGGGTAGCCAAGACGAAGCTCCAGGAGAGGCAACTTCCCTACAAGAGAGTGAGGCCGAAAGTGAAGCCTCAACCTGTAGTGCCCCGCTCCTCGCAGTCCACTATGTAATACCTACAGCTTGCTGACTCAGTTTTGAACTGAGTGTTTGGGAAAACCTTTGCCGGTATCGATTGATCACGGATGAAATGCAATGAACCTTTCCAATTGATGGATTGGCTTCTATTGAAATAAATCCAAGAGTTTTGCTGGATGTTTTCTTTCGCTGCTTGGTTTTGATGAATGCGTTTTCGTGTTGGTTTTCGATGATTGGTTTTCATTGTTCGCTTTCATCGTATTTCGCATTCATTTCGAATCTTGAGAGAAAGAGATGAAGTATGCTAATCAACTGTTGGTGCCAATGTAGGCCGCGTGAATTGTTCGTGAATGGCGCGTGAAGTCCCTCCTTCTCTCAACTAAGATTTATCTCGGAGAGTTGCTTTAACTGGGCTTGCATTTATTTGTACGCCCTAACAAAAATGATCTCTAGTCCACTCTGTTGCCTTGTCCCTGTGATCAACGATACCTCAATAACAAGAGATAAGAAAAAGAATGAATGCTAACGAATGACTGTACAGGAAATGAAATGTTATTGAATGCTATCGAATGACCGAAAGTTACTGAATGCAAATGAATGACCGAACGATTAAGGCTAGTTATGAACTGGTCGCTATCTGTCGCACTGCTAGGTTTTATCTGACAGAAAGAACAAGTCATGCATTAGTCTCAGACAACTTGTTAAAAAGGTAAAAGTCTCTCGACGATTCTAGGGGCACCTGGGATCGATCGGCCTAGGAGAGATTGTAATAGCACCTCGGGGTATATGCTACACCTCGGGAATGTTGTGTCCTTAGCGACGAGCTGAACCATTGAGTCACAGCGGCTAATCATGGGGGACGGGCCCATAGACCACCATGTAGTTAGGACATACATGTGAACAAATTCTTAATGCAAATCCTAACAATGAACGATGATGGTATTGTATGCTTCTTATATTCATATGCAAATTGTGCTAACCTGTTTGTGCAAGGATGACTGTCAGCGTTGGTAAGTTGGTTATGAATAGTTCTACTGTCATGTTTCTTATGAATTGTTAAAAGGAACCTATACAAGTAGAAAGATCACTAGTAAATGTGTAGCTTTACATATTAAATTAGTACAGATATTTGTGAGTTTCGGCGAAGAGCCGCTCGCCAGTACATGATGTGTGCTGACCCACTTTGTGGGCATCCTTTTTAGAAAGCAAAAGGAGACAGGGGGATTTCAAGTGAGGCACCGAAGCTCGTCTAGCCCAGTAGAGCTGTGGATCGCCTCGAAGCTACTTTTCATTTCAAGTCAAGTTCAAGTTTCTTTTCCTTCTGAAGGTGTCTTTTATTTCCAGCATGTAATAGAGGGATATGATGTATGGGCATTGCGACTATTTTCAAAAGAGAGTTTCAAAGAGAATTATGTAGCCAATATAAGGCATTCTGAGTTCGCAAAGCTTTGTACTTGTATTACTATCAAGTTATCAATAAAAGAAGTATTTCTATTTCAAATCTCTGTGTCCAATATTTGGTTTTATGCAATGAATGGGTGCGTGCGTGTGTTTTGCTTAATAAATGGGTGCGTGCATGTGTTTTTTGCTTGACTAGTTATTTTGTGCAGGTACATGGCCTTGTGCAAGCGCAACTTAGGCTTGTACGCATCACGCCTTAGCGAGGACGATCGATCCCGCAGGGATCCAGGTAAGACGGACGACCCTAGCGGGATCGGGGCGTGACAAGTGGTATCAGAGCACGGCTTTACGTCCTTGGCCTCTTGTAAATATCATTTTCGAAAAAAAATATATAAAGTATTTTGATGGCTTTCAAAAGAGTCCTGATTTTGAGTTATGAAAACCAATGCCCCATACAATAAGTCCATAATATTTTATGAGACTGACAGAAGTTATACTCTTTTGTAGAGGAATGGCCCCTACTCGACCAGCTTTCTCGACAGATCCTATAGAACGGATCATGACATTGTTGGAATTGCAAAGGCAGGACAATGAGGAACGCAATCAAATATAACAGGCCCAAATAGAGGCCCAGCAGAAACAGTTGGAGTCCTTGACTCAAATTGTCACGGCGCTTGCGGCAAATCGAGGTACCACCGCAACGACTAAACCAACGGGAACGCCCGAGATTGAGCCCGTGGAGGGTGACGAGCCCCAGCCGGCACAAAGATACACTTCCTTTAGGCCAAAGGACTTCTTAGATACGAAACCTCCAGAATTTGAAGGCAGGACATCACCCGACAAGGTGATAGACTGGATTGATAAAATGGAGAGTCTGTTCGCGTTTATGGGAGTTCCGAGTGGTAAGAAGGTAGTTTGTGCCGTTCTGCTTCTACGGTTGCGGGCAAAGGATTGGTGGAAGGCAAAGAAGCCGGCGCTACTCGCAACGGCTAGTAATGGGAAGATTTCATGGGCCTTGTTCAAAAAGGCATTTCTGGATCAATATCTGCCTCCAGCCATGAGCAAGAAGATGGAGGATGACTTCATCATACTGAAACAGGGAGATATGTCCGTGGAGGACTATGAGTCTGAATTTGCTAAGCTGGAAAATTTTACCGCTGTCATGCTTCCCACCGAGCAGACTCGCATAAATCGATTCGTTGGAGGGCTGAATGATGACATCCAGTTAAGTGTGTTGAATCGAGAATGTGGGTCGTATTCTCAGGACTTTGAGGCGACGCTACAGGTGGAACAGTTCTGCCTGAAGAAGGCGTCCAACAAAATACAGTACAGTCGGAATCAGCCCGCCAAGAGATATCATGACGGAGAGAAAAAGATTGAAGGAGAAAATAAGACAGACAATGATCAGCACAGGAGAACTGAGTGTACCTACTACGGCTGCCACGGGCACACCAAAGAAGTCTATCGTTTCGCCAACAGATCATGCTTCAGCTGTGGAAGCCCAGACCATAACGTCAGGAATTGCCTGAAAAATTATAGAACGACTCAGAATCGAAACGATGCTGAAGAGCGTGGACAGCTGCCAGGCCCACCGCCGCTTTGAGATCATCCGCACAATCAGCAATTACGGAATGCTAACACCGCGACGGCGCGCGTCTACAATCTCTCCACGTTGCTTGATTCAGAATGCAACAATAGTGGAGGTGAGTTTGTTTCTTAAGTTTTGAGGACAAAACTTTTTCTCAGTGGGTTATTATGTAGTGCTCCGCTCCTCGCGGTCCACTATGTAATACCTACGGCTTGCTAACTCAGTCTTGAACTGAGTGTTTGGGGAAACCTTTGCCGGTATCGATTGATCACGGATGAAATGCAATAAACCTTTCCAATTGATGGATTGGCTTCTATTGAAATGAATCCAAGAGTTTTGCTGAATGTTTTCTTTCGCTGCTTGGTTTTGATGAATGCATTTTCGTGTTGGTTTTCGATGATTGGTTTTCATTGTTCGCTTTCATCATATTTTGCATTCATTCTGAATCTTGAGAGAAAGAGACGAAGTATGCTAATCAACTGTTGGTGCCAATGTAGGCCGTGTGAATTGTTCGTGAACGAGCGCGTGAAGTCCCTCCTTCTCTCAACTAAGATTCATCTCGGTGAGTTGCATTAACCGGGCTTGCATTTATTTGTACGTCCTAACAAAAATGATCTCTAGTCCACTCTGTTGCCTTGTCCCTGTGATCAACGATACCTCAATAACAAGAGATAAGAAAAAGAATGAATGCTAACGAATGACTGTACAGGAAATGAAATGTTATTGAATGCTATCGAATGACCGAATGTTACTGAATGCAAATGAATGACCGAACGATTAAGGCTAGTTATGAACTGGTCGCTATCTGTCGCAATGCTAGGTTTTATCTGACAGAAAGAACAAGTCATGCATTAGTCTCGGACAACTTGTTAACAAGGTAATAGTCTCTCGACGATTCTAGGGGCACCTGGGATCGATCGGCCTAGGAGAGATTGTAATAGCACTGTTTGCAAAAACAAAAGTATGATATTTATTTCACAAACTTTGTAAAGAATATTACAAGAATTTTGGGAAAGTACAACTATAGGAATCCGATCTGGATGACGATCGCTTTATCCCTTGGACGATGTGAACTTTGAAGACTTGAATCTCTGAAGAACGCAGCAGCACTTGGACAAAAACTCTGATCTCTCTTGATCTTTTTCGTCATGTGTTGAATGGAAACGAAACTCTATTTATAGAGTTCTGAAATAACTGTTTTGGACAGTTATTCTGGAGAGCGCCTGGTTGAAGTGCGCCTGTTTTGAGCACATATGACAAACTGCGCCTGTTTTCACTCCGTTATCACGAACGTGCACCAACTGCTTTAG
This sequence comes from Iris pallida, assembly GCA_029216955.1. NCBI lineage: Eukaryota > Viridiplantae > Streptophyta > Magnoliopsida > Asparagales > Iridaceae > Iris > Iris pallida. The sequence goes on from JANAVB010037619.1 coordinate 3,520,881, forward strand.
ACACGTGGCATTATTTGATTGAAATGCGCTTGGTCGTGTACAGTTAGTGGGACACGTGTTGGACATGTAGAGTGGTAGTTAGACGTTGAATTAGTCAAAGTGCGCCTGTTTCAGGGACACGTGGTAAGCTCTGAATTGATGTTGTTTTGAACTGCGCCTTCTTCGTAGGCGCAATCTGCAAAGTGTGCTGAGTTTGGATAGAAGTAGGCGCAATCTGCGAAGTGTGCTTGATATAGTCAAAAGTAGGCGCAGTCCGTTGATAGCGCCTAGTTCTTTGATGTAGGCGCAATCTGTTTAGACAGCTGTCATATCTTCCTCGAGCGCCGCGCCATCAGAGGAATGATAGCGTCGCCTTGATCTTCGTATTTGTCGGATAATGATGACTCCACGTCAGCTAAGCGCGGTTTGTGAAATGCGCCTCTATAATGCAGAAATAGGCGCGTTCTGTGTTTGTTGATGAAGTAGGCGCCATTTGTTTGTAGGGTCGTTCTGATTAATCTGTTGAATTTAACTTAGGCGCGGTTTGATTTTTTGGACCTACAAGACCCCCTTCAAAGTTTTCGAATTTTGAATTTTTCAAAAGTTCGAAATACTTTGAATTTCCATATGACCAAGTCAAACCGCGCTTGATATTTGAAGAAGTTGCGCAGTTTAAGGCGAGAACGGATCTTCAGGCTGAATAGGCGCAATCTGTTTAGGCGCGTTTCGTTGTAGCTGTTCGAAAACTATAAATAGCCCACAAAATCCTTCGTAAACCCTTTATTGTCTTCAAGAGTGAAATTTTTCGAGTTTTCTTTTCTGATTTTCTTTCTTCTCCGACGAGCTTTTCAAATCAACTCCGATGGCGCCTCGACGTTCGGATAAGGGGAAAGAACCCGCTCCAATTGAATCTTCAAAGAAATCCAAGAAGGCCATGCCGCATCCCATGGTTGAATCGCGCGGTTCTCTTCAAATCCGAGAGCCTGGACAAATTCGTGTTTCTCGACACGAAACTGCACATCCGGCCATTAATGGTGGGTCATAGGAACGTACACTGGCTCTTCTTAGAGCTCAGTTGTATTCGCCAACTCTTTTTAGGGTTTGGTGATTCTCTAAACTTCATGTTTATGAAGTTTAAACATTCCACCAAATAGCGCCTAGAAAATTAGACTCTGTTTGTTCGATCGCGCCTAGTAACAAAGCTAGGCGCTATCGGATATAGCTTTGTCTGATAAAACAGGCACTGTTTGTTGTTGAATGAAAGCTAGGCATAATCTGCCCTATTTGACAGAAAACTAGGCGCAGTCTGCCCAGATTCATGAATTAGGCGCAATTTAATCTAGTTGGCTGAAAACTAGGCGCAGTCTGTCTTTAAGCAGTCAACTAGGCGCAATCTGATAACTTTGTTGTGATGTTGCTCTTTTCTGTTTTGCAGTTGATATCAGGGAAGATCCCAACTTCGAGATCTTCCAAGGAACTATGTCTGAACCTGAATTCAAAGAGGACTTGTCACACGTTAAGTTCCCTCATTATGAACTACCAGAGTCTCGAAGAACAATCCTGACTACTCAGGATAATGAGACTCTTCTGTGTTTGATGAACGGCCAGCCCTTACAGTCACTGGATGCAGCTATCCACAAGAAACCACTCTTCTTGTTTGGAGATGCCTTTGGCAGGGAATCTCAGCCAAAACAGCGGGTGGAAGAGAGGATTTTTAAGAAAGGTGAAAAGACTATATATTTGCCAGATATGCTTAGGAGTTTACCTCTTTCCAGATATGAGTTTGCCAGTTATCCCCGCCAAATGGCGTGGGATATCACTCCCGTTCAGCAGGCTCGGGTGGGCAAAATATGTTATAAAAAGGTGAACAACAGAGATATCTTCTATAGTTCATCTGATATTTACGCAACTCATCTCAGGGGTTTGAAACCAGGTTGCATCCCTCCCGAGAATTCATCTCGTCTATTACCAGAGAGAATACCAATTTTTGCAAATGAGTTTGCTAGGAAAGGTAGGTATTATACTGATAACACCTTAAGGATGCAAGGTTTAGTCAACCCAGATTATAAACGATGGAGCTGCATTGCCAACTGGGTTTTAGAACATTATGAAGAAGAGCTTCTTAATATCAGTCTGTATGAAGCTGTTTATTCTTTAGTACATGGCTTCCCTCCAAATCCACACCTATTCCTTTCACTGATCGAAAGGTACAATTATAGGACGGGAACCTTCATGACCCCAAAAGGAGAAATCGGTTTCGCTCTTCACGAGATGAATCATATCTCCAAGCTGCCTATGGGAAATTTTCCTTATGAGGAGTATGTTCCCACTGAAGATGAATTAAACAGGCTGAAATCTGAAAATGCTGAAATGGTAGAAGTCTTTGATGAGCTGTTATGTCACTATCACATCTGTTGTTGTTATTTTGAAAGCTCAGGCTCCTGCTATCTTACTAAATGGATATCTTATCTCTTCCTCAAACATGATGATGAAGAGAAACAAATTAGTGAGAAGAAAGCTGTTGATCCGCTTACCTTTCAGCGTTTCAATGAGGAAGAGATAAATGAGTTGATGGCAAGGTTTCGCCAAGAAGATATAATAGTTAAAAATGATGAAGATTATCCTCCCCTCAAGATAGGAGATAAAATAGAAAGTTTCATGAGGATGGGATACAGACGTATGTCTAAGAAAGCCCATCTGGCAGGCTTTCTTGCTTTTTGGCTACGAAGGTATGTAGTCCCTGGAGCAAGTGCAGTCGATCGCTTCCATAGAGGTGTTCTTTTTGCTGCAGTCCGCCTAGTGTTCGGTTATCGGATGGATATTTTATCGGCGATGACAAGCCGACTTAATCATAGTCTGCGTTGCTTTGTGGACGGCATGCTAAATAATAAGAAAGATGGCTTTCCACGTACTGAAGTCGCCCATACTTATTTATTTGGGTGGCTTCTACTCCACTGTCCAGTTTTGATGAGCCCTGGCGAAAGAGCTATTGGAGGAAACTTTTTAAGAAAGTATGAAGGGTGTAGATGGAATCACACCTCTTTGATAGATTGCCGGCGAGTATTGAACCGCGGCGATAACTGGGATTTTTATTGTGTTGATCCACCAGCTGGCTACGAGTTATTGCCAGCTAATATCCTAGATTCAGTGAATACTCTACCAACAGATCCAGCTATATTCAATTGGTTGAAGTCGATTCGACCTTCACACCTCGTACATCGATTTGAAGATGAATGTATTCTTGAACCATATTTGCCTAGCCGTTTTGCACGCCAATTCGGCTATGATCAATTCCATGTAGGGAATGCCACAACATGCCTACAAGGGAAAGGATATTTGATTGATGGCGCCAGGGCTTGGTACTATTATAATGCTAAAAATACGAGGGCCGTTTTCTCAATGCCTGAGAATACAAATCATGGACCGCGAATGTTATTCATCTATTCAAGGTTTTACACTTCGGCCAATACCTTTGTGGAGACTTTTGATTTAGCACATAGCTTCGCTTCTGACAAACGAGCCAAGAAAGGAAAGCAGAGCATTCTTTATAAAGATCCAAATGACGAAGAACCTGCTGACGAACCTTTTGAAATCTCCAGAGATATGAACTTCCTTGAGGAGTTTATTGAACCCTTAAACATTTCTCTCCGAGTAACAAAATCTCCTATGAAGGATAAGAAGAAAAGAAAAAATGATAATCCTGTTGCTTCTCCAGATCCAAAGAAAAAGAAGACCACCGCAGAATCTCCAGAAGGAGTTACCACTAGGTCACAATCGAGACAACGAGCAGAAGAATCCGTAAGGAGTAAAGAGACAACTCCTACATCTTTACAGAAACAACCGGGCATTTCTACTGACCAAGAAAGTCCGGATGTGCCTCTTCAAAGAAGGCCGTGTTTGAAGAAAGTAGTTAGTAGAAAATTAAGATTATTTAGTCCGTCTCGTGCTGCATCCATCCTGGCTAGTGCTGTTGCTGGGCATATGATGTCTTCCCCTACTCCCATCTCTGGATCAGAACCATTAACTACAGAAGAACCAACACATTCTAGCAAAGAGGCTATGGAAGTAAACGCATCTTCTGTGATTGGTCAGCCTTCAACTTTGGCGATTCTTTCTGAAGCGCTTCCAGAAACAGTATCTAATACTATTCCGGTCGATACGTTAGATCATCTTCAAACTCATGCCGATGATCCAATATATTCAGATAGCGAAATGATTGATGCATTACAAGCATGCGCTGAATATCTTGAGGAGACTGTTACTGATCCGGAAGCTGAAAATACAAATGAGCCATCTGACGCTCATAATTTAAATGAAAAGAATGTTGAGAGCATTGACAATGAACCATTGGAGGAAGCACGTGTCAATATTAAGAAGACTCCTACCAGAGAAGACCAGCCTTCACTTAGTACTTCCGATACGGGAAGTAATCATGCAGAGGAAGTCTCAGAAGAAATACCAACTCATCATCCTCAGGAGATAGCAGTATTAACGGATACACCACACATGCCCGATTCAGGTTAGATTTCTTGAATCCTATCAGGCGGTTATTAATGATGATACTTGTTTTTATAGTATATTGATTCCTTTTCTTTAATAGCTGAAGGTAATGTATACCTATCAGGCGGTTCAGAGGCGGGTAGTAGTCAAGCAATGGTGACATATACTATTCCTGCGATAGGCACCCCTGCTCGAACAATGGATACTGGTAAATTGCTAGTTTATTATTCTGAACTTCATAACTTTCTTAGAAAATTAACGCAATACGTTAACTTTCAGGAGAACAAATGAGGAGTGTAACTAGCTCGAAAATGGCTCCATTGGAGACTCCTGCCAGAGAAGAGAGTTCTACAGAAATGCCTATACCTGGGCCATCACAAGTCCAGATTGAATTGCCTCAATTAGGTAAAGCTTTAACTTTGTCGACTTTGTAAAATAAAACTTGCTAACGAGAATATGTCACAGAAGAACCAGTCAAAGCTGCTACAAGCTCTGCCACAGCACCTTCAATAAAGATAACCCAGATACCAAAAGAAAGATCTTCTGAAATTATTGCTTTGACGACGCCATCTGTCGCAACTGAAGTTACCCCAGCCGAGATAGCAGAAACTCCCATCACTTCTGAGGCAAATAGAATCGTTATAAGATCTTATACAAACGCATTCTATCTAACACTCAAGCCGATGGTAGAGAGCGAGAACATTCCTTTCTCCAAAGTCAGGAAATCCGTAAAATATTTGATCAACGGGATTCGTGACCACGGAGATGAAACTCAGGCTGTTTATCTGGAACACATCCTCAATGAGCTTGAAGAGGTGAAGACTGCAATGATGAATCTATCATCTGAGAATATAGATTCACTGATTGAAAAAGAATGTCAAGCTCTGGCCCGGGAAGCTGAACAGAAGGGAAAAGATCTTGAAGCATTTTTGGCAGCCTTTGCTCAGTTTGCTGCTGATATGGAAACTCAGATTGAAGAAACATCTTCTAAGCTGGAGACCAATGAAGCTGAAATAGCAGAAGCTGACGAAGAAATTGCCAAGCTTCAAGAACGTCTGACTTTGGCGAAGCAGAAAAGGGAAGAGAAGGTTCTCTTAATCAAAGAAACTGCAAATCACCTCGTTGTGCTGAAGCGTCAAAAGGAGCTTAATACCAAGACTCATCATGAAGAGCTGAATGCTCGTTTTGCTAATCTAAAACCCTTTGACTTCGAGTCAACAAGGAATCAAATTAGACAAAGGATTCTGAACTCTCAAAATAAAACGATAGCTGCTTTGAAAGACGTGTTGCAGAGCTCAGTACCCGGCCTGTTGAATAACTTACTTTGTAATGTCTTTTTGTCTTTGATCAACTGTAATGGACTTTATTTTGAATGGAATGATATTTCAGATAATTCTATTTACTTGTTACATACCCTATTATAGGAGATAAGCAATAGAACGAGAAAACATATTCAGCGGTACAGGACGTGATATATTTTCTTGATGTAGAAAATAACTATATTCTTTATATCTTGCTCAGAGGTAATGTGGACATGGCAAAATATAAATATCGAATATTTGTTATTTCAATAGACAACTTAGTCAGAGGTAATAGGGACGTAACAAGTTGCAAATAGAAAATATGTGAATTCTTTTTTAATGGCGATGATGATATGATGAACGATTGAAAATGAACCGTCAGAATGAATGATTCATCAAAAATGTCTGCTGGGGATTTTAATGAATGAACCTTTAGATTCATCGAAAAGGGGTGAACAGTCACCTCGATTCACGAAGAGTCAGTAGGTTAGTATAAATAGTACAGGACTCATGAAGAATTTTATCACTGCCTTCAACAGGAAAGATGTCTTCCAACAACATGTCTAAGGAGACTGAAATCGTGCCGAAAGCCGAGAGCGTCACCGGGGAACCTTCTGCTGGGACAGAGAAGGGCGAAGGGTCGTCTGCACCCAGGCCTCTCGTCAACTCAATCTTACCGGATCAAAAGGAGGTGGGCGAAGGCTCCTCTGCACCAAAGCCTTCACAGGATATCCTCGACTTTCTGATAGAGCCGGGGAAGACGGCGGAAGAAGAGGCAAAGAGGATAGCTTTCCTCAAATTCTTGCTGAGTTCAGGCAAAGATGTCTTCGACTCCTTTGCTAATTTTGCTTGTGAGAAGGAGGGGCTTGGCCCTCGTCCTAAGTTTGATAGGGATGATAGTGATCTCCCTTAATGTAATGTAATATCTTCTTTGAAAATAAAAAAGAAATTTTATTTACATTGTCTGTCAAGAAATCTTTACACATTTATACATAGTATTTCTTAAGAAATTTGCCATTGATAGGCATCATAGCTATTCTGCCATCCATCTCTGTTAACTGGTAAGCACCATTGGAAAATACTTTGTTTACAACAAAAGGACCTTCCCATTTGGCATCGAACTTGCCCTTACTCATGTGAGTCATAGTCATAGGACGTCTGACTGTAAGGACCAAATCACCTTTCTGAAATGCTCGTACTTTAACTTTGCGATTAAAGGCTTTTGAGATACGGGCCTGGTATAACTCAATGTGCTGTTGAGCCAAAAGCCTCTTTTCATCAAGTGCCTCCAACTCTTGCAATCGAAATAGATCGTTGTTCTCCGTTGTAAGTTCATTGGCAATGGCTATCCGCAGAGACGGGATTTGAATTTCCAGTGGCAGAACTGCTTCACAACCATATACCAAGGAGAAAGGTGTACAGCCGGTAGGATTGCGAACTGTAGTACGATAAGCCCATAAACATTCGCCAAGCTTCTCACTCCAATTCCGTTTGTTAGTAGAGACAAACTTCTTGAGGAGTTTGATAATGGTTTTATTGAAAGCTTCAGCTAAACCGTTTGCTGCAGGGTTATAGGCTGTCGAAGCAACATTGTCGATGCGATGATCGTCACAGAACCGAGTGAACTTTTGACTAATGAACTGAGGTCCATTGTCATGAATGTTCGTTGTGGTACACCAAACCTGTATATCACATGGTGTTTGATGAAGTTGATGACACTGCTGGTTTTGACTTCAGCCAGAGGTATAGCCTCAGCCCACTTAGAGAAGTAGTCTGTGATGGCCAGGATAAACCGGTGCCCTTTAGAAGAAGGAGGGTTGATTGGGCCTATGATGTCCATGCCCCAAGCTTCAAAAGGCCAAGAAGCAGCCGTAGGATGTAGAAATTATGATGGTTGATGAATGAAATCTGTATGAATCTGACATGCTCTGCATTTCTTTGCGTATTCAATAGCATCGGATACCATAGAAGGCCAGTAATAGCCCATACGACGAATACGATCTTGCAATTTAGGACCAGGTTGATGCGCTCCACAAACACCATCATGAGCTTCACGTAGTATTTGTTTTGCTTCATTACCAGCAAGACAACGTAATAGTAGACCATCATAAGTTCGTCGGTAGAGAGTTTTTGTTGTATGATTATAATAGAAACGGAGAGATCGTCTTCGAATGCTGGTGGCCTCTTTGGGATCCTCAGGCAATATTCCATAAACTGCAAAATCAATGAAAGGAGTTCTCCAATCTTCATTGATGATATTGACCTCAGCAGAATTACTAAACTCAATATTGTGATTATTTTCAATACAAAATAACTCTCTATTGGAAATAACAACCAATTGCTGTCTTTGGACAGGAATCGGCAAGACTGCTGCAAGGTTTGCTAGAGCATCTGCTTCGGTATTGTAAGCCCGATGAACGTATTCAATATAGAAAGCTTTGAAGGAAATGGCCATAGCAATGGCTGCTTCATGATACGGAATCAAATCTTGATGACGAACTTCATATATTCCTCTAACCTGGTTAACAACCAGTTTAGAGTCACCGTATACTTCAAGATATTGTATGTCTAATTGTTTAGCCAGTTGAAGGCCGATAAGCAAAGTATTATACTCTGCAACATTGTTGGAACAAGGCTCATCCAAAGAATAAGCCCGTTGAATAGTTAATCCTTCTGGCGAAACGAGCACAATCCCTACTCCTGCTATAATAATCCCATTTGGTCCAATTCTGGAAGCTCCGTCAAAGAATAGACGCCATGTGGGAAATTCTTCCGAGATCAGATTTGTTTCAAGCGTCTCATCAGGAATCTCGTCGTAGAGTTTAGAATTCTCAGAAACAGGATGAGCAGCTAAGAAGTCAGCAAGGGCTTGTCCTTTAACTGACTTTTGAGGTACGTAAATCATATCGTATTGGGCAAGTAAGATAGCCCATGTAGCCAGCCTTGAATTGAGAGTGCTGGGCTTCTTCATGAGTACCCGTAGAGGGTTAATTCGGGAGATGACATGGATTGTTTGACCAATTATATAGTGTCTTGTCTTTTGTACAGCGAACATTAAGGCTAAACATTCTTTCTCAACCATGCTATATCGATGTTCGGCACCGATCATAGTACGACTGAGATAGTAGATAGCCTGTTCATGTCCTTCTTTGTTCTTTTGGGCAAGTAAAGCACCCAATGAGTGATCCATTGCTCTGACATACATTAAGAAAGGTATACCGGAGATTGGTGGCACCAAGACTGGTGGGCTCATAAGATATTGTTTTATGTCATCAAATGCTTGTTGACATTCTTCGGTCCAAACGAAAGATACACCTTTCTTCATGAGTTGTGTAAACGGTCTGCATCGTCCAGATAAATTTGAAATGAATCTCCTGATGTACGCAAGTCGACCTTGAAATCCTCGTAGCTCTTTTAGGTTGCGTGGAGGACGCATCTCGTGAATGGCTTTGATCTTCTCAGGATCTACGTGTATACCTTTAGAGGTAATAACGAAGCCGAGGAATTTACCACTAGAGACACCCAAAAATGACTTGGTGGGATTCATTTTGAGTTGATGTTGGCGCATGAGATTGAAGATAGTTCTCAGGTCTTGAATGTGATCTTCTTTCAGACGGCTTTTGACAGCAATGTCGTCAACATAGCATTCAACAGTCTTTCTCAAATGATCTCGAAAGATAGTGCTCATGGCTCGTTGATAAGTTGCACCGGCGTTCTTGAGACCAAATGGCATCACAGTATAGCAATAAATTCCTCGAGGGGTACGAAAAGAAGTATGCTTTTCATCGTCAGGATTCATCTTGATTTGATTATATCCAGAGAATCCATCCATAAAAGATAACCTCTCGAACCCACAGGTATTGTCAATCATGACATCGGTGATTGGAAGGGGAAACTCATCTTTTGGACAAGCGTCGTTCAAATCCCGAAAATCAATGCAGACTCTGATTTTCTCAGTCTTCTTCAAAACTGGAACAACATTAGCAACCCAGTCTGGATGTTGCTCTTCACGAATAAAGCCACAAGCGATGAGCTTTCGAACTTCTTCATCAATTGCATCCATCACTTCAGGTTTGAAGCGCCGTTGTTGTTGTTTAACAGGTTTCGCATTAGGTAATATATTCAGCTTGTGCGTAGCAATTTTGGGATCTAAACCTGGCATGTCTTCGTAGCTCCAAGCAAAGACATCAATATATTCACGAATGAGAAGAATCAACTCCTGCTTATCATCTTCGGGGAGATTCTTACTAATGAATATAGGACGGGATATACCGTTTTCTCCTACATCAATCTGGATTAGCTGATCTTCAGTAGGTGGTTCTCGTTTTTCAAACCGGAGCTTCCACTGATTGTCCATCTTTTGTACCCAAGGATCAGTTTCAGGGCTTTCTTCGAAGTCATCATCAGTAGCATCGTTGTTGATATCTGGAAATTCAACTGAGACCATGTTGGAGGATATGGCAATACGATGTACGTGACCAATGCTAGTGTCAGAATCCCATGAAACTGTATCAGAAGAAACAGTGCGTTCATCATCATCGGATTCAATTATCTTAGGAGCTGTAGCCATAGCAGGAAATGTAAATACATAACCAAGGCCGAGCTTATTCCTCTTGCTAGTAACATGAATAGGAGTTCGTCTCCCTCTTCCATAGTTGAGTCCACTCTTGAAATCATATTCCATTTTACGGATGATCTCTTTAGACTGAGTACTGTAACGACGGAGTTGTAAATGTCCTGTGTCATCGTTTTTGCAGTCTTCGGTATAAGAAAACTTTTGTTCTGGTCCTCTAATAAAGATTATTGGACTTTCGTCAGCTTTTCGAGCAGGAACTATAAAGTATGAACTATCCGTTGATTCCAATGATACATCTGTCTGATAGGATTGTACAACTTCAATTGTGAGTGGCTTTAACCTATCTAACAGATTTAAATAACACTCAGCATGATATAACACATCAGTATACTGTAAAGGAGATGTATCTTTATTGATATTTACAACAGTGTTTACAGTAGGACCTTTAGCCTTAGCAGGCTTAGTTAAATTTATAACAAGAGGGGGAGAAGAAGAACGAGGAGGAAGAGAAGGCTTGTTACGACGAAGGTCGATAACAAGTGGCTCAGAAGAGGTGAGCTCCCTTTTTCCTTGGTCAGTCATAGAAATTGTCTTCTTGGCAGGAAGTCGAATGACCAATGGTTCAGCATGCGAGGGCTTAGAGACGCGCCCTTTGACAGGAATCACAAGAGTATCCTGTGACTTTGGTTCTTGTTCCTTTTTGCTAGGAGGAAGATAGATGGTTAGTGGTTCAAAAGAAGAGGGTTGAGAGACGTGCCCTTTAACAGGAATTACAAGAGTGTCTTGAGATTCAATTCCCTGCTCTTCTTCAATGTCTAAAGCCAAGACAACTTTCATGAACTCGTCTTTGTACATGCGAGCATCGTTGCAGTATGCTTCGATGCCCTTGAAAGGATAGAGATCAGCAACTTCTTTTTGGACTTCTCCTTTGTCATCAACATATTTGAAACATTGATGAAGAGTTGATGGCACAATATTATGCTCATGAAGGAATGGTCTTCCCAGAAGAGCATTATAGGAACAACCATGGTTATCAATGATGTAAAAGGTAACCTTTGTACGAAGATTGCCTATTTGGAATTTTAGGCGAATCTTGCCCAGAGGTTCACTTCTTCCTTGATTGAACCCCAGAATAGTAGTGATTGTACCAGTAAGACTGCGTACAGGAATTTTCAAAGCATCCAACATTGTTTTAGGCATAATGCTGAGTGCAGAGCCTGGATCTATCAGAATACGATCGACCTTCATGGTATCAACATACCCTGTGAAATACAAAGGGCGATCATGTCGATTATCTTCCAGGAGCATGTCATCTTGCGTGAAGGTAATATTTGGAATTAATTCCAACACGCTATGACAATGGAGACAAGAGAGAGGCTCTTTCTCCGGTTTCTTCAGAATTTCAAGGCAATTTTCTGCCTGCAACAAAGCTTCACTTAACGTCTCTCGAGTTTCCTTAGAGAGGCGCAAGAGCTCGAATATTGACAATCTGGCAGGAGTATTGGCCAGTTGAGCCAGTATATCAAAATTATACGGCTTCTCGAGTCCGAGAGAAGTGGACTTTTTGAGAGCTTTATCGAAACGAGCTGGTTGTTTTCCTTTATCAGTAACTGCTGGTTTAGCAGGAGGAGGAGTTGGGTTAGTTGAAGATGAAGAGGGTTGAATTTCAGGAGGCGTGTCAGGAGTGGAAGATGAGGTTGGAGCTTCCTGATTCTCTGAGTATTCCCGTAAATAGGGCTTACCAGACCTGGTACCCAATAAGATCTCTTCTTCATTTAATGGTTCAAGAGAAACCATATTACAACTTTTAAACTTGCTTTTGGAATTTTTCTTTTGTTTAGATGAAGAAGAGGTGGAGGATTCAAAATCTGAGACCAGATCTGGATGAATCCACAAGATTTCCCCTTTAGAAGTTGATAAAGGGACAAGTCCTTTGTTTCGAAAAGGTGGAAGGTTTACCAGCTCGAGAGTGGTTCGAGGAATGGGAACTACACCATCTTCTATCTGCATTGGTGGAAATTCGCCAAACTGAACAGAGACGACATTAGCCGTCACCGTCTTTTCGTCCTGTTCAAGAGTCACTGCTCCAGATTTGATCATCTCTTGTATTTTTCCTTTAAGCACATAACATGCTCGAGTAGGATGTCCGATAAATCTGTGGTAAACACAATATTTAGGATGATCAGTCTTACCAACCTCTTCCGGTCTTTTAGGGTCGGGTAATTGCAGTTTGTTGCTTTTTGTAAGACATTCAAAGATACCCATGATGTCATCTTCATTGAAAGAGTATTCTTCTTTAGGACGTGGTGCTCTTTGAGGTTGTTGTGATGGAATAGGTGCAGATTGAGCAACATTGACAGCCAGTGCTTCTTTGCTTCTCAAGTCAATGGCCAAAGTTTCTTTAGGAGCAGATGTATCTTTGCCTTTTCTATTATTATTCTGGCGATTGTTGTTAGAGTTTGAGCCATGATCGCCTTGGTCAGGATTCATGTGAACCCCCAATGTCTTGAATTTTTCAGCGCTAAGTTCTGCTGCTTTAGCATTGATAATGAAAGAAGGCCAGTCTTGGAATTGAGTTGCCCCTGTCCACATACTGATAATTGGCAAGAGATTATTCTTGCAAGTATCAATTGTAACAGCAGATAGAGTTCCCATTGGCATTTTGAGAGCTTCGCGACGGAACCTCTCGATAAATTGCTCAGCAGGCTCATTATTTCTTTGTTTAATTTTAATGAGGGCTGACATAGTCATGTCATTGACGCCTTCATAAAATCGTTCAAGGAACATCTGTTTGAAACCAGCAAAAGAAGTGATACATCCGTCTGGTAGACTTCGGTACCAGTCATAAGCAGCGCCAGTTAAGCAACTGACGAATACCCGAGTAAGAAGGGCATCATTAGGCTGAAGAGGATCAGTCATCAATTCAAAATGATTAATATACTGATTGGGAGATGAAGTGCCATCGAACTGCATAATGGTGGGGAATTTGTATTTTGGCAGAAACTGCATTTTCTTCCATTCGGTGGGATAGGGTTGTTTAATGCCCAACCGTTGTAAGCCTTCCCTTTGTGTATAGGCTTCAAATTGATTCCGCAATTGTTCAACAGCATCATTAGCGTTCCCTGAAGATTGAGGATTACTAGATTGATTGGTGATGGCCGGAGGAGGAACTGTATGGTAAGCATCACCCCCAGCACCAGTTTGGCTAAGAGTAACCTGAACTGGTACTGTGGTGACTGGAGGAGGTGGTACCCCCAGACCAGGATTCTGAGGAGTGGAAGAAACCAATGGTTCAGGAGTTATGACAGGTGGAATGTGCTGAGCCATAATAACATCATGCATTTTAGCCATCATTTCGGCCATAGTCTTCAATTGTTCTTCTAGTGCAACAATCCTTTGATTCTGATTGTTAGAACCAGAAGCATCTTGTTCTTCAGTAACGTATGCTGTCACTTCTCGTGCCATGACAGATGACACAGTTTGTTCAGAGCCATCACTGTCGACAGCAAAGTCCGAATTACCCCCATCATGAGAAGTAGACCGATCACTGTAAGGAAGATTCCTTTGACCGATTGTTTCTCGGCTTCGAGATCGAGTATGCTGGTAAACACCATCATCTGATTCTCTAAGTCGGTCAAGATAGTGCTGGCTAGGTCTCCGGGTCTTTCCGTGCTTGCATTTTCTACCCCCAGAGTCTCTGGAAGTCATGTTGACGGAGGCAAACATTACCTCTTCTTCATCATCACTCTTTTGATCAACAGAAGGGAAAGTCAGACGCTCGAAGACAGAACGTTTGGTTGTTTGGCAACAACATTTGATAACCACTTCGTGAGGATGATTGCAATGATGAATTTGTGATTGTTTGGGAGAACTGGGGGTGATATTCCGTTTCTGCCTGAGATGATCCGGAAGATCAGAGACAACGGGATGAGAAGAAGTAGCAGGGATATACTCATAGATGACATTTGGAACATGATTTCGATTTCGTAAACGTTCGATTCCATGAGTATAAAGAGAGGTACTCATCTGATTGGCGTAATTGTCAGGATTCCTTGCCTCTAAAGGTTGATATTGAGGCAAGTTGATCTTAGCATACTTGCGTTTTACAGAGGTAGGTTTTGATTGGGGTTTTCTATTAAGATATGCCCGTAAATCATTTAAACCGCCCCTGGGAACCTCAGTTTGTGAAACTTGTAATTTGCCTTGTTTGGATCGTGAAATCCGCAAATTAGGCAATTCCTGAATATTTGCCTTGGGAGTAGGTAAAATACCTCTCTGATTAGTACGAGAACCCTTGTTAAGGAGGATATTCGTACTAATAGGTGCAGAGGCACTATCAGTTGGATCCTCCTCGATAAGAATCGAAGAAGACTTGGAAAAGGCCAGAGGACCTTTCCCATTGTTTTGAGATGAAGGGATAGCTAAAGAGCATTTCCCTCTGTTATCTTTCAAGTTTTGAGCTTGGGAAGATTGGGAGAAGACCAAGGGGCCTTTTCCTTTTGATGGAATGGAAGAAGGAACAGCCAAAGGACTGTCCTCAGCAAACTGCGCCCGAGTAGTTTGGGGTTTCTGGATTCTGGAGTGATTCGGAGTAGACTGCGCCTGAGCAGACTGCGCCTGAGTAGACTGCGCCTGTTTAGTCAGGGCAGCAGATGTATTGGATTGAGCCTTGGCAGCAGCAGAAGATTTGACTTGTGCCAATTTGGCACAAACTGTGCCAGAAGAAGGTTTGGTGGCAGACTGCGCCTGTTTCCCTAAGGAGAGAATAGACTGCGCCTGATTGTGAGGCAGAGATTGTGTTGTTTTGGTATGAACTGTGCCAAAAGATGGTTTGACAGCAGACTGCACCTGGTTCACAGTTCTAGTTTGTTTCCCTAAGGAGAGAACAGACTGTGCCTGGTTGGCATGTTTGGCCGCAGACTGCGCCTGAACAATCTGTTTCCCTAAAGAGGGAACAGACTGCGCCAGGTTGCTAGAGATAGGCACTGGTGTCTTGGAAACAGCAGGTTGTGCCGATGAAGTGGCAGCGTTCTTCATCAGAGAAGGAGCAGAGTTCTTGGGAGCCCACACTGAGCGAGTCTTGCTCTTGACGGAAGTCGTAGTGCGGCGAGGAGTGCTTTGTGCATTAATCATTGCTTCGTAAGCCGTTTGGTCGACTTTCACGACCAAAGTCTTCTGCGTCGAGCCGATAGACGCCGTGTCACATTGAGTTGTCACCTCTTCATCGGAGGAAAAGGTCGTCCCCAGCAGAGTCGCCATTTTGTTTGCAAAAACAAAAGTATGATATTTATTTCACAAACTTTGTAAAGAATATTACAAGAATTCTGGGAAAGTACAACTATAGGAATCCGATCTGGATGACGATCGTTTTATCCCTTGGACGATGTAAACTTTGAAGACTTGAATCTCTGAAGAACGCAGCAGCACTTGGACAAAAACTCTGATCTCTCTTGATCTTTTTCGTCATGTGTTGAATGGAAATGAAACTCTATTTATAGAGTTCTGAAATAACTGTTTTGGACAGTTATTCTGGAGAGCGCCTGGTTGAAGTGTGCCTGTTTTGAGCACATATGACAAACTGCGCCTGTTTTCACTCCGTTATCACGAACGTGCACCAACTGCTTTAGACACGTGGCATTATTTGATTGAAATGCGCTTGGTCGTGTACAGTTAGTGGGACACATGTTGGACATGTAGAGTGGTAGTTAGACGTTGAATTAGTCAAAGTGCGCCTGTTTCAGGGACACGTGGTAAGCTCTGAATTGATGTTGTTTTGAACTGCGCCTTCTTCGTAGGCGCAATCTGCAAAGTGTGCTGAGTTTGGATAGAAGTAGGCGCAATCTGCGAAGTGTGCTTGATATAGTCAAAAGTAGGCGCAGTCCGTTGATAGCGCCTAGTTCTTTGATGTAGGCGCAATCTGTTTAGACAGCTGTCATATCTTCCTCGAGCGCGCGCCATCAGAGGAATGATAGCGTCGCCTTGATCTTCGTGTTTGTCGGGTAATGATGACTCCACGTCAGCTAAGCGCGATTTGTGAAATGCGCCTCTATGATGCAGAAATAGGCGCGTTCTGTGTTTGTTGATGAAGTAGGCGCCATTTGTTTGTAGGGTCGTTCTGATTAATCTGTTGAATTTAACTTAGGCACGGTTTGATTTTTTGGACCTACAAGCACCTAGGGGTAAATGCTACACCTCGGAAATGTTGTGTCCTTAGCGACGAGCTGAACCATTGAGTCAAAGCGGCTAATCATGGGGGACGGGCCCATGGACCACCATGTAGTTAGGACATGCATGTGAACAAATCCTTAATGCAAAGCCTAACAATGAACGATGATGGTATAATATGCTTCTTATATTCATATGCAAATTGTGCTAACCTGTTTGTGCAAGGATGACTGTCAGCGTTGGTAAGTTGGTTATGAATAGTTCTACTGTCATGTTTCTTATGAATTGTTAAAAAGAACCTAGACAAGTAGAAAGATCACTAGTAAATGTGTAGCTTCACATATTAAATTAGTGCAGATATTTGTCAGTTTCGGCAAAGAGCCGCTCGCCAGTACATGATGTGTGCTGACCCACGTTGTGGGCATCCTTTTTAGAAAGCAAAAAGAGACAGGGGGATTTCAAGTGAGGCACCGAAGCTCGTCTAGCCCAGTAGAGCTGTGGATCGCCTCGAAGCTACTTTTCATTTCAAGTCAAGTTCAAGTTTCTTTTCCTTCTGAAGATGTCTTTTATTTCCAGCATGTAATAGAGGGGATATGATGTATGGGCATTGCGACTATTTTCTAAAGAGAGTTTCAAAGAGAATTATGTAGCCAATATAAGGCACTCTGAGTTCGCAAAGCTTTGTACTTGTATTCCTATCAAGTTATCAATAAAAGAAGTATTTTTATTTCAAATCTCTGTGTCCAATATTTGGTTTTCTGCAACGAATGGGTGCGTGTGTGTGTTTTGCTTAACTAATGAGTGCGTGCTTGTGTTTGTTGCTTGACTAGTTGTTTTGTGCAGGTACATGGCCTTGTACAAGCGCAACTTAGGCTTGTACGGCATCACGCCTTAGCGAGGACGATCGATCCCGCAGGGATCCAGGTAAGACGGACGACCCTAGCAGGATCGGGGCGTGACACAACCGATCCATCCACTTCCAGCCGTGTCATGACAGTATACATGACTTGGGGTGATGCCGAGCCAGATGCGCCGCCAGCAGACCTCGTCCAGCGCATGGATACCTTGGAGGGAGGACTCAAAACCCTCTCTGTCTCCATGTAAACACTGACTCAAGCAGTGTTTGAGATACGGTCAGCTTTGGCCAGGGCACCGTCTACTGGTCCTGACCCAGGGGCCAATGGAGAATCAAGTGTACCCCTTCAACGGGTATCCTTGGATACAGATCGTCGTGAGGCACCTCGGACGTCGGAGCCATCAAATGCTCAACTCCAGGCTGTACCTCCATCCCCAACTCCCAGTTCCACGGAAGACATGATTGAGATGATCAGGGACTTGCACGAGCGCTTTGAGTCCAAGAACAGACAAGAGGAGCGCCAGAAGATGGGGATCCCACAATCATACCCCCTCGATTGGAACAAAGTGGTTTATCCTCCTAAATATAAACCGCAAACATTGACGCCATACGACGGAAAGGACTCTCCGTGCTGCTATCTGACGTGCTTCCAGTCTCAAATGGGACATCTTCCGAAGGAAGACGCGCTACTCACCAGCATAATTGTCGGGGCGTTAAAAGGAGTAGCTTACGACTGGTACTGCAGTCTCCCCGACAACTACATATCTTCCTTCGACGACTTGACGCGTCTCTTCCTCGATCGTTTCTACGACGAAGGGAAGGACACGACAATGGCGTCCCTCATAGAGGTGCGTCAGAAGGAGAAGGAGACGGTTCGAGCATTCATCGAACGTTTTCGACAAGCCTATTTCAGACTACCCTCGGGTATGCCAGAACATGCACACCTCTCCTCTTGCAGCATGAACATGCTGCCTATAATCAAACTTTGGCTCAACTCCACTCCTCCTTCCGACTGGAGTTCCTTGATCAACGAGGCCGAAGCAGCTGAAAAGAAGGCGTCCAATGCTCGTCTTCTGGGAGTCAGTTTTCCTGCCTTTGAGGACAAGAAAAAATAGCCTGCAGCCAACAACCCTGGACGAGAGACGAAGGGGAAGCAGACATTGACTGTCAATGCCTCCAAAGGTGCATCAGTACCCACTCAGAAGCCTCCACTTTCACCAAGGCCAAAGGAGGTTTATTCTTTCAACGATGAAGACACCCTGTAACTCTTCGAGATATTGAAGTAGGGTGACAAGATCAAGTTGCCGGACCTGAAGCGTCCCGACGAGGTTGGGAAAGTGGACCATCCGAGGTACTATCATTACCATCGTTTTGTCGGCCATCCAACTAAGGACTGCTACGTCCTCAAGAACTACATCCAGCGTATGATCAATACGGATGTTATCTCCGTCGACTACGAGGAGAAAACAGTCTCGGCCAACCTGGTGTCACTCCAATTTGGCACCTTGCCGCCAACCACAATGCAAGATGGCATCGTCCCCATCCCAAAGGCGACAATGGAGGTGGTTAACTTACCCACCTACTCGTAACAACGTGAGTGGACTCATCCCACTCACCACATCTCGGGAAGAGATCTTATGGGTTCACCCCGATCTCTTCTCCGAGGTTACTCAACCGAAGGTACGCTCTGCCTCCAAAACCAAAGACAGGAAGATCAAGTCTTGCCGCATGGTCTCTTCCTCTGCGAAAGAGGCACTTCCTGTACAGACGTGTTCACATCAGAACGCCCAACCTGACGAAGCTGCCGTCGAGGTGGTGCCTCCTTGCACCGTCCCTGCTGTCCTGGAAGAGGGCCCATCCAGGCCTCCAACAGCCAATAAACAGAAGCATGTAGAGGCCCGTTTCGACAAGCCTTTGCGAAAGGAGAATGCTTCGGGGCTAGCCAAGCCCCACAACTTCAACATACTGGCACAACTTGCCAGTACACCTGCTCGCCTATCTCTGTTTGAGCTTCTTCGTCTTTCTAAGGATACTCGTGAAGCTCTCTGTGAAGCCCTGAAGAATGCTGAATCCTTCATCAGTCAGGTCAAACAGCCTGAAGATACTCCGACCACATGTGCACACTGCCATTGTGCGGATGAAGTTATTCCCAACATAACCTTCACCCAACAAGACATGCTGCTGAAGCACAACCGACACAACAGGCCACTGTATTATATAGGATATGTCGGTTCCGTCTAGGTGAAGCGGATTCAGATCGATCTAGGGTCTTCCCTTAGCATCATCCCGAAGACGCTGCTCTCAACACTGGGGATCCCAATGTACCGTCTGGCGCATTCCAACACTACAATCAGCGGCTTCAATGCTAGCAAAAGCGAGCCACTGGGCAAAATACGGCTGAAGTGTCATATCGGTAACCTCAGAACTGAGGTGACCTGCTATGTCGTGGACGCCGATGTTAACTACAACCTTCTACTGGGTCGTCCGTGGCTACATGAGTACATGGTGGTACCATCCACACTCCACCAATGTATGAAGTATGTGTCCACCAACGACATCATCCGGACGGAGTTTGCGGACATTGACCCTTTCAAGGGGGTCGAAGCCTACTTCACTGATTCTACCCTGTACAAGTCGCCCGACGAAGGGGAAGCCAATGATGCTGACGATGAAGCAGAAACGACAGCAGAGCCGGACATGAAGCCAAAGATGATTCCTGACGCACCTTTAAAAATTCGACTCAAAAGGAAGCCGCCTCAAACGTTGCCTCCCATGACCATCAAGCTACCTAGAAAGGTCAAACACCCACTGAAGCTCCCTTGAAGATACGGCTCAAGGAAAAGCCGCCTCAAACATCGGTTCTCCTTGTGGCAAAACTACAGGGGAAGGCACCAATCACTGAAGATGCAGTTGAGGCACCTCTGAAGGTGCGTCTTAAAGGCAAGCCTCTGCAATCATCCGTATCATCCAAGCTGCCGGAGAAGGCCCACATAGCCCTCTCGGACCCCAAGGTCAAAGCTGCGGTGGACTCTCCCGATCCAACCCCAGTACTCAGAAATGAAGAGCTAGGAGAATATATATCTGTCGATGGAAATGCACCCTCTCTGGACAATGTAATCCTGCGGGATAAAATCTCATGTTTCATCAATAATAGAGTGTCTTTTAATTATTCTAGTCTTCCACATTGGAATGCCATGTATATATTAGATAACGCTCTACGGTCGTTGCAAACACAAATAACGACCGTCAATCATGTAAATCGAGTAGTCCTGTCCCAAGTGGTCTGTTTCGTAGTCCTACCGTGGAATCAAGACGAAGAATCCATCATCTTCGGCAAAGTCGAGCGTCATCAAGACCTCCCGCCACACGAGCAAGAACCAGATACCGGCAGAATACAAGTCTATCGGTACACGGACAAGGCAAAGTACCTCATCCAAAAGATGGGTTACGACCTAAAAAGCAACAAAGGCCTGAACTACGGCAAGGGTCGACGTCTTCCTCTCCATCTCCCAACACCTAAAGGAAGGTCGCAAGACTACTATCATCGAACTCGACAGGGGTAGGCTACGTCACGCCGCCGACAACTCCAGAAAGTTCAGAGGCCGAAGAAGTAGAACATTCTCATTCGTCCGAAGCATCAACTTGGGATTCCGATACCAGTATCGGCTCAGTCTTCAAGAAGGTGCTATCAGCCAACATGGCATCTGCACAATCTCAAGAAGATGAAGGCGAAGACCAAATGCCAGAATTCTTCGAGGAAGATCCTTGGGCTCAATGCCTAGGAGCACAGTGAGAGTCTCGTTTTGAATTACGCGAACCCCCTACCGAAGACGAAGTCGAGCAGATCGACCTTGGGGATGGATCTTCTTCCAAACCCATCTTCATCAGCAAAAGCCTCAAAGGAGAAGACCGGGAATCTTTGGTCCAATTGGCTAAAGAATATATCGACGTCTTCGCCTGGAGCTACGAAGATATGCCGGGACTTGATCCTCAGATCGTGATGCATAGGCTTAACATCTTACCTGATGCCAAGCCTATAAAGCAACAATAGCGACGTTTTCGTCCTGACATCATGAACGCTATCGATCAAGAGGTGGACAAACTTCTGACCAGCGGGTTTATCCGTGAAGAGCAACACCCGGATTGGGTGGCCAACGTTGTCCCTGTCACCAAGAAAAAAGGGAAGATACGAGTCTGTATCGACTTCAGGGACCTCAACACCGCTTGCCCGAAGGACGAATTCCTGCTTCCAATCACTGACGTGATGATCGACAATACATGTGGCTTCGAACGCATGTCTTTCATGGATGGGTATTCAGGCTACAATCAGATCAGTATGTTCACCGATAACGCAAAACATACGTCATTCAGGATGCTGAAGAGGGTTTTCTACTACACAGTGATGCCCTTTGACTTGAAGAACGCTGGTACTACATACCAACGAGCTATAAGGTCCATCTTCCGTCAACATCTTTGTAAGACAGTAGAGTGCTATGTCGATGACATCGCAGTCAAGAGCCGTCTCAAAGGTGATCATCTACAAGACCTGAAGATAGTCTTCGATCTCATGCGAGCGCATCAACTCAAGATGAACCCCGCTAAATCCTTCCTTGGGGTTTCTAGCAGAAAGTTTCTGGGCTTCATTATTACGGCAAAAGGCATTCATGTCGATCCCGAGAAGGCCAAGGCTATCCTTGACATGGACCCACCGAAGAACTTTCGAGAATTTTGAGGCCTGCAGGGGCGTCTAGCATACATCCGAAGGTTTATAGCAAACCTTTTCAGAAAATGCCAACCCTTCATCCAGCTCATAAAGAAGGGATTCTCCTACGTCTGGACAGAAGAATGCCAGAAAGCTTTCGACGATATCAAAGCTTAACTGACAAGCCCACCAGTCCTAGTGGCACCCGTCGTCGGCAAAACATTTCTCCTTTACGTCCGTGCCATGGATCATTCCTTCGGCGCTCTGCTGGCTCAGAACAGCGATGCGGGCTACGAGTAAGCTATCTACTACCTCAGTAGGACACTGATCGGGGCCGAACACCGGTACAACCCCATTGAAAAAGAGTATTTGGCTTTCGTGTTTGCCATCCAGAAGACTCGCCATTATGTCTCGGGCTAGACAATTCATGTCATCTCCCGAGTCAATTCGCTCAGGGTTCTCATGACGAAGCCAGGATCATTGAATTCCCGGCTAGCTACATGGACTATCCTGTTGATGCCATACAACATGGTATTTGTTCCACAAAAAGCCGTCAAGGGTCAAGCTCTTGCCGACTTTATAGCTGCACACCCCATCCCAGAGTCCTCCAGACTCTATGAAGATATCCCGGATGAGGTCCAAGAATCAAATGTCACCGAAGAAAGCTCCGTCTGACGGATGTTTTTCGATGGCGCTTCAAGAACAGGCCCCAAAGGCCAAATCATCGCTGGAGTGGGGGTAGTCTTAGTCTCCCCCGATCATCTGGTCATCCAGCGTGCTTACTCTCTTTCGAAGCCGTGCTCCAACAATGTTGCCGAGTACAACACTCTTATCATGGGACTCCAGCTGGCGCAACAGCTGGGGGTGGATCATCTAGAAGCTACGACGACTCAAAACTCATCGTTAACCAGGTCAGAGGGCAATACGAAGTCCGCCATGAAGATCTGGTTCCTTACCATGAAGTTGCATTGAACATTATTTCAACCTTCACCAAGTTCTTCATAGAACACGTACCCCGGTTACAAAACCTGGAGGCTGACGCTCTGGCTGGCCTCGCAGCCTCATTGGCAGCACCCCTCGGGACTCAACACTATGTCATGGTAGTTGGTCGAGACTTGGTCTATCCTAAAAACAACCTATGCTCACAAATGACCATGCCATGTCAACAAGTGCTGGTGTTAATGTCCGAGATTGGAGGTTCCCGTTCATCGACTTCGCTGTCTACGAAATTCTCCCAGAGGACCTGAAGGAAGTCGTCTCAGTCAGGAGGCGTTCCTTTCGATTCTATTACGATACAGCTACTAAAATGTTGTATCGACGCTCCTACGATGGACTTCTCCTTTGATGTTTATCCAACGAGGAAGCAGCCGAAGCCCTTCGAGAAGCGCACGATGGAACTTGCGGGACTCATCAACCTGGACCTAAGTTGCAGGATCGACTGTGACGCATGGGTTACTACTGGCCAACCATGGTAGCCGACGCTGTCGACTATGCTAATAAGTGCCATGCTTGCCAGCTCCATGCCGACTTCATCCATACACCGTCGGAACCACTACATCCTACGGTCGCCTATTGGCCCTTCGAAGCTTGGGACATGGACATTGTAGGACCGATCACCCCTCCTTCATCGAGGGAACACCGTTTCATCCTAGCCATCACCGACTACTTCTCCAAAGGGACAGAAGCAGTTCCACTGACAGAAGTGAAGAGCTCTAGGGTGGTCAGCTTCATCAAGCACCATGTCATCTACCGTTTCGGGGTACCTCAGAGGATTATCCACGATAACGGTCTATAATTCATCAGCCATATTTTTAGCAGATTCTGTGATAAGAATCGTATTCAGAACATAGCATCGACCGCCTACAATCCGGCAGCAAACGGATTGGCCAAGGCGTTTAACAAAACTATCGTCAGGCTACTCAAAAAGGTCATGTCATCCAACAAGCGCGACTGGGACGAAAAGCTCAACGAATGCCTTTGGGCCTATCGCACAACGGTACGGACCCCGACGGGCAATACACCATTCTCCTTAGTCTACGGGAGCGAAGCGGTACTGCCTCTCAAGATCCAGATACCCTCACCCCGTATAGCCATCACAAATTGACTCACAGAAGAAGACAATCAACGTCGCCGTCTGCGAGAATTGGAGGCACTTGACGAAAAATGTCTCCTAGCTCAACAGCGCATCGAACTCTATCAAGCCCGTATATCACAAGCTTTCAACAAGAAGGTCAAGCATAGGACTTTCCAAGTAGGCGACCTGGTTCTGGCAGTCAGGAGGCCGATGTTGTTGACTCACAAGACACCAGGAAAGTTCGAGCCCAAGTAGGAGGGACCTTTCATCATAGAGACGGTATACTCAAACAGTGCTTACCGCCTCGCCAAACCAAATGGGGACTTGTTCATGATGCCCATCAATGACAAGTTCCTAAAGAAGTACTACTCTTGACATCCTTCAGACATGTACTTTTATCTCCACCCAACAAGGGAGTATGTGGACCCAATCATCAGGGCTCACGTATACCTCCCTTCCACAAAATCTTACGCTTCGGGAACCCAGCTATTCTGTGGCGTTCTATCCTCAGTAGAAGGACAACCACGTCCACGTTACCTCTGAGTTGCTCCTCTACACCCTACAAAGCGGAATCCTACGCTCTGTAAGACTATGCTATCCATCATGTTTACCACGTCCACATTTTTTCTGAATAAACATCCCGTACAGACAACCCCTGCGTTGCCGTACATTGATCGTAGAACTTCCATGTCCACATTACCTATGAGTAGTTCCGCGTATCCCCCCAGAGTCATTCCTACCACGTCCATAATACCTCTGAGTAGGAAGATTCCATCATTTGAATCCCATATTCGCCATGTCCACATTACCTCTGAGCAAATATGTTGGTTCTCTCAAACTTATTATCTGTACCAAAAAACCAAGGTGCGTAAAGATAATAGGTCCACACAAATAATCAAGTTCATGACAGCAAGAATGAACACACCACAAAACACTTCATTCTTTATTTAAAAGTAAAGAATTACATCCCCAGCAGGAGTTACAAATTACACAAAATAACAAAAAAGAGAGAGACTACAATCCCTAAGCATCACCAAGATTGGCTGAAAGCTCCTCGATCCGACGCTTCAAGGCTGCCGCCCGAGTCTCTGCGGTCGCTAGGACTCGGCGTTCGGCTTCTTGACGCATCATTTCTATGGCCTCGGGAGAAGTATCATCCTCATGCTTCTCGTCCAACTGTTACCATTGCTGGGCCAGGAAAAGAGTCTGGCTGGTGAAAGCCGCTTTCTCCTCCTTAGATGCTACATGTTCAGCTTGGACTCGCTCAGCATCTAACAAAAGTTGGGCCCGCTGGTCTTCAAGGAGACGAATCTTGGCATTAACCACCGCTATACTAGCATCCAACGCAACTCGCAACTCCATCTTCTCCTGCGTGGAGTGAGATAGCCTCTCCACCGCAGCCTCAGTTTCGGCCACCTCGCGTTCCCAGACAGCCAATGTGGCCTGATAAAATGACTCAGTTTCAGCGACCAATTTCTCCTTTTCTGCTTCTATCAGGGCGGAGAGATCATTTCGCTGGATACACTGAAACTCGGAAAGCAGTTGGTCGAGCTCGGCCATCGATGCCTCCAGAATCTCGGCCATATGATCATGGCCCTGGTGGGAATGTATCGGACCAATGTGAGGGAGTGCCATGGTTTTTGCCGTCGCGAAACTCCTATTGGCATTCATCACTGCCGATACGCCCCTCTGCAGCATCTTGTATACTGCCTCAACGATAAACTTCATGTACTCATCCGCATCCGCCAGCACTTGCGGTGTCATAGCAGGAGTTGGAGGAGCCGCTCTAGACGGCGGACCGGAAGAAGACCCGTCGGCTTCAATCTGCGAGGCTGAAACCTCGACATCAACGGACTCTCCCTCAACAGGGGCTTGAACTTCGCCACTGGCCCGGGGAGCCATGAGAGCGGAAGGAGCCGAGAGGGGCGTCGTTATCGTGCCCCAAGTAGAAGGAGCAACAGGGGGTTCCAGCAAACCCTTACCCTTTTCAAGCTCGGAGGGACCACCGACGTCAGGGGGCTATCTCCTCTGCATCCAGCACACTGTCAGCAGGCCGCACAGGACCTTCCCCCTCTGGCAAGACAGCGAGATCAACACTTGTTTCCTGACTCAGCTCTCCTAGAGTCAGGCTAGGCGGACGAGTCTCACCTTCCTCATCGAATCCCTCCGCGGGGATAGAATCTGTCGCTGCCTCCTAATCGGCAGCTACCTCAGCCTCCGCTGCTGAGTCTGGGGTAGGGCTCGGCAATGCTACAGCCAAACTCCCCTCATCATGACAAGGAGGGGAATCAACCATCTCCTCTGTTTCAATCATGTTTGTTGCTCCTGCAATTGGCTCACCCATCTCTGGAGCAACGTCATCTGAAGACGACGAACTCCACTCCACTTCCTCATTCGGAAGCCCCTTATCTGCTGGGTCCTCAATGCCAAAGGTCCCCACGGCAGCTTGCACCCTCTCGAAAACTGCTGCATCTTCAGCTTCCCTTCCAATATAATCTGGAGATACTAAAATCTCCGCAGGAACGACATCGTCCGGAACCTTCTCCACGGGAGACATCACGATCGGAGGAATGCGCTCTTCAGATGAGCCCGCCACCTCCTTTGGTCTGCTGGCACCCAATTTTGGAGTTCGGGATCTCCTTTTCAGTGGCTCCTACAAAAAGTAAGCATATGTCACAAAAATGGTGGAACTAACCAGACTATGTAGGATATCCTTACCTCCATAGGAGCTGAGTCTGTTGACACTGCCGGTGACAATGCCCTCTTCTGTCTCTTGGGCGCAGAAGAGCCAGCCTCTGTATCAGTACGTCTCTTCGGCTGATCGGCCGATGGATCTACCTGACCCCCCGTGGATACGGTAGGGGTACCTCGATAACCCGCCTCTGGCAGGCGGTACGACCGAGCCTTTGCCAACAGGTTCCCAGTCGCCTCTAACTGGGTTCCGACAATGAAACTGGTCTCCCGATCATATCTGGGGGGCACGGCGTTCATGACATAGTAAAATTTGGCGACCGAAAAAAGAATCGGCGGTCGCGGATTCTGAACAGGCAGCGTAAAGCGAGCTCCAGTACATCCGGCATTGTAGTAACGCCAAGTTCGTGCACCGTCCAGCAAACTTCCAGTATACCCCAGGTTAATACTGGGGTTCTCCAACATCAACTGAGCATAGCCGAATTGTCGTGCAAAACGGCTCGGCAAATATGGTTCCAGGTAACACTGGTTTCTATTCCTATATACCATATGGGATGGCCGGATGCTTTGCAACCAGCGGAATCCCCATGGAGGCAGAGTAGTGGCATCTTCACCCGAATCCGTTAAGTCTTCGTTGGCCTCAAAACCCAAAAAGACGGGACCAACTTTGGTGATCTCCCGCCCCTGAATGTGGGATAAAACATTCCTGCAAACAGGAACACCAGTATGCAACCAGCTCCTCTGATTGAAACGGTGGAGGAATACGTCTCCGGCCCTGTGGTCTTCTTCCGAGCCCGGGCTCATCACGTTGGGATGGGGCAAAATTAACCCCCCCATCAAGTAATGAAACGACAGTTCGGCACGGGAAAAGTTGTCATTCCTAACTCGTTCATGAACCACATTTCCCGCAAATTCTCATAAACCTCGCAGCAGGTTACACACCATTGCGGGGAGTAAAGCCAGGCGACGGCCAAAAACCAACTTCACAGCTGGCAGAATTAGGTTCCGGGTCACCCTCTCCACAGAGCCTGACCCCCCCGAGAAGACATAATCCCCGAGCCAAATTATCAGATACGCATCCAACATTGCTTTGAACGACATTCGATGAGTAAGGTGCCAAAAACAGCTATAGGAGCGTTCGTTCGACTGCCGGTCCTCGTTTCTCATTTCAGAGAGCACCGCGGAACTGGAAAGCGCTGGAGGAGTTGTAAACTGAGAGGGATTCTCCTTGTCTTGCTTAAAGACATAATCTCTCCAAGAAGTCACATGAGGCTATGACCCGCCCTTATCCCTCTTCTGTATATAATAATGATGACTCGCCACTTCCTTGAAGACGACCATCATCTCCTCCGTTTTGTCCCCAAGGACTTGGAACTCCTCGTTGGTCGGGAAGTATTCCTCATAAGGTTCTGATCCCCAAGGGAGCCTTGACACTTCGTACATTTCATGAAGTGCGAGTCCCAGCTCCCCCACCGGAGTGAAGAAAGTCCCGGTCTGGCTGTTAAACATCTCCAGAAGTGCGAGGAACATATGCCTGTTGATGTCGACGCCTGCCTGGGTAGCACGGATTGTGGCAGTCAACCCAATCTCTCGGAGTTCGGTTCAAAACTGCGTCAGAACCCAGAGTGTCAGCTTGTCCTACTTGGAAACATAGTGACACCAACCCTCTACCCGAAATTCACCTTTCGGGTACGACTGCTTCAACAATAGCATACGATTTGCAAAAGTCGAAGCGCCAAAAGCAAATGTGTTGTTAGGGACGTCACTGTAAATGCTTCCAGGACGCAGAGTCCGCCAGGTGAAAGAAGGCCCAGCCCGCGCAGCGGCCAAAGTATCCCTCTGATTGGAGGTAGCGTCGATCTTGATGGTGCCTACCACCGCTCCCCTCTGAGACGGGGTTAGCTCCCAAGACATACTCCTCTTGGAAGCAAGGCAACAGAAAGCCGTCAAAGGCCATTGACGCTCAAGTTGCTTAACAGTCATGTGCACCCCTCTTGATGTAAAGAACCAATCTTCCTTGATCTTTAACACCTTTGCTTCAGTAGAAGTAATGCGGTCCCCAAACAGGAACTCAGGCTTCAAGAAAGTTACATTATCAAAAATGGCAGATTTTAAAATACCACGCTCCATCATCCATTAGAGGAACCCATGCTGTTGTTCCCGGATTTGCGTCATTCTTTCGGGAGGTTGATCCAGCAAAATGGCAGCTTGGGTAGGGTTTATCACCTCCTCGTTATAATCTACTCCCATATGACAGAGGGCAGCGTCCAGTAGGGGTGAGCGTCGGTATAATCGGTCGGTATTTGGTCGATTTTTTCGGTATTTTTTAAAATCGGTATTTGAAAAATTAATACCAATATCGTACCATTTAGAATCAGTTTTTTCGGTTTCGGTTAAATCGGTATTCGGTTGGTTTTTGTTCGGTATCGGTATTTTACCAATTAATATTTGATCAATTAACACACTTAAAATTGTAGAACCTCTTAACCTATAATATTTTTTTTAAATTTTTTGGAAGCATTAATTTTAAAGCTAAGCCTCTACCAACCAAACAATTAATCAAAATTATTAGAACAATATGTAACAAGTCGCAAACATCTAAAAATGAGCTTAAAATATCAAACGCGGTCACTAAGTTTAATCTTTAGTATAAGTTTAAGTAACCAAATTCACTTCAAAATTCTATGAGAACACAAAAACATAAGTTCAAAAGATCAAAAACTCAATTCTTAGTATTCTTAACATAAATTCACATTCCAAGTTCTAGGAAACCAACCAAAACAAAGATAAAATTAAAAATGAGTAGTGTAAAATTAATCATGAACAACATTAAAAAATGTGCGCGCGTGCGTGTGTGTGTATATATATGTGTGTGTTTGTATGTGAATCGGTTCGATTCGGTTCGGTATTTGCGGTATGGTATTACACTCAAACCGTTACCATTACCATTATACAGTAATTTAGTCGGTTCGGCAATTCGGTATCGGTACATAATTTTGATTCGGTTTTTCGGTATATTTTTAATCGGTATTCGGTCGGTTTTTCGGTATCGGTCGGTATTTTCTCACACCTAGCGTCCAGAAGCACTTTATTTAAGAGCGGGACGGTCATCGACACTGGTGGTCAGCAAAAGAAGGCGAAGATTCAGATATGTTAGAAACATCAAAAGAATCTGAGCCACGTTCTCATCAGAAGTGCATACCCTGAACCAAGGCTTAAGCGCATCTGAAAAGAAGCTTCGGCGCATCATCCGGGTCTAAACCAATGCGCGTCGGCAGTGAAGCTTCGGGGCATCATTAGGGTCTAAACCCATGCGCGTCGGCAGTACATCTTCGGCGCATCATCAAGGTCTAACCCCATACGCGTCGGCAGTAAAGTTTTGACACATCATCAGGGTCTAAACCCATGCGCGTCGACAATAAAGCTTCGGTGCATCATCAGGGTTTAAACCCATGCGCGTCGGCGAAAAAGCTTCAGCACATCATCAGGACTCAAGGTCCATTCGCGTCAGCGTATGTGAAAGAAAAATATGGTAAAGAATGATGAACCCACCAGTCACCGCCGGCCGAACGTCGACGGGTGTCCGGAGGACATCATCCGCAGCAGCCTCCACAGCCTCTTTTCCTTTGCCTCGTCCTCGGCCAGCACCACCGCGAGGAGTCTTGGAGGCCATCTCGTGAAAGAAGAAGATTAGGGTTTTTCGAAAGAAGAACTCTAGAGAAGAAGAAAGCAAAGTGGAGAAGAACCCTCTCTCTATCAGATGCCTATTTATAGGCTTAGACATACGTAACCGATGAGGAGTGACATCAGCCGCCGCCTCGGGTTCCATGAAGTGATAACCGTAAATAAATCCAAAAAGATTATCATTAATCCTTTTGGTTACTTCGAAGCGTTATCATTTGCATTAACCGAGAAGAGCATGTGCCCCATCACTGATGCGCAGAGTACTCATGCGCCCGAACAGTCATGCGCCTCGTTGAAGACACCACCATGCTTCTTATTCAAAGTATTCCAAAACTTGACAAAAAGTTTTGAAAACTTTGAAGGGTTTCTTAAAGAAGCATGGAATTTCAGGAACAGAATCCTATGCGCCTAACATTACATGCGCCAGGAAGCCCAGATGAAGTACTTGGCACAGCAACAGCAAAAGCATAGACAATAAAAGAAGATTTTTATTTCATACAAAAGTCTATTACATGTCTAAAAAAGGCTGTACAAAGGAGAACTTCTACAAAAAGAAAGACCCTAAGTCTATAGCCAGGTGCAGTAACCACCATGCGCTCTCAAACAGGCGCATCTCGCCATGCGCTCTCAGTCAGGCACATCTCTTCGGCGTCTCAGTCAGGCGCATCTCTTCAAGAGTCTCAGTTATGTGCATCATGAAGTCTCATCATATGCGCCACTTTGACCCGATCAAATGCTTCGACTAATGAAGCATTTATTGAGCAGAACGAGGGTGGGCAATCAACCCCCTAGCTGGAGAAAAAGCTCTCCAAAGCCCAAGGAAGAGGAGAGCACCGCAATCGACCTGCGGCAAAAGGAGGCTTTCAACACAACCAGAACGGGCAACACCCACTCTAGCAGGAAGAGGAGCTCTCCCAAAGCCCAAGGAATATGATCGGAGCATCGCAATTCTGATCTACGGCTCTTCCAGCATAACGGAGACGGGGCTCGAGTATTCCAATCTTTGGATGTAACAGGCACCTCCCGCCTGTCTCAGAAGCCCTCGACTCTGACTTTTGGATGTAATAGTCACCTTCAAGTGCATCAATGAAGACAATACGTCGCATCTTCTTCCTCGGGAACATCTCGTCAATAGAATGTGCTCGAGCAAAAAAGTTTATTTCGGGAGGACGTGAGAGAACGAGAAGCAAACTTTCTCCTTGCCACTATTTATAGGCCGGGTGTAAGCCCCCTGAATTTCAGGGCTATTTTAAATTTTTTGAATAAATTATTTTCGATAAATATTCTATTATTTAATTGTTTAGATCATTAATGTACATTTATGTAACTTTGACTTCTGGAGCGTCAGGGATGCCAATCTCTGTAAACTCTCTTCACGAGTTTTGAAGTAGACGAGATTATCTTTGTTTTGATATATCATGTCCCACTTGAACTCATTCTCTTGTGCTCTTTTTGTATCGTGCAACTTCGGGTCAACTTAGACCAATTAATCATTAAATAATTATTTCCACTTTTATCTTTGATCATCGTTTGCACGTTACCGTAACTTTTAATTTAGGAGCACCAAATCAGTCGTTTTCTCAGAACCAACTTCTCATAAATGATCTACTCGAGATTCTCTTCGCCCATGACCTTCGTGTCCCACTCAGACACTCCATTTTGTGCTTCATTTCCTTCGCACAACTTTCTGGTCAATTTAGGCCGATTTATTATCTACCGTAAAACCTGATTTAATTTCCAATTTAAATTTCGGGACCCGACATCGATCCAACCTAGTCGACCCAAAGTATGGACGTGGCCCATACGAAGCCTACTACCCACATGACGCTTGTGTCCCATTTATTGGAGTCCCCGTATATTATTTATTTACCCATGATTATAAATACCCATTTTTAATTTAATTATTGCACCCGGTCCGATTTTGACCCGACCCGGCTCGACCAAACCCGAACCCAAGCTCCATATTGTTCTCCCATGACTGCCCAAAAATCCCTCATAATTTTCTCTATTT
Source organism: Iris pallida (assembly GCA_029216955.1). Taxonomy (NCBI): domain Eukaryota; kingdom Viridiplantae; phylum Streptophyta; class Magnoliopsida; order Asparagales; family Iridaceae; genus Iris; species Iris pallida. Next base: position 3,553,420 of record JANAVB010037619.1, read on the forward strand.
TTCCCCCTATTTTAAATATTTATTTTTCTCTCTCCACTTTACAAAATATTCTATATGTATATATATATATATATATATATATATATATATATATATATATATATATATATATATATATATATATATATATATATATATATATATATACAACTCTCTCACTCTCTCTTTATTAATACAAACACACACACACTCACCCCTCTCCACCTCACAGCACAGCCAACACCCTCCCCCTATTCCTAGTCGAACATCCCCCCTCTCTCTATACTATTTCTCTCTCTATCTCTCTTTATATATATATATATATATATATATATATATATATATATATATATATATATATATAAATATATATATATATATATCACTCTCCCTCTCTCTCTCTACTCACCCACACACCTCACCCCTCCTTTATAGCAAGAACACTCCCCCTACCATTTGACCGACTCTTCCTCTCTATATTCTCATTATCTCTCTCTCTATTCTCACCCTCTCTCATTATATATACACACACACACATATATTTCTCTTTCTATCAACACAACACACACAACACCACCCCCACAGCCCCACTCCTCCACAGTCGACCCCCCATGGCCGACCCCATGCCGCACCACCACCACCACCACCACCATGAGCAACACCACCTCCTTCTCCCCTCTCCTCCTCCTACACCACGATCATCATCATCAAGTTCACCACCATCATCAACTCCATACACCACCACCTTCTCCATCATCTCTACTCCCACCACATTCACGCCACCACCTCCACCAACACCACCGCACGGCCACCACCTCCGGTCACCGTGCTCGGCCTAGACCGCCCTCGCGCAACCACAGCAGCCGCATCAGCGTTCGCAGCAGCAGCAGGCGCACGTGCGTGCCGCCGCCGTGGCCGGTCCCCATCGGCCGTACGCGGACTGGGAGACCTCCCTGTGGCGGCCACCGTCCTCCGGGACGTGCCTCCTAGACGTTTCATGCGTCTACGTCGAAATTCGGCCGTGACCCGCGATTTTAAACTTCAGAATTCACGTCTCGGGATAGCAACTTCGTACGTCTTTTCTGGGAGATCTGACCGTTGGATCGGCGAACTCCTTGCTCCGTCGCAATCACGATATATAGCACTTCACTCCCCTCAATTTTCGTCTGTTAATTTCGTCGTTTGATACCTCAAAACTGGCCACCATGTTGACATTTTAAATTGAACTATTTTTGGACAGTTTCGTGGAGCCGACTTCGTCAGCTCGTAACTCCGCCGTCGCAGCTCCGGTTGGAACGCTACCAGTTCCTATGTGCAGCTGTTATAACCCTCTTCCTGCCTCCTTTAGGTTTCGTTTCATTTTAAGCATGTTCGATTGGTCGAATTCGACGCCAAAGTTGGCCGTCCGAATTCTTTAATTTGCACTTGTTAAATTCCATTTTTGAACCCGGGACTCCGGATTCAATTTCTGACACCACCAGTAGACTCGTGGCATCATTTTGGCATGTTTTCATATAAAATTTGCTTGATTTGGAGAACGTGGGCCCTGGCACGTATTTCGGTGCAAAGCGGGTCATACTTTTCGAGTCAACGGGTCACTTTGAGATCGGCTCATCGGAATCCAATTCTGGATATACCGTTGTGTTCATATCGTCATTGCTGAGTTTTGAAGACATTTGCTCCGGCACGCATTTCGGTGCAAACCAGATACCAAGTGTCGCGTCAACGTATCGTTTTGAGATCGGCACATCGGAATTCTATTTTGGACATACCGTTGGGTTTCTATCATCATTCTGGATTCATAGACATATAATTTGCTAGGTTTTGTAGACTTCTATCCCGACACATTTTTCGGTACAAAATGTGTCCAACGACGGACATCATTTTGACTAGAAATTACCGTTTTGCCCCTGTGTCTAAATTGGACTTATGGGTAGGCTATCCTAGCTAATTTGACCGTTCTGGACACGTTGGTGATATTTATTTTATCATCTGACAACATCTGTAAATTTTGCTTATGTATTATTCTTAATTTATAATTAATTATTTTTCTAGAAATTGTTACTTTCTGTTTTTGGATATATATATATTTTTTTATTTCTGTAAAAATCTGGAAAAAATTGTATTTAAATATTATGTTAATTTAGCTAATTTATTATAATTTTTCTAACATTTATTAAGTGCTTTTGGTATTTTATAAAAATAGGAAAATAGAACTTATTTTCAGTATATTTATGTTTGCTGATTTTTAATAAATATTTATGAAGGTTTATAAATTCCAAAAAAATTAGTATAAATTTCTATAATTAAAAAGGATCATTTTGGTACTTTATTTTATATATATTTAAGATTTTCGTCTATCTCAAAAATTGTTGGAACGTAGGGTACGGTTTGATTTATTTATTGAGTAATTACGACTTTCAATATTTTGTGTTATTTTGAGTTATTGTAGTATTGGACCACCCCTTACACTAGTGTAAAGACTCTAAGAAATTAGTTTGGATATAGTGGCACTCCACATTAGACTTTTATGCTAGGTCCCCACTTAGCTAGTATCCAGTTAGGAGTCGAGTCACACCACTAGTGTAATCTTGAACATAGCTTAGAAACTGAGTTTGCATATCATTATTGACAGGATACCGGACATCTATATCTTCGTACTAGTATTCTTGCTTTACTCGAGGCAAGTACATCTACAAACTCATTTACTGTCTTTTAATGCTAGAACATGTATTAACCCTGTTAGAATACTGATCCTTGAGGTAGCAAGTTAAATCTTCACATGTTGTATTACTTACAGTACCTGACATGCTTAGGACAGTTCTTATATCTTAACATGCTTCTGACTAGTTCTCAGTACATGTTTCACTATGCATTATACTGCTCTGAGTATTCACATATTTTATACTGCTCCCAGTACCTGCCATGCTTACACTGTTTCCAGTATCTCTCACATGTTCTATATTGTTCTCGTATCTCTCACATGTTTGAATATGGGTTATGGAAAAACTGACAGTTGAGTACGTGATCATGACCCCCTTCTCCGTACGTAATGTACCGAGCAAAGTTTCATTTTATATGTATACTGCGCCATAGGCCTTATCTCAAAGCGGATTTGTGCGTGTGTACATCTATCGCCTTTTCACTTGTACAGAAGTAAATTTCATTATGTGCCCCCAGCATATTGTACATCTATTGACCGATCACGTACATGCTCTAGTTTTAAACATTAGATATACATGTGTCATCTTGACAATTGTATTTTACCGTGATTCCAGTCATACCGTGATTCCAGATATGCCATGTTCCCTATGCTACTATGATACTGTGATCCCAGTTGTACCATGAGACCATGTTTCCAGTATTTCCTGTTTTATAGATTTATCACACCATATTTCTTGTTGTACATCTCTTTCATTATATGTTCAGTATTTTAGTTGTAGAAGTATTACTTGCTCCCGTCCTGACAGGATAACATTGTAGGTATACTTTTCGAGAAGGAAACGCTATGTGTTACATATTATGGTACTGCATTGAGGACCTGGCCTTAGCTCCAGAAGAGGCCCCAGCAGGGAACCTTGCTTAGTTATCTTTCTTGTGTTTTGAGACTTAGACTTTGTCTGTACTTATATTTGGATACTGGACTTTGTCTCCAGTTAGATACTTGGAAGTGTATTATTAAGTCTGTGCTTATGTTACCTTTGCTTTTAGATGCTGTGTTGTGATGAACCTTAAATGTGATTTTAGAACTGTTAGCTGCTTAGATCCTTTATTGTTTATTCTATAACAGCTTACTGCGCTTTAACCAAGCGTAGGCTGGACATGGCTCGGCCCGGCCCAACAATTTGGGTATCGGGTCGTGACACTAGGTAAATCAAACCCATGCGCCAAGTGGTGGGCTCTCCGAATCTTGTGCAATAAATTTGCATTAATGGTGATGAACCTGACACTTCGAATTCGGCCAAGTCAAAAACGACTATTTAAAGCACCCGAAGAACGTAACAGTCGGGCCAATAAAGACGTGTCGTGCAAACGAATGCGCCGGTCAGACCGCGCATCATACTGACGCGCCCATCAGCACCAAGCGCCTTATAAGGATGCCCCCATGCGTCCCCATGCACCTAGTGGAACACAGATCAACGCGCCCACTCAACAGCCCATCACCCGTAAAAAAACATTAAATGCTGAAGTCTGACACGACAGTAGCCAGTCCCCGAGGACTGAACAGTTGACAGCTTTTTCAGAAGATGAAGCGTCGCCAACGTCAGCATCATCATTACTTTCCTCCGGCGGTTACAAGCCACGTGGCCGCCCAACCATTTCGCATGCGCCTCCGCAGCCATTCATCCAAATCTCTGCATGCGCCTCAAAAGCCATGCGCCTCAGACTTTTCTCTAATCCCTAAAGACAGAAGTCAAAGTAACTACTGAAGCCTCGCATGCGCCTCAAAACTCGTGCGCCCAGACTGGTTCGTGACTCCTAAAGGTTACAAGCCAAAGTCTCCTCATGCGCCCAATCCTAGTCACATCCTATCAGATCACACTCCACCAAATCCGAGATCTTTGAGCCATGGACCTACGACACGTGTCCTTTGACTCGATTCAGCCTATGAAAGGGTGCTAATCACCCAAAATCTCAGCAACTGAAAGATCCTCTCCATTGCTACGTGTCAGCTCGACCGCAGCCCACAAAGGCAACAGGAAGAGTTCAACTCCTCAATCAGAGCGTATCGCCTATGTGCCTCCATCAGTAATAACCACGTGGCATCCCCACAAACAGGTGCATCCTACATATGCGCGCATGAGCAGCCAGCCTGCAAACTATAAATAGAGGGATCATTTCCTTCTTCTACAGCGACGAACCTATGAACACACACAGAGAGGCAGATACAGACACTCAACGTCTCCTTCCTCTCCGCAAGCTCCAGCACCCAGAGCAACTCAGACCTTCAGAGAACCGATAACCGTCGTCAGATCGTCAACGAAGTCAACGCATTACCACTCGCTCCATCGGCACAAGGGACCCAGATAAACAAAAGTATACTGCTAGGACTACATCTAAGTCCTAAATTGTAACACTGTTCTGTTTGTAATTAAAATTGTAATCAAAAGATTTTAATGGCAAACATTAGTTACATGATTAGGATTCGATGTTAACAAGGAATTGGGTTTCGAATTTGTAGCTTCCCGTCCCAAAAATTTTTGAAAATATTTTTTTATTATTTATTTGATTTAAATGGTGATTTTTTAGATTTTTATAAATAATTATTTTGTTAAATTATTACGGTAGATGACTTTAGCCATAGTTGAGTTTTGAAGTACCAGACGACTAGGAATCATGGCATGGATAGTGTAGTGGCGTGCCTAGATTAGTGTATTAGCCATGCCAAGGAGGATCCAGCCATAAGTGTGTTCTAACTAGAAAAACCAGGCCAAGTTGCGACTTAACCTCTAAACACGTTTTAGTTATTTATTATTTAGATTTATTGATTTGTAGAAGACCCGGTTGTACTAAAATAGTCCTGACTTGACCCAAATCAAACCCAGGCCATGTAGACATATATCGCGACCAAAAACGTCCATGTAGGTGTGCCTTTATTATACAAGTAAATATTTTGTATTTTATTTAGTGGGCTAGTAAATATGTTGCGACACATTTGTTATATAAATGTACATATATAATATGTGTTATTGATATTAAATTGTTAATTAATTTATAATAGGATAAATATTTTATTGTGATGCATTTCTAGATTGCTAGGATTTTATCCACACACACACACACACACACACATGTATATATATATATATATATATATATATATATATATATATATATATATATATATATATATATATTTTATATATATATATATATATATATATATATATATATATATATATATATATATATATATATATATTATAGATATGTGCATATGGGTATATCTATATATCTATATGTATAGAAGTATGTATACATGTATGTGTACATATATATATATATATAAATATATATACAAATATATATATATATATATATATATATATATATATATATATATAAATATATATATATATATATATATATATATATATATATATATATATATATATATATATATATATATATACTTTTATTATATAGGGATTTAATTGATATAAGAAATAAGATTCTTATTAATATTATTATCATTAGTATTATCATTATTGTTATTATTTTCTCATTAAAATGAAATCAGCCCAGCGGTTACTGTTCATTGAACAGTAACTGTGGGAGACTCAATCCGCGACGGAACAAAACCCGAGCTGCACCCAAACTCCTTCGTATACGTATACGAGCAAAGGGGAGCAGTAGCCCAAGACCCAACCTAGGCCTGAGCCCAGCCAGCTCCTCACTGTTGGCACATTTTATTTTGATATATTAACAGCATCTTCGTAGTTTAGTTTTCTGTGTCTTCAGATACATATCCTCCCAGAAGCTCAACTACATAAAGTCTTTCCGTTCAAGTCCATCCATCCTTCGCATCGAAGATTGAAGCAGTTACCGGCGCTCCTTGCATAAGACGTCGTCCTCCTGCTTAGATTCTTCGTGTCTGTACAAAGTCTACGTATATCTGTAAACACCTAAGGACGGATGACATGTAAAAGATCAAGTCAAAAATCAATTACCTACAGATCGGCATACCGGCGGTATACCATTTTTAGTGTCCAGAAAGTTGCTGTGATAAATTGTCGGCATACCGACGGCATGCTCCGGCATACCGGCGGTATACCATTTTTAGCGACCCAAAAGTTGCTGTAACAAATTGTCGGCATACCGACGGCATGCTCCGGCATACCGACGGTCTACCGTTTTTAGCAACCTAAAACTTGCTGTGACAAAACATCGGTATACCGACGGTATGCCGCTGCATACCGACGGTATACCGAGTTTCAAATATTTGGTTTTTGATTTGCTCTGACTAGCATTAATGGCCGAATTTAATGCTCTCAAACGGTCATTAATATGACCGTTACTATTTGGCCGGTATACCGACGGTATGCCGCTGCATACCGACGGCATGCCGGTCTGCCTGTATTCAGAGCATTAAATGCCACCAACTCTTGGTTTCTCTATAAAAGAAAGCTCTCTCTCTCTCTTGAGGCTTTCACCAACTCTTGCCATAAATTTTCCAACAACCAAGAGCTCCACCATTAATACTCTTCCAAGCTTTTAATTGTCATCCTCTCCCAAAGTGATAGAGTATTTAAGAGTTGTAAATTTTGATCTTCACGTGTTAGAAGATCAACAAGTTTCTCTTCTCATTTGTTTGAAGTTGGCGAACCTTCGTAAGAAAACTCGTGTGTTGAAGTTGGCGAGTTTTCGACTCCAAACTCGTGTTGAATTTGGCGAGTTCTTTGGATCCAAACTCGTGTGTACTATTTGACTAAATAGTGGATTTAAGCCGGAGAGAGTTCCGGGACTGGATTGCCTCAAGCGAGGATACCAGGATACATCTTGTGTTTGATCTTCTCACTCTTTACTTTTATTTGTCATATATTGCTTCTGTTGCTCTAGTTATTTTTTATTTTCCTATTTATCCCCCTCTAGGGTTCTACAATTGGTATTGAAACTTTGTTCTCTTGATTTGGATTTACACCCTTTGAGTGATCCATGGCCTCTAACCCTAGTATCAACACCTTCCACAATGAAGGACACTCCACAAATAGGCCTTCCCTATTTGATGGAACCAACTATAACTACTGGAAGATTAGGATGAGCATCTATCTGAAGTCCATAGATTTTGATTTATGGGATTGCGTGATGAATGGTCTTCCTACTCCTTCCAGAGTTATTGAGAATATTGCTTCTGACACCCTCAGGGACACACTTACTGAAAACACCAAGAAGCTTGCAAGTCGAGATGCCAAGACAATGAATGCTCTTTATTGTGCTCTCGACGGTAGTGAGTTTAACCGAATCTCTACTTGCAAGACTTCCAATGAGATTTGGAAGTTACTTGAAGTCACACACGAGGGAACTTCATAAGTAAAGGAATCCAAGATTAGTAGACTCACGCAAGAATATAAGTCCTTTAAAATGAAGCATGATGAATCTATTACTTGCATGTTTACTCATTTTGGTGACATTATTAATCCTCTCTCTTCTCTTGGTAAGGAATATCCTGCTCATGAAAAGATCAGAAAATTTCTTAGAGGATTAATGAAAGTTTGGAGTCCTAAAGCTACCGCAATTATTGAGGGGAACGATCTAACAGTCATGAACCTTGAGACCCTCATGGGTAAGCTAATGACTCACGAGCTCGATATGAAGGATCAAGAGGAATCCTCCATACAAGAGAAGGAGAAGAAGAAGACCAAAGAGAAGGAGAAAATTCTTGCTCTCAAAGCGACAAAGTCCTACTCTAAGGATAGCTCCGACGACAATGAGTCGGACGACGATAAAGAAATAGTTCTCACAGCTAAGCACTTTCGGAAGTTCCTTAAATTCAACAAAGCCAACCGCTTCGGACGGGACAATGAAGAAGATTCGGCGTGCTATCAATGCAGAAGACCCGGACACATCAAGAGGGATTGTCCGATGATAAGAAAAGACTCAAGCAAGTACGAGAAGCCTAGCAAGGGAAGTTCGTCCTCCAGAAAGTTCGCCAACACAAGCATTTGGTGTGAGAGTGATGCAAGCGACTCCGACAACGACAAGAAGTACAAACACAATGCCAACGTCTGTCTCATGGCAACCGATGAGGTACTTGATGATCTCTCCTTAAACACTCTTACATATGATGATTTGGAGAAATCTATTCTTGAATTGCATGAAGAGCACAAAGGTGTTCGAAATAATATAAGAAATCTCTTAAAGAGGTTGAGGCTCTTCAACTTGAAGTAGAGAGGCTCTCAAGCATCATTATTGATGTGAAGGAAAAATCTCCTGCTTTTGACACGGATGAAATAGAGTCCTTGCGACTCAAGTTTCAAGAATCTCTTGACACCATCAAGAAAAAGGATGATGAGATTCAATCCATGAGAAGCTCTTATGAATTTTCTATGCACAAAGTTCAAGATGCTAATAGGAGAGAATATGACACTTCTATTAAGTATAATGATCTTCTTATACAGTGTAAGAAATTTGGTAATAAGGACACTACTCACATGCATGCTCCTAGACATCTCCACACTCATCACAATGCTAGGCATACTTCATACATGAACACTACACACAAATCCTTTCCTAACACAAGAAAATGACCATTTGTTAAGAAAAATACTTCGCATCATGCTTTTTATTATCATCATCACAATACTAATGCTAGAGCTCCTCGCTCTAGAGATTCACATATGCATGATTCTCACATATCTTCTTCTAAATCCTCTATAATTTGCAATTACTGTGGCTTGCATGGACATACGACCAATTATTGTCATACAAGAAAACTTGTTGACAAGAAAGTTTTTATGTGGGTTCCTAAGACTAACACTCAAGGACCCATAAGATCATGGGTACCAAAATGTTCATCTTCAACTTTTGTTGTAGGTGAAGAGTTCTTCTCATGCTAGAAGCAAGTGGATTTTCGATAGCGGTTGTTCACGGCACATGACCGGGGATGCTTCATTATTTATAACGCTATCGATGACTAAGGAAGGTCACGTCTCTTTTGGTAACAATCTCAAAGGTCACATTATAGGGAATGGTAATATAGGTTCTCCTCCTTATCCTTGTATTAAGAATGTGTGTCTTGTTACTAATCTTAAACACAATCTTCTTAGTATTAGTCATCTTACCGATAATAGTTATGATATCAAGTTTTTTAAGTTAAAATGTTTCATTACCGATAGCTCTAATGGATCTATTGTTTATGAAAGGATTAGAGAAAACAATATCTATATTTTATATCTTGTTGAAGACACTAACAATGACAGGTGCTTAGTTGCTAAAAACGATGAGAGTTGGCTTTGGCACATGAGGCTAGGACACGCCAACATAGATACCATCTCTCGTCTTGCTACCAAGAAGCTTGTAAGTGGACTCCCAAGTATCCCGTTCAAAAAGGATATGGTGTGTGAAGAATGCGAGAAGAGTAAGTTAACAAAGTCATCCTTCAAATCAATCAACTCTGTGAGTACTTCTAGACCCCTTCAACTCATCCATATGGATCTTTTTGGTCCTAGTAGAGTTGCTAGCCTTGGAGGCAAGCTTTATGCTTTTGTTTTAGTTGATGATTTTTCGAGATTCACTTGGGTTATTTTTCTTGCTTGCAAAAGTGATACTTTTCGTGAATTTGTTGTCTTTTGTAAACGTATTCAAAATGAGAAAGGTTTTTCTATTAACAAAATTAGAAGTGATCATGGAGGAGAATTTGATAATGACGATTTCAAAAGATTTTGTGAAAAGAATGGTTTTGGCCATGATTTTGCTTGTCCACGTACTCCTCAATAAAATGGTGTTGTGGAGAGAAAGAATAGAACCCTTGGCGATATGGCCCGGATTATGTTAAACCAATATAAGCTCCCCCAATATTTTTGGGCGGAAGCCGTTAATACGGCATGTCATGTTATAAATAGGGTCTTGATTAGACCTATTTCTAAGAAGACTCCTTATGAGCTTTGGTTTGACAAAATTCTCTCTATTGATTATTTTAAAGTTTTTGGTTGCAATTGTTTTATTTTGAATACCAAGGATAACCTAGGCAAGTTTGAAGAAAAAGCCTATGAAGGAATATTCCTTGGATACTCTACTCATAGTAAAGGTTTTCGTGTTTTTAATAACAGAAGTCTTGTTGTCGAAGAGTCAATCAATGCCTCTTTTAATGAACTCAACTCTTCTACATTCTCCTCTTTCGAGGATATTGATGACATCTCGTTTGGATTGGAGAACTCCTCTATTGAAGATCGTCCTTCTTCATCTAACAATGAAGTTGTGACTCCATCAAAAGAGTCTCCTCCTCTCGAGCCTCCTCAAAAGGATCTCCCAAAAGAATAGAGATTTGTCACCAATCATCCTAAGGAGCTTATCATTGGGGATCCTTCCTCCAGTGTTAGCACTAGATCCGCCACTCGTGATCTTTGTGCAAATGTTGCTTTTATCTCTCAAATAGAGCCTAAAAATGTTAATGATGCTTTCCTTGATGAGTTTTGGATGATAGCAATGCAAGAGGAGCTAAATCAATTTGAGCGAAGCAAGGTTTGGGAACTTGTCCCAAAACCTAGCAATCATCCCATTATTGGAACAAAATGGGTGTTTCGTAACAAACTTAATGAAGATGGGTTGGTGACTCGTAACAAGGCCTGATTGGTTGCTCAAGGCTATAACCAAGAGGAAGGCATTGACTACGACGAAACTTATGCTCCGGTTGCACGTCTTGAATCCATTCGTATGCTTTGTACTTTTGCTTGTTTTAATAACTTTAAGCTCTTCCAAATGGATGTTAAGAGTGCTTTTCTGAATGGTATTATTAAAGAGGAAGTTTATGTTAAACAACCTCCCGGCTTTGAAGATTTTCAATTTCCTAATCACGTGTTCAAACTCCACAAAGCCCTTTATGGCCTCAAACAAGCTCCCCGTGCTTGGTATGAGCGCCTTAGCTCCTTTCTTGTTTCTCATAATTTTTTAAAGGGAAAAGTTGACACAACACTTTTTATTAAATCCCATAATGGCACTCTCTTATTGGTTCAAATTTATGTCGATGATATTATTTTTGGTTCTACTAACAACACACTTTGTGTAGAATTTGCTAAAGTTATGCAAGAAGAATTTGAAATGAGTATGATGGGTGAACTTTCCTTCTTTGGGTTACAAATCAAACAAGGACCCAAAGGAACCTTCATCAATCAAGCAAAGTATACAAAGGACCTCCTCAAGCGTTTCGACCTCGACTCATCCAAATCAATGATGACTCCTATGGCCACAACGACAAAGCTTGACAATGATGAAGATGGCACATCGGTCGACATTCGTAAGTATAGAGGTATGATCGGTAGTTTACTTTATTTAACTGCTAGCCGTCCTAATATCATGTTTAGTGTTTCCTTGTGTACACGATATCAAGCCAATCCAAAGGAATCTCACTTGTGTGCCGTTAAGCGCATTTTTCGTTATCTCAAAGGCACCATTAACATGGGTCTTTGGTATCCGAAATCCTCATCCTTCGAGCTTCACGACTTTTCGGATGCGGATTTTGCAGGATGCAAGATTGACCGAAAAAGCACTAGTGGCACATGTCAATTCCTCGGAAAGTCTTTGGTATTGTGGTTTAGTAAGAAACAAAATTCTGTTGCTCTTTCAACCGCTGAGGCCGAGTATATTGCGGCTGGTTGCTGTTGTGCACAAATTCTTTGGATGTCACCAACACTTTTAGATTATGGCATTCCTCATTCTTGCACCCTTATTAAATATGATAACACTAGCTCAATCAATCTCACGAAAAACCCGATTTGTCACTCACGCATGAAGCACATTGAAATTAGACACCATTTTCTTCGTTACCATCAACAAAAGGGAGATATTCATCTTGAATTTATTGATACTACCTATCAGTTAGCCGATATTTTCACCAAACCGCTACCGGAAGATCGTTTCACCTTTCTTTGTCGAGAATTAGGCATTTTATCCTTTGATCCATAATTCCTCTTGGCCGGCACACCGACGGTATACAGCGGTATACCAGCGGCATGCCGTTTTTTCGATTCAGAATATGGTTCTGTCTCGAAACTCGGCATACCGTCGGTATACGTCGGCATACCGCAGGCATGCCGGATCGAGGCGGACAGGATTTTAAATCCAGATCTGGGCCTACCTTTATTCCTTCTCCCTTTATTCTTCTCTACCCTCATTTAATTCCTTCTCATCCATCACATCCCTATTAATTACCCTCTCATCTTTTCCATTCATAACTTTCCATCTCTTTATTACCCATCTCTTCACATCTCCCCTTTTACTCCTCTTTTTACTCCACCCTCATCATTCCAACCCATTAACCCTTCATATCCCCCCATTACTTCCCTCTACAACCATTCTCACCCACCCTCCCAATTCAAACTCCATCCTTTCATCTTCCTCCTTCTCTATTAAAACCCTATTTCTTCTATCTCTTCTTCCTACTCTTCTCTCATCCTCTCCTAAATCCTAACCTTCCTCCATAGCCAATCCGAAGCGTCCCCGCTCCTCCTCCTCCTTCTTCAACCCTTTCATCCCGGTGGCTCAACCTCACGGGTATGACTAGCGGGTCTTTACCAACTCCTTGGCGTCCGAGTTGTGGTTCCAACACTTCGTTCATCACAATGTCTTCAAGGGACGAACGATAAATTGGAATCTCTTCCCCGGCCATGTCTCCTTGTTTGACGAGGCCAGACTCTCCTTCTTCTCTTCAGTCGTGTCATGCCAGCGGGAAAGCAGAACCTTTACTACGGCTCCCTCATCACCCTCCTTCTGGAAGCCAAGCAAGTTGATCTCTCCCTTTGCTCCTCGAATGGCGTCCCTTCCTATCTTGTTGTTTCCCGTTCTGCTAGTGGCGCCTCTACTTCGCGTGCTTCGTCTTCCCAAGAGCCACCAGCTTCCACTCCTGCTGCTCCCACATCTACTCCTCCTGCCTCCGGCCGATACATGCCGCTGCCTCAGCAGCACTTCAACATGCGCATGGCCGAGACAGAGGAACAGATGAGGGCTCATACTCGTGGCCTTGGCAATCTAATTCAAGCCCGCTTTCATGATCAAGTATATTTTTATCCAGCACACTATTCAGGACCGGAACATGTATCTGGATCTCAATCTTCAAGATCCAATGTACCAGGCTCCGCGCTTCTCTGATTCCAATGCCTATGGGTTCATGTACCCGGACGGCATTGATCCTTACGGTGCCTTTCAACAAGCTCAGGATGGTGGGGACGATCCGGCAGACGATTAGGGGTGGCTTCCCTTTGGATGATGGTCTCGAATAATGCGTGTTTTAGTTATGTGTGTTTTTTTTTATGTTATGTCTTTTGCGGTCCTTCGGGGACCTTTATGTGGTTGATCCTAGCACTTTGCAGTCCTTCGGAGACTTGGTTTGTGTCTGTCTGTTGTTATCAAACTCTCGTGGGGAGAGTCTTTTTAATTTTCTTTTGAAGTATGACCATCTTGCATGTATTAAAGCTTTCACTTCTATATATAAATACATGCTTTTTATTCTATGCTCTTGTTCTTATTATTGCTAGTTTTTTAACTTGTTTTCCCATCTTTGACTAAGTGACAAAGGGAGAGAAAACGTATTGAGGGGGAGTTGTCTTCTTGCGGGAGAGTTACTCCCTGAAGATGCTATCTCTCTATTTTGTCAATTATCAAAATGGGGGAGATTGTTGGCACATTTTATTTTGATATATTAACAGCATCTTCGTAGCTTAGTTTTCTGTGTCTTCAGATACATATCCTCTCAGAGCTCAACTACATAAAGTCTTTCCGTTCAAGTGCATACATCCTTCGCATCGAAGATTGAAGTAGTTACCGGCGCTCCTTGCATAAGTCGGCGTCCTCCTGCTTAGAGTCTTCGTGTCTGTACAAAGTCTACGTATATCTGTAAACACCTAAGGACGGATGACATGTAAAAGATCAAGTCAAAACTCAATTACCTACAGATCGGCATACCGGCGGCATGCTTCGGCATACCGGCGGTATACCGTTTTTAGTGTCCAGAAAGTTGCTGTGACAAATTGTCGGCATACCGACGGCATGCTCTGGCATACCGACGGTATACCGTTTTTAGCGACCCAAAAGTTGCTGTGATAAATTGTCGGCATACCGACGGCATGCTCCGGCATACCGACGGTATACCGTTTTTAGCAACCCAAAACTTGCTGCGACAAAACGTCGGTATACCGACGGTATGCCGCTGCATACTGACGGTATATCGAGTTTCAAATATTTGGTTTTTGATTTGCTCTGACTAGCATTAATTGCCGCATTTAATTCTCTCAAACGGTCATTAATATGACCGTTACTATTTGGCCGGTATACCGACGGTATGCCGCTGCATACCGACGGCATGCCGGTCTGCCTGTATTCAGAGCATTAAATGCCACCAACTCTTGGTTTCTCTATAAAAGAAAGCTCCCTCTCTCTCTCTTGAGGCTTTCACCAACTCTTGCCATAAAATTTCCAACAACCAAGAGCTCCACCATTAATACTCTTCCAAGCTTTTAATTGTCATCCTCTCCCAAAGTGATAGAGTATTTAAGAGTTGTAAATTTTGATCTTCACGTGTTAGAAGATCAACAAGTTTCTCTTCTCATTTGTTTGAAGTTGGCGAGCCTTCGTAAGAAAACTCGTGTGTTGAAGTTGGCGAGTCTTCGGATCCAAACTCGTGTTGAAGTTGGCGAGTTCTTTGGATCCAAACTCGTGTGTACTATTTGACTAAATAGTGGATTTAAGCCGGAGAGAGTTCCGGGACTGGATTGCCTCAAGTGAGGATACCAGGATACATCTTGTGTTTGATCTTCTCACTCTTTAATTTTATTTGTCATATATTGCTTCTGTTTCTCTAGTAATTTTTTATTTTCCTATTCACCCCCCTCTAGGGTTCTACACCCGCAAACCAACCCGACCCTTCTCTGGACGAGTAGGTATATATACATATATTTGTATATCGATAGAGACGAAGAAAGGGTACAGCAACCCAAACCCTAACCCTGTGCACACAACCCGATGTCGTGCCACCCTAGCACACTGGGCGACCTCCCAGACGGCGGCACATCACCGGAGGGAGGCTGACGGTCGGCCGCGCACTTCTACAGCGCGCGCAAACAGAGGAGCAGCGGACAGAACATAGCAGGGGCAGACCCGAATTTATCGGCCGAGTTCTCCGCGCACAGTTGAGCAATCTACGATCTGTCTTTGAAGGTATAAACCCAACCTATATGACTTCCAACACCTTCAATTGGTTCGAATTTATACGACCTAGTTTGCCGGCTAAATCGACGCAAAGTCGAAGAAATACCACCCGAAATAGGACACATGAACCAGTCCAACTACTCTAGTTCGCGATCAGTTTTCTCCCAAACCATGTACGATTTTGAAAACCTATTTGAAGGAAGTTATTGACAACATGTAGGACATAAAAACCCTACTTTTAGTTTTAAATTTAGTCCTGTAAACAGTGACATAAATTGGCTTAAAAATCATGAAAAACATGTTTCGAAAACTAGAAAAATCTTTGATAGGACGTGCGTTCCGCCAATCCGGACGGCGTAGTCGCACATTGTAAGCATTGAAAGGTGCGTACGGATATTACGGATGTGTGGGCTTTGACAAAATTCAAATTGGTTGCGTGTGCGCGACGAATTTGATACATATCCGTCGAAATTCACCGTATCGACCTCTATGCAAATTTTTTAATTACTTTGTGCATGTTCGTCAGATCGAGACAAAACTTATGCCAGCAGGACCATATCATTTTTCTGGTCCTGTATGCCAAGTTTGGTCCGATTCTGAGACAGTTGATCGGATCAACGTTTTGTGGGCCCCACGATCCGATTCAACGGACGATTTTGTGCACGGCCCACCGGAATCCAAAATTGGACATACCGTTGGGTTCGTATCATCAAAATGAATCTGTAGACATATAGTTTGACGACTTTAGAGACCACTGACCTTGGCACATTTTTTGCTGCAAAGCGGATCCAACGGCGGACATCATTTTTGTTCGAAATTATCGTTTTATCTCTGTGTCCAGAATTGGACTTAAGGACAGGCAATCCTAGCAAATTTGACTATTCTGAGAATGTTGGCAATGTTTATTTCAGCTTTCGGAGACAGTTGTGATGATTTGGACTTTATGGCTCACTAGTTGACTATATTTTGTGGGATTTACGTGCAACCTCCAGGCAAGATTCCTTGCCTCCCTCTACAGTTTATTTATATGCATTTATATAGTTTTACTAGTTGATTATTGACAGGTGATTTGTACATCGTGCATGCTAGTACATATATAGTCCTTGTTTATAGTTAGCTTTGTAGTTCATATTGGATGTATGTATATATAGTTCTTGTTCATAGTTAATTTTGTAGTTCATATTGGATTGGTTCTCTCGTGTATTGTGATTGGGTCGTGTCGTGTCATCACATGTACTTAAACTGAGTCGCATCGTGTCATAGAATGAATAAGTCATAACGGAACTGCTGTACCTTGAATTCTTGAAGCTAACCTGCGAGTCCACATTAGGGGAGAGGGTTAGTAGTTATTTATATCTCGATTTCGTGAAGCTAACCTGCGAGTCCACACTAGGGGCGAGGGTTAGTAGTTATCTGTTCCACACCTGCGAGCCCACACTAGGGGCGAGAGTGATGCTAGCCTGAGAGTCCACACTAGGGGCGAGGGTTAGTAGTTATCTGTTCTATACCTGCGAGCCCACACTAGGGGCAAGGGTGATGCTAGCCTGCGAGTCCACACTAGGGGCGAGGGTTAGTAGTTATCTGTTCCACACCTGCGAGTCCAAACTAGGGACGAGGGTTTGAGTATTCGATTGGTTATCCGTTGACATCGTGATATTGTGTTCTCTTGTTCTCCTCCAGCAGTTCGTTTATGCGTAGTGGTTCTTCTAGTCGTGTATAGTCATATTTTTGTGTTGATTGGTCCTTTCCCGTTTATTTTCCTATATTTTCTTTATTGCATGATAAACTGCTAGATAGACATATTTTTATGTATCTTGTTATGTCCCCAGAGGACCTGATGATCTTTTCAGGTTAGTTATTTCGTGGAGTTAGTTAGCAGCTCTGGATTGTGGATGATTATGACACTTGTGGGGTCCAGATGTTTACGATATTGCTTGCGAGATTCAAGTATTGATACCATATTTATTATCCAGTTCATCTAGCTCGTGTTTTCCTTTCATTATCATGATATATCCTATTTATTGATTCAGTTTATAGACTCATGTTATTTCTTGGAGTCTAATCGGACATGTATGCTAGTGGGCTGCAGACCACGACCCATAGTGTTCATTCATGATTCGTACACTTATTATGGATTTGAGATATGGATTTATTTGCCATGATTTGGCAGTTTACCATAGCCGTGGCAGCGTTTACATATTCGAGTCGGGCTAGAGTCCGCTTGATGCGTAGCTGGCTTGCTCACGTGCTCGCGTCCAAAAAGCGGGTGCGGGTCGTGACAAGTTTTTTGGTGGCCCATGCAGGTCAGAGCATATCGTACCGGTTACGTAACTGTACTGGTACGAGCCTGTGACTATGACTAAACCTTAGAAATCTCAATCCACTTTGCCTTGAAAATTTTTCTAGAAATTCTCTACGTCCTTGAAAACTCCATATTTGCTCTCGATTATACTTCCTTGCTTTATGTACCATTGATTCTCGTTCCTTTTATTTCGAGGTGACGAACGATCATGCTGTCTAGGATTTATCAGAAGTTCTTAAGTTATAATATAATATTGCTTGACTATTGAATATTTTGGTTGTTTATAGATATGAAGGATTATAGTTGCCAAACACCCTAGATATCTGTTGGTAGAATTGTTAAGCAACTAGTTAGAGGATTATAAGATTTTGATGACCGTATTTGAGGAGTAGTATGACCAAAGGTGGGTAGAAGTCCTCAAATATTCGGAGCTAAAAATGGCTAGAGAAGGTTGTAAACAATTTTTGGAGAAATTAAATTTGAGGAGATTAAGGTAGTAGTTGACCTGGAATTTTAAGGAATAGTTATGAATTTGAATTTCGAGGACGAAATTATTTTTAAGGTGGGTAGATTTGTAGCTCCCCTTCCCAAAAAATTTTGAAAATATTTTTTATTATTTATTTGATTTAAATGGTGATTTTTTTAGATTTTTATAACTAATTATTTTGTTAAATTATTACGGTAGATGACTTAAGCCATAGTTGAGTTTTGAAGTACCAGACAACTAGGAATCATGGCACAGATAGTGCAGTGGCGTGCCTAGATTAGTGTATTAGCCATGCCAAGGAAGACCCAGCCATAAGTGTGTCCTAACTAGGAAAACCAGGCCAAGTTGCGACTTAACCTCTAAAGACGTTTTAGTTATTTATTATTTAGATTTATTGATTTGTAGAAGATCCGGTTGTACCAAAATAGTCCCGACTTGACCCGAAGCAAACACAGGCCATGTAGACATATAGCGTGACCAAAAACGTCCATGTAGGTGTGCATTTATTATACAAGTAAATATTTCATATTTTATTTAGTGGGCTAGTAAATATGTTGCGACACATTTGTTATATAAATGTACATATATAATATGTGTTATTGATATTAAATTGTTAATTATTTTATAATAGGATAAATATTCTTTTGTGATGTATTTCTAGATTGCTAGGATTTTATCCATATATATATATATATATATATATATATATATATATATATATATATATATATATATATATATATATATATATATATATATATATATATATATTATATGTGTGTATTTGTATGTATATATAAATATATTATAGATATGTGCGTGTGGGTTATATATATATATATATATATATATATATATATATATATATATATATATATATATATATATATATATAACCCACACGCACATATCTATAATATATTTATATATACATACAAATACACACATATAATATATATATATATATATATATATATATATATATATATATATATATATATATATATTTTATATATATATATATATATTTATATATATATATATATATATATATATATATATATATATATATATATATATATATATATATATATATATATATATATATATATATATATATGTGTATACAATGAAAAAAAAATATATGTATACAATGATAATATTTTGATATAAATATTCAAGAAGTGTTATAGCATTTTTATTAGAAACATTTTCTAGTTTTATATATATATATATATATATATATATATATATATATATATATATATATATATATATATATATATATATACAATGATAATATTTTGATATAAATATTCAAGATATATATATATATATATATATATATATATATATATATATATATATATATATATATATATATATATATTGCTTTGAGTGTAGCTATGCCTTGTAACAAATATATATATATATACATATAGGTACATTTACTTTTATTATATAGGGATTTAATTGATATAAGAAATAAGATTCTTATTAATATTATTATCATTAGTATTATCATTATTGTTATTATTTTCTCATTAAAATGAAATCAGCCCAGCGGTTACTGCTCATTGAACAGTAACCGTGGGAGACTCAATCCGCAACCGAACAAAACCCGAGCTGCACCCAAACTCCTTCGTATACGTATACGAGCAAAGGGGAGCTGTAGCCCAAGACCCAACCCAGGCCTGAGCCAGCCAACTCACCGCAAACCAACCCGACCCTTCTCTGGATGAGTAGGTATATATACATATATTTGTATATCGACAGAGACGAAGGGAGGGTACAGCAACCCAAACCCAAACCCTGTGCACGGAACCCTACGCTGCGTCACCCTAGTGCACTGGACGACCTTCCAGACGGTGGCGCATCAACGGAGGGAGGCCGTCGGCCGGCCGCGCACTCCTGTAGCGCGCACAAATAGAGGATCAGCGGATAGAACAGAGCAGGGGCAGACCCGACTTCGTCGGCCGAGTTCTCCGCGCTCGGTTGAGCAATCTACGATCTATCTTCGCAGGTATAAACCCAACCAATATGAATTCCAACACCTTCAATTGGTTCGAATTTATACGACCTAGATTGCCCGTTAAATCGACGCAAAGTCGGAGGAAAACCACCCGAAATAGGACACATGAACCAGTCCAACTACTCTAGTTCGCGATCAGTTTTCTCCCAAACCATGTACGATTTCGAAAACCTATTTGAAGGAAGTTATTGACAACATATAGGACATAAAAACCCTACTTTTAGTTTTAAATTTATTCCTGTAAACAGTGACAGAAATAGGCTTAAAAATCATGAAAAATATGTTTCAAAAACTAGAAAAATCTTCGATACAACGTACGTCCCGCCAATTCGGGCGACGTGGTCACGTACCGTAAGCATCAGAAGATGCGTACGAATATTACGGACGTGTGGGCTTTGACGGAATTCAAATTGGTTGTGTGTGCGCGACGAATTTGATGCGTATCCGTCGAAATTTACCGTATCGGCCTCTGTACAAATTTCCTAATTACTTTGTGCACGTTCGTCAGATCGAGACGAAACTTGCACCAGCAGGACCGTATCATTTTTTTAGTCATGTATGCCAAGTTTGGTCCGATTCTGAGACAGTTGATCGGATCGCCGTTTTGCGGACCCCACGATCTGATTCAACGGGCGATTTTATGCACGGCCCACCGGAATCCAAAACTGGACATACCATTCGGTTCGTATCATCAAAATGAATCCGTAGACATATAGTTTGACGACTTTAGAGACCATTGTCCTTGGCATATTTTTCGATGTAAAGTGGGTCCAACGGCGGACATCGTTTTTGCCCGAAATTAACGTTTTGCCCTTGTGTCCAGAATTGGACTTAAGGACAGGCAATCTTAGCTAATTTGACTATTCTGAGAATGTTGGCAATGTTTGTTTCAGCTTTCGGAGACAGTTGTGATGATTTGGACTTTATGGCTCACTAGTTGACAATATTTTATGGGATCTGCGTGCAACCTCCAGGCAAGATACCTTGCCTCCCTCTATAGTTTATTTACATGCATATTTCTATTCTTATATAGTTTTACTAGTTGATTATTGACATATGATTTGTATATCGTGCATGCTAGTACATATATAGTCCTTGTTTATAGTTAGCTTTGTAGTTCATATTGGATGTATGTATATATAGTTCTTGTTCATAGTTAATTTTGTAGTTCATATTGGATTATTTATCTCGTGTATCATGATTGGGTCGTTTCGTGTCATCACATGTACTTGGATTGAGTCGCATCGTGTCATAGGATAAATAAGTCATAACAGAACTGCTGTATCATGAATTCTTGAAGCTAACCTGCGAGTCCACATTAGGGACGAGGGTTAGTAGTTATTTGTATCTTGATTCTGCGAAGCTAACCTGCGAGTCCACACTAGGGGCGAGGGTTAGTAGTTATCTGTTCCACACTTACGAGCCCACACTAGGGGCGAGGGTGATGCTAGCCTGCGAGTCCACACTAGGGGCGAGGGTTAGTAGTTATCTGTTCCATATCTGCGTGCCCACACTAGGGACGAGGGTGATGCTAGCATGCGAGTCCACACTAGGGGCAAGGATTAGTAGTTATCTGTTCCACACCTGCGAGCCCATACTAAGGGCGAGGGTGATGCTAGCCTGCGAGTCCACACTAGGGGCGAGGGTTAGTTAGTTGTTCAAACCTGCGAGTCCACACTAGGGACGAGGGTTTGAGTATTCGATTGGTTATCCGTTGATATCGTGATATCGTGTTCTCTTGTTCTCCTCCAGCAGTTCGTTTATGCGTAGTGGTTCTTTCAGTCGTATATAGTCGTGTTTTCGTGTTGATTGGTCCTTTTCCGTTTATTTTCCTTTATTTTCTTTATTGTATGATAAACTGCTAGATATGTAAGTTTTTATGTATCTTGTTATGTCCCCTGAGGACCTGATGATCTCTTCAGGTTAGTTATTTCGTGGAGTTAGTTAGCAGCTCTGGATTGTGGATGATTATGACATTTGTGGGGTCCAGATGTTTACGATATTGCTTGCGAGATTCAGGTATTGATACCATATTTATTATCCAGTTCATCCAGCTCGTGTTTTTCTTTTATTATCATGATATATCCTATTTATTGATTCAGTTTATAGACTCATGTTATTTTTTGGAGTCTAATCGGACATGTATGCTAGTGGGCTGCAGACCACGACCCATAGTGTTCATTCATGATTCGTACACTTATTGTGGATTTGAGATATAGATTTATTTGCCATGATTTGGCAGTTTACCATAGCCGTGACAGCGTTTACGTTTTCGAGTCGAGCTGGAGTCCGCTTCATGCGTAGCTGGCTTACTCATGTGCTCGCGTCCGAAAAACGGGTGCGGGTCGTGACTGAATTGGTTGGACTGAAGGTGTAAACTGTTAGCTGAAAACTGTCAATGCTAAATCGAATTCCTGAGTTGCATTACACTGATTATACACTAATTTTGACACACTCTCATAGCCATTGTGTAACACCCAGTTTTTCCAGATGAGGGTATTTTTGAAATTTTGTAATTATAATTACTATTTATTGATATTTATTTCACATTATGATTTTTGATAATTTTTAATTATTTCTAAACAATTTAAAATCTGCCTTAAGTAATGACTTGTGATTTTGACGTGCTGCTAGTGAAACCCTAGTGACTGTTTGACCTAGAGCCTAACCATGTCATTAGGATGATTTATTATCATTTTTAGCCTAGGAATATTTTGGTTATTTTGACTTATTTGAATTATTTGATGATTTATTGAATTGGTGAATTCTAGGTTGACTTGACTTGTTGAGACCTAGTGAACTAGCCTAGAAGCTAACCCTAGCCATGGTGACCCTAGTCTAACTTAGGTTAACCTAATTTTAGTCATTAGAAACTAATTGTAGAATGAGGGGATTAGGTTTAGTGAATTTAAGTCATGGTTTATGGTTTCATGCAATGACTTATGGCGAAATGATTTATTTGATCATGACTTGGCCCATGGCCCATAACTAGAAGCCCTAACCCTAACCAAACCCTAAATGACCAGCCATAGGGATCCCCACCCTATATAAACACTTATTCTCTAGGGCTTGCCTCCTTCTTTTATTCATTTCAACATTGGAAAAAGAAAGGTATTGTCCCTCTTCCAAAAAATCCCCATAAATCCATTTTAATTTCTTTTTAATCCTAATTTCCTGCATTAGAACCTAATTTCCTCCTATTTTCTGAATGTGAAATTTAATCCCAGCTTTGGGACAATTTGGAGCTTTTGGCATCAGGAGGAAGAATCCCCCATTTGGAGCTTTTCCAAACTTTTTGCACATATAGGTAAAACCCTCTAAATTGATTTAAATTTTGGTTTTATTTGTATGTAGGGCTAGATCTAGGAGTCCCCTAGGTGTTCCTAAAATTTGGGTGGAATTCATGTCCGTTTGGTGTCCGTATCGGACACGTGTCACAGTGTCTCTTAGGTGTTTGATGAAATGCTTGAATGAAATGAATATTGTTAATTTTCAAAACAAATTTCAGTTTTGGGTAGCCTAATAGGTGGGGAATTGATTTGTAATTGACTGAGTCGATTTTAGGTAGGTTTGGACACGGTTATTGGGCTCGGACACGCAGCACGGGACACCGCACGGGGCTCGTGCGGCTGCCCTGCTGCTCGATACTGATTGCGGACACGACACGCAATGTTTTGACACCAAATTTTGTGGACACGTCCCCCTAGTGACTGAAACAACACTTGTAAAATTTCACACGACCTTGACATGTGTGCACGAAGAAACCGCACGCACACTGATTTTGCATGCACTGTACATGCAGGAAATTGCTCACTGATACGTACTATTTTCTTGGACACGACACAGTGTGGATTCGTTGCAGGCTATGGGACACATTCCCCTATCCTAGGCGAACCTAGACACGTAACCACGAGACACGAGGACACGTGTGCCGTGTCCTAGACCTAAGTGAACGCGTGCACGACACTTGGTTCACTGCTTGTGCACTGTTTCACTGATACTGCTATTTCAGAGATTTCAATACTGTTTGTATGAGATTTTTGACATATGGACACACCTAGGATTGACACCTACCTAATAGACACCCTGCACAATTGATTTAAGTACTTGTGATTCGAATTTAGCATGAATCCCCCATTTTCTGATATTGTGTTCAGTTCAGAGTTTAAGGTTATACTTTTTATTGTTATATTATGTAGATTGATGAGGTGATTATCATATAAGCATGCTGGGTTAGCCCTTAGGTTGTGGATTAGGTTGTCTTCATAAACTTGTATGGGCTTTTCATAACCTGAACAATTTACCTATATGCATAGGTTGCTCCCTGTTTGGAATGTTACAGTTGTGTGTGTGGAGGTGTAGTAGGTTCAGGTTAAACTCAGTTCAGAGTGGGTTGATTTTGATATCTGAAATTGTTAGGATTCATGGTCATGTAAAACTGAAATGGTTTTAATATTTATACACTGTTAGTTCACTGAGAACTGAAATTTGATTTTGAATTTGTTTTGAATGCTAGGTTGAACCTTGGAAACTGGGATTAATTGGGGGATTGACTCATGAAATCTGAAAATTCCTTCTTTGCAAATAACTGAGAACTGAGTTTAGATTTTCTGTTTTTTCCCACATTGATAAATGATAACCTGTTAACTGAAATAGTTTTTTTTATTGATATGTTAACTTGATGTGGTTTTATATAAACCTGACATTAGGAATGGTGCTGGTTTCATATGGTCCTGAGAACATTTTTTTCCTCCCTCACTGTTTTGATGGGCACAACCACTGAATTTTTTCCTTTAGACAAACTACATTTCCTGAGATAACTCAGGTATTTGATTCACTGTTTAATTGTTTGATTCACTGTTTAATTGTTTGTTTCACTGTTTAAATGTTTGATTCACTGTTTAAATGTTTGAATGTGTGCAAGAGAATGCATTGGTGAATATTTGTTGTAATACAATATGATATGTCCACACACACCCACAAGCCAAAACCTGAACCCCACTCCCTATTTTCCTAAACACACACAAGCATGTGCCATTCGACACACCCTGACCCTGTGCACACACTCTTCTCAGTTTCCCCCCACTGAAACCTGAGAATGGGGTTGGGTTGATTGATGCTAGGAAACTAATTTTGGGGTTGAACTGGGTTCAGTCCAGGTTCTGTGAGGAAGGGAATTGCCATGCAGTTGGCAGCCTTGGCTTGGCCTGGCTTTGCATTGCATTTGCAGAGCAGCAGCAGGCATGATTGTAGCTGCCTGGGCATACAGAGCAGTGGTTAGCTTGGGCCATTTGGCCATGCTCTGATATGGGTACCTGAACACATTGTTCAGACCACTATTCCTTGTCCAGGCTTGTAGGAGTCTTGAACTCGAGTTAGGATTACTTGGTGATATGTTGTTCAGTCTTAGGAAGTTGTTACCTACAACTTTGGTCCAGTCTTGAATATTGTTCTGCCCACTGTTTTTGATTATCTTGCATATAGATGGCCAATTCAGTGTTTAACCTGTAAAGGGATACCTGAACTTGAGCCATAGCTAATTATAGGATGGTCCTATCCTAGGGTTTTAATTTCCTGTAATTCATTTGTGAAGCTCCCAATCACTGTATATCAACATTCTACCTTGCATGATCAATGCTCAGTTCTCCACTTGGAATGGCTCATGTTACCTCATTGCTTAAGTTCACTTATATGATGTTCAGCCCATATGCATGTACCTCACTGTCCCCTATTCACCCACACACTATATCACATAATACACTCTAGAGCCACTTGACACTTTACACTACACATTAAATTAGGTTCTCTTCTTGAGATTTCTATCACACACACATGTACACAAACATCCTCACATGTAACCTCCCCCTATCACCCTAGGTATATATATGTGTGTATATATATATATGTAGTCTATATGTGCATATGTGTGTTATTATATAAAATTAGATTAATATTAATGTGTGAAAGTGTGTAATGAACTATGTAATTAACCTAGGCATATAGCCTATGGCTCATAAACCTGTGTTTATGGCTTGAATGCCAGTGTAGGAGTGTGGTTGGCCTGTATAGCCTAAAAATTGGGTGTGCTTGCTAGAATAGGCTGGTTAGGCCTAATGGGACTTGTTTGGCTTAGGCTTGACCCAATTGACCTAGTTTGACCTAGACAGTTGACCAGGTTTGACTTAGAGTTGAATTTGACCTAGATTGGTCTAAAAATCATGTAGATTGCATTATAGACTTCATTTGTCTTATTTTAAGCATATTATAGCCTGTACTGCTCTATTTAGGATATTGTGACTCCGGTGCAGACATCTGACTTTACACTACTCTTTTCAGAGTGTCAGGCGAGTACATTCTCTGATAGTTCTCTCAATTACTTGTCAATTACTGTATTTCAGTTCTAGTTAGTTGTATGTGATTCTCTGTTACAACATATGTGGATATTTCTGGATTCATGTATACGACACACATTTATTTTCTGGCCTCTATTACTGGTATCATTATTTTCGGCTTCTATTACTGGAATCACATGCTGGAATCATTTACTGGAATCATTTACTGGTATCTTCATATTATTGGTTGGACTCATCTTGAATCATTGTGTCATAATTCTGGATTCACTTGTTGGGAGGGGAAATACTAGAGTAAGACATGTAGACATACCCCATTTCTGGAATCGCCCTTTTGCTGGAATCATACTAGAATGATAGCCATCTCACACCCGACCAGGTGTGTGATGTGCCGGATTACCTATAGTCGTTTACATGTCGATCTCGATATTTTAAAACACACTGCTAGAGTATAGGCTGGACTCACCCAGGAATCATTGATCACTATAACTGGAATCGTCCCTTACTGGATTCATCTTGTATGAGATTCATCCTGTACTGGACTTACATTGGAGTTACACTGGTCTACATTGTTGCCTGGACTTTATATCATATTATCCTAGTTCAGCTAGTTCTATTTTTGCAGTCTTCATTGCTATGATTCTTCTCTTGTTTAGTATTTACTTTCCTTGCACTTTATCTGTCTTTCTTACCATCACCTGAATATAACTGCCATTTTCATCAATACAACTGTCTATAACTGCTTTATTGTTCTCTGTCATTTACTTGGATTTTCTAGATGAGATGTGCTCGTTTCTGTCCTGACTGGACCTGTTGAAAATTTTACAGATGATTGCCCTGAGGACACATGCCCTACATTTTACTGAGGAGATGGCTTAGCTACCTATGGCCCCGACACTCAGGAGTGATCGAAAGTTTAGCTAGTTTGCCTTGTTTTTAGTTTTCCTGTTTAGAACTGGAGTTGTATATAGAGATTTGAGACTTGAGATGTATTTGAGATTGTTTGAGTTTGTTGTTATTTTATTAGTAGTTTTGTTGTCTTCAATTTCTTAGTTATATTCGGTGTTATCTTATCGTGCTTAGACTGTGATTGAGTTACACTATATCTTATACTTGTCCTCCGTTCGAAGTTGATCATGATGAGTACATTATATACTGCATGAGTTGATGGTTAGTTAGAGACCTACCGTCGACACTGCGGCGTAGGCTGGGCGCTGTTACGTACTCGTACCCTCACAGTGGGTGCAGGTCGTAATACATTGACACATCACTGTACCTACTGATTTCCATGTTACACACACCCTACAGATTTCCTATTGACACACACTTGACTGTCATTGACACTACACACATTACACCCTCACACATTGACACATAGCACTGTTTTCTGAGACACATTGAACTGAGCACTGTTACACACATTACTCTATTGATTTTCTGTCATACTACACACACTGTTCACTACACACACACACACAACCTATCTACTGCTACACAGTTTTCCTAAGAACACTGTTTTCTATAATATATACACACACATTTCAAACCAATGTAAGCACACACACACACATTGGAAATATTTAACACATTACTCAAACACACCCTATAGCCCTGTCACTCATTCACACACTCATATGCACACATTGTCATCTCATATACACCCTATCTACTGATCTCTAACACACACACACATATATGGTACACCCACACTCACACAATATTGAAACACACACATACACATGTATCTCTCTCTCTCTCTCTCTATATGTAATATATGCATATGGCCTATATGTGATATATACAAGTTGCTTATATTAATTTAGTATATAGATGTATAATGTGTGAAATATGTGTGATATAGACTATATGTATGGAATATAGCCTATGGGATGTATTCCTACGATATAGCCTATGTGTATATGGCATGTATACACATGTGACTTGTGTATTGATAGACTGGTATGACTTTGTGATGTTGTGTGCCTGCTAGGATAGACTGGCTAGGCTTAGTGAGACTTGTTTGGGTTAGGCTTGACATAGTTGACCTAGTTTGACTAGTGTAGTTGACTAGAGTTGACCAAAGGTTGACTTTAGCCTAGATTGACCCCAAACATCATGTAGATACATTGTAGCAGTCTATTTTACTATTTTAGACATGTAGTGACTTGTACTGTTTTATAGGAGACAAACACCACTCCTCGGACAGTATATTCTCTTCAGATATTCAGGATACCAGACGAGTACATTCTCTGATTATTTCATATCTTGCTTAGGATTATATTTCCTACTTTAGATTACTTTACTTGATGCTGACACGTTGGTAACACGGATTAGTACTATATGGATCCCTTCATGAGATGTTATCCCTTTCGGGAGCATCAGATACTCATGCCTCGTGTGTTTCACTTACATCATGTATCTCATGCTTCTATTATCATGAATCTTCATGTATCAGCTTGTGATTCATGTACTCTCATGAATCACAGAGCCTTCACAAATCTATTCATGAATCACTCTTTATGACCCAGTAGTATAGTCATGAATCTTAACGTAACTTGAGTGGATCCTTGTGTAGCAAGTTAGGCATGAAAGATATTTTTGCACGAACTTGAGGGGGATGTTAGAATTAGTCTAAATTAGTTAATGTAACTATGTTAGTTCCTATTTCTTAGGATTAGTTACTGTAACTATATTAGTTCCTATTTCTTATGATTAGTTATCTGCTCTGTTGATCTATTTATGCTATTAGTTAGGAAGTTAGTTCAATTGTATTCCTATTTATACCACTCTATTAATGAAGAGAAATACAACGCTCAATTACACCTGCTTTTACTTCTTCTTTTTTCTTTTTTTTCAAAAAAGAGTTTTGAAAATTATTATCTAATGTAGGTTAATATTACCTTATGGATGCTGGATATGCAAATTGTGAGAAATTTTTAGCTCCGTACCAAAAATACATTATCACCTTAATGAGTGGAGAGAAGGCCACCAACCCAATACTCCTAGAGAGATTTTTAACATGAAGCATTCAAGAGCTAGAAATGTGATCGAGAGATGTTTTGGTGTACTTAAGAGTCGATGGGCAATTCTTAGGGGTCCTTCATTCTACCCCGTCAAGACTCAAATTCGAATTATAATGGCATGTTGCTTGTTACACAACTTTGTTAAGAGAAAGTTGCAAAATGATATGCAACTAGATCCACTAGAAACGGGTATCATTGAAGATGTCGAACACAATATCCCTTTTGTCGGTGATTCTAAAACTACCATCGAAACTTCAAATAAATGGACTACATGGAGAGCAAATTTAGCACAAGAAATGTACAATGATTGGATGGCAATAGACCCGCATGAAGGACTCAATTTAGAATGTCATGAGTTATATATATTTTTCCTTTTTCTTGTAGCGAGATTTATTATTCTCTCTATGAAGTTTGAATGGAAATGTTACTTAACACTTGGCATCATATATTTTGTTTGGTAAATCTGAAGTGAATGTTACTTAACACTTGGCATCATATATTCTGTTCTTTCTTTTCATATGAGGTTTCTAGATTGCATCGATATGGTATCAGGGCCTGTATAGCTTCCTATATTCTTTACCCTGTCATTGTTTCTTCTCTTTTATTGCTCTAGAAAAACTTCCACTCCTCCAGGAAGGTTTGGCCACTCTTGTGAAGCAAAGTAATATATCTCATGTGAAATAATAATATTTTGCTGATAATTGAAGAGACATCAGTGAAATATTATTTGTCATAATCTAGCTAGGTACTAACACAGTAAAATATTATTTGCCATATTCTTTTGCTGTACGATTGTCTTCTATTAGTGAGTAGATCTCCAGTGACAAAATGAGAAAACTGATGTGAAAAGATGACAGTATAATGAACTGGATTGTCTTGTAGTCCATTTGTCTCAGAATGAAGTATGAATCAGCATGGTATCTGTTGCTGCTGCTGGAATTGGCATAGGGTTCCTGTTGTTGTTTATTGTATTTGCCTACTGTGTTCAATTAGCTTAGTTTGTTGTAGGAAAGATCTAGTATTATAATGCTTCATTCAATAATGCATCTGCATCTGAGTTCTATATATGAAGTTACCTATTGTGTACACTACCAAAATACAGTAAATTAGCGACGGCACATTAGCGACGAAAAATTTTCGTCGACGTTAGCGACGGATTTGCGGTAAATAATCGACGGCGTACCGACGACAAGACAACACAATTTTTATTTTATTTTAAGGGAAAGAAAATATCGCTCATCCATCGCTAGGGCGTCGGAGATATAGCGACGGATAAGTAGCCGTCGCCATGCAGTCGATTATTTGGCAAAAATTGTTGAGAGAAATGGCGGGACAATTTTTTGACTACGTAGCGACGGATATTCCGTCGGCAAGTATCAAAA
>JANAVB010037619.1:3640932-3890932 GCA_029216955.1 Iris pallida
GGGTCGGAAAGCAGGACGCAAACCTATATTCAATTGTAGATATTTTGATTTGGTTTATATTCTTTATCAAATTGGTTATGTATATTTTCTTTCTAAATTCTTTCGATTCGCAATCTGGGAAGAGATAGCCGCTGGTTCAACTGAGTCGCTCGTGTCCAGTGTTGGAAGTATCCGGAGTCGATTCGTGTCCAGCAAGGCTCTTAGGCTGTGCGAAGTTCGATTGTGCTCCAGGTTGGGTGTCATGTGCAGTAGAGCAATTGGATTATGGCAGTGGCGAGAAATTTTTTGATTTGAATATGGTTCTGTGTTGCTAGGTTTTGCTTATATATGCTGTAACTAGGATTGGAAATGGCAGAGGCGCAAACTCGTGCTTGGATTATGATAAGTTGGTTGCATAGCTTGTTGAAGTGATATTGCTTAGCTTGGTTATGTTGGGTCAGGTGGTGTATATTGTTAGTCTTCATTTTGTTAGGCTTGTCTTTGAATGTATATATTTTCTGGATGGGGAATGAGCATACTGCTGAGATTTAATTCAGATTTGCTAGGCTGGAATCGAGGTGTAGCAATGGCGAGAGAGCAATAATTTGAAATGGGTTTTGGTTTAGTACAGTTCGGTTGTGTGCTATAGCTTGTTGGGTTTCTATGTGTGATATTGCAACAACTTTTGCAAGGAGATTTTCCAGTTAAGAGTGTGTGTGTGCGTGTGTGTGTGGTGGTGGTGGGGGGGGGTGGGGGGGGGGGGGGGGGGGGGGGGGGGGGGGGGGAAGGGGAAAGGCAACCTGCTATGTACTGTAGTTGCCTTTATGCTGCAGGGGATGTTGTTTACTTCTTAAATAATATGGGCATGTACTTGTGGTTAGATTTAGATAAGAAGCCAGTGTAATAAATATGTTTACGAAATTAAGAGTTGGGTTCCTGGAACACCATGGGTAATATTATGATTTTTCTATAAACAGTGGTAGTTCTCTTTAATTCTAAAGCATTTTTTCAAGTAAAATGTTGATCAAATAAATTAATTACCAATCACTAATAAGCTTTATTCTTATAAATTCCTACACATGTATATGTTATTAGATTACTCTAATTGGTTAGCTTATATAATAATTCTAGATAAGATTTTATTTCTTGTCCGATCATTAGAGAGCAACTAGTAGAAGGGTTAGTTAAATTAGTACATTGTTTTAGTTTAGAACTTAACCAACTTGTACTTAAATTAAAATAGGAGGACATCCAGCTTCGTTGATCACCCTGAGCAAGGCAAGTATATTCTTCGGACTTGTCCATATTACTTCATGTCTTGTATCCATGCTTGTACCTTCTTGTTGACACGATATTTTACGAGATTGTCTTGTATCTTGTTCCTTGAGTTTACTTGTGTTTGGGAGGAGAAATACTACAGATGTGTGATCAAACCCGAGTTACAATTCATGTGAATAGCTTAGGTCCCGCATCGTGCACGCGGGACCGAAGCCGTACCATTTCATGTTCCCTGATTCTATCCAAGCCGATCACACACTCTGGATGTATTTCGATATATTGCACACGTCAGGTTCATTGTATATTTCATGTTCAGGTTTCATTTCATGTTCCCGATATTTATTTCTCAGTATTCATGTTCAGGCTTAATTTCATGTTTACTGTATTTCCTGTATTTATTTCTCGGTATTCATGTTCAGGTTTCATTTCATGTTCTTATTTCTCGTACTTTATATTTTTCTGTATTCATTTCCATATCATGATGTTCATGTTCATTTCCTTGGATATATTTAGCTCCGCTCCTGACTAGGATATATTGCAAGTGTACTTGCAGGATATTGTTCTACCTTATGGGCCAGAGCCCGAGATCTTAGATGAGCAGAATCACTACAAAAATTTGTCAGATTAGCGACGTTATATTACGTCGCTAAACTCGAATAAAGCGTCGCTAAGTGTATTTAGCGACGTTTTGGGCGACGTTTTGGAAACGACGGAAAAAAAATGTGTCGCTAAACGAGAAAACGTCGCAAAACGTCGCTAGGGCGACGTTATTCGGCGACGTTATTAACATCGCTAAGTAGCGACATTATTTGCGATGTTTGATCGTTGATGCTAATTAGCGACGTATAAGGCGACGTTATCATGTGGTAACCGTTTAGCGACACTCTTGCGACGTTTTGGCGACGACGAGCTGACATCAGATTATGGTGCTACGTGGAGCCACGTCAGCATTTAGCGACGCTTTTAGCGACATTTACTAACGTCGCTAAAATTTAGCGACGAATAATAACTTCGCTAACAACGTCGCTAAGGTAAAAAAATATAAAAAAAAGGTTCCATAATGCAAATGGAGCTGGAGCCTGAGCCAAAATACAGAATACAAAACACAAAATACAGAATCCAAACCCTGGGTTCGCCGACCCCCTCGGTGGAATACTCAACACCGGCATGCACAATACAATCCAGAATATACAAAAAATATAAAGAAAAAAATACTATCCGCAACAAACAATGTCAATATATAATATCCTGAACAAACCAAATCAATATCCGCAAACACGTACAAACCCAATATCCTCAACGAAAAAAACTGAATATCCCCAAATACGTACAAAGTGAAAAATATAGTATAGTCCAAAAATGCGAAAACAAAACTACTGATCGCGTGGAGCTGGACCCAGTGCTGGAGGAGGATCGCCACCAGATGACTGTCGTCGCAACGTCAGGATCGTCTGATACTCCTCTGGTGACAACAGGTGGACGAACATGTCCTCCCGTGCACCGCCGGATGTAGACGATGCTCCCGGCGTACCAGCAGACGGTCGCTCCGCTGCCATCTCCTGGAAATGCTGCATCTGCTCGACCAACCGCTGTGTAGCCTCCTGCGTAGCATGGGTCATCTGTTGCAGCGCCTCCGTAGTCTCCTCCAGCTTCTCAAAGCGTGAGATGGGCGCAGAATCATCTGTATGCGGCGCCCCCATCCTCTCCAGCATCTCATCACGCAGAGCTGCGATCTGCGCAAGGACGTCACTCTGCTGCTGGCAGAACAACTCCTCAGTATGTGCGGGGCCGGGCACACTAGTGGCGGCCGCAGAGGCCTGTGACGCAATGAAGGCACCATAGGAGCCCGTACCATAGTACGTACCCCTATGTATGCCACCAACGACCCTCATCCACAGCTCGTCATCTGATTGAGCTGCGGCGGCCGGGGGCTGCTGGGAAGTGCTAGCACCATCCTCCTTTGACCGTGTCGGCCCGGCGTCCCTAAGCCCCAAAAACTCGGCCTAGAAATAAAATCTATATAAATTCTCACGTGGTCGCTAAAAAATAATATACTAATGCACTAGCATTAAGTAAAACTTCTAAAACTCTGCCTAGAAATAACATCTGTATGAATTTTCTACGTAACCAAAAATTAATATTAATGAACTAGCATTAAGTAAAACTTACGTAGGTGTCCTGGGCCTTGTTGTCTACGAGCCGCTCCCCCTTCATGTGCGTGGCGAGAAACAAAGTCACCATATTCGGACCTTCTCCCGATTCAACCTGTTACGAAATTATTATATGATTTGTCAGTTAAGTTGAAAGAAATATATTACTATAAAGTATTAATTATGGGTATACGGCGAGATACGTACCATATGGGTGAAGAAATCCATGATGGACCTTGATCCACCACACCACTGCGACCCCGCCTGTCGTGCTCTTTTAGATTTCGCGGACTTCTCCTTGTAGGCTTCCTCCTCGAATCTTCTCTTCATTACCGCCCAGTCGGCGGCAGAGATCCAACCCTGAATAGGCTCTCCCCGGCGATCGTGATCCTTTTGGTCGATGATCGCGTCCCTAATGAGCTTGCTGGCGATGCCGGAAAATATAGCCTCGACAGCAACGGCGCGGTGGAGAAGGAAGAAGTAAGTCCGCTGAAAAAATCATAGAAGTACATAAGTTATAACATAACATACTAAATGTTAAAAGGAAATAAACTTTTACGTACCGAAAAGTGCTCAAACCAGAAGGCCTTCCTGTCGGCCGGGACATCCCTCCAGTTGATCCAGGGCCCCCCGTAGTTCTGTCGCAGGAATATACCCAGCGAACGGTGTACGGAGGAGGGATAATACCTATAAAATGGAGATTAAAATTTATTAAACAGTTTTATAATAAATTTAAACAAATTAAATACAACAATTTTACTTATCGCCTGGTCCGAATACATGCCCAAATCTCCAACCTCAGATCCCCCTCCGGGCAACACGGAGGATCCGTCTCAAATGGGAGCTGCACTATGCCCCTGCCCCGTCCCCTGCCCCTGCCCCTGCCCGCAGCCTGCCCCTCGGTCTCGGCCTCGCCATCGCCCTCGACCTCGACGTGGGCATCGGCCTCGGCCTGCTCCTACCTCTGGAATACTCGACGGTACTGGATGCGCAGAAGAAGAAGGCCCTAGCCTCGAACTGCTAGAGCCGGGTATGAAGGCACTGCCGGCGACTAGACCGCTAGTGTATACTGGAGTGCGGGGGGATGAGAAGTCGGTAGGAGTGGTAGATGGAGACGGTTGGGGTCGTCAACATCCCACCAGCACCGGAACCAAATGATCCACGGCGAGCCATATCTGAAAAAATACAGAAGTATACCATACTACATCTTAAAAAAATAAAAGTATACCATACTACAGCTAGGCAACGTCACTAAGTAAACCATACTATATCTGAAAAAAATAAAAGTAAACCATACTACATCTGAAAACATCGCTTATTAACGTTGCTAAAACAAAAGTAAACCAAACTACATCTGGAAAAAAAAAACAAAAGTAAACCATACTACATCTAAAAATTGAACATATTCAATCCTCTTCTGAAAATTTATCTTGTTCCGATTCCTCTTCCTCTTCCTCTTCCTCTTCACTTCTATCAACTTCATCTTCCTCTTCTAATACTTCTACCTCTTCCAATTAATGAAACATGTCATGAGGAACTTCCGTTGAGTCCACATCGACAATATTTGTAATAAGAGGTAGTTCGTCTTCCTGATAAGCTATCTCGTCGACATCGAAGGTATTTCGAGCTTTAGTCTTACAGACTACCCACCAATCCAATCTCCCGGCTCCTCATTTTGGATAGCTGGTAAAGTAAACTAGCTGAGCCTGGCTTGCTAGAACAAACGGCTCATAAGCTTGATATCGACGGCGATAATTTATGTCAACAAGACCATGTTTGTCAACTCTCCAACCTCGACCCTGGATCGGATCGAACCAGTCACATCTGAACAAGATGATCTTACAAGGTTCTATAGCATAATTGTATGTCAGTTCCACAATCTCCCGTAAGACGCCAAAGAAGTCATTGTTTGGGTCGACGTCTTTGTAGTTTGAAGATTTTATGCACAAACAGCTATTCTTCGTAGAATCCAAATCCAAGAAGTCGTCTCTTATTCGAGCATTTGTTGACTTGAACCTGAAACCATTTACGCAGTAACTTGGCCAGGTCTTCACTTGATAAATTGGTCCCTTGGCTAGAGTTTTAATATACTCATTCTCAAGGATTGCCTCCGGTCGATCAACCTAAATACCATAGAAACAATGTTAACTTAATTATTATGTGCAAGTATAAATGTACAGAAAAAGTAAATTGTGACTACGTCCGTACATATGCTCTCAACCAAAAAGAAAATTGAAGTCTCATTTGTCGTTCTACTTTCTCCTCGGTTGTGTACGGATTGTTGGACGTTACCTCATCCTTAAACATGCTGGAAAGCAACGAAGCATAGGTATATTAGTTATATTCAGAAGCAACGAAACACGCGAAATAATTTTACTTACCCCTTTAGCTTGTCCACTTCTTCCTCGTCGCAGTTGAGCAATACATAAAACATTGCAGCGCTAACCTCGTCGTCATTTAGATATCTTTTTTTCATTTTACCAGATGGTTTTTCGTAGGCAGTAAATACTTTCAGCTTTGCCTCAATACCAACTTCATAGCCGTCATCATTTCTGGGAGTCCTTGTTCTGTTTGTAGCAATATGAGGCTGAAAATACATGGAACAAAAGTTTAAAATCTCCTCAAGGACATATGCTTCACAAATAGAACCCTCCACCCGTGCCTTATTTTTCACCTTCCTCTTGAGGTGGTTCAACTGTCGCTCGAACGGGTACATCCAACGATAACCGACAGATCCAGCAACAAGAGCCTCATGGATAAGATGAATCGGCAAATGCTCCATTGAGTCGAAGAATGCAGGAGGAAAAACTCTCTCAAGTTTGCAAAGTGTTACCACAATGTCCTTCTCTTGCTTCTCTAAACGATCGACGAGCAACTTGCAAGAACAAAGATCTCTGAAGAATATGCTAAGCTCTGTTAATGGATCCCTCGGCGGTAATAATTCTCGAAATGCAACAGGAATTAACCTCTCCATGAATACGTGGCAATCGTGGCCCTTCATTCCGGTCAGTTTACACTCCTTTATGTCGACACATCTTCTTAGATTGGAGACGTATCCGTCCGAAAATTTCAAGTCCTGGATCCATCTACAAAGTCTCACTTTGTCCTCCTTGTCCAGCAAGTAGATTGCCTTAGGCCGCAAAAGCTTTCCCTTCCCATTGTCTATCATGTGCAATGTAGGGCATCTGCATATTTCGGCTAAGTCCAATCTAGCCTTCTGATTGTCTTTTATCTTTCCCTTGACGTCCATTACAGTATTAATTATGTTATCAAACACGTTCTTCTCGATATGTATGACGTTAAGGTTATGTCTAATCAGATTTGTGCTCCAATATGGCAGATCCCAGAATATACTCCTTTTGGTCCAGTTATGATCTTCGCCAAATCCCTCGCAAACGACTGCTCGTTGTAGGATCTTCAATAGCACTTGGGATTTCTTTTACTTGCTCCCATATATCCTCTCCGGACTACATTGGCGGTGGATCGCCCTTCTCCATAGCTCCGGCACGGAATGCAGTTCTGTTCCTACGGTACGGATGGTCTTTCGACAAGAACTGCCGGTGACAATCAAAGAAGCATGGCTTTCCCTCCGTGTCTCAAACGAAAAGCCTTAATGCGGTCCATGCAATACGGACATGAAAGGTGACCATGAGTGCTCCATCCAGATAACATTCCATAAGCCGAAAAGTCGTTGATTGTCCACATTAGTGCTGCCTGCATCTGAAAATTCTATTTTTTGAAGCATCATACGTGTACGCCCCTGTTTCCTATAGCTGCTTCAGCTCATCTATCAACGGCTGTAAGTACACGTCGATGTTCCTCTTCGGGTTGTTCGGACCGGGGATGATAATAGTTAAGAACATGTAATGTGTCTTCATGCACATCCAAGGCGGTAGGTTGTACGGAGTGAGGATTACCGGCCAGCATGAATATTGGGAGCCTAAAAGACCAAATGGGGTGAAACCATCAGAGCAGAGCCCCAACCTTACATTACGCGCATCAGAAGCGAAGTTAGGATATGCTCGATCGAAGTGCTTCCACGCTTCTCCATCAGATGGATGATCCAACACTCCTTCGGTCTGTTGTCACTTGTGCCAACTCATATTTTCGGCAGTCTCTTTCACCATGAACAATCTCTGCAACCGCGGCGTCAACGACAAGTAGTGCATTGAAGCAGTCGGTCTTCTAGACTTGCCTGCAGCAGTTGGCTTGTAGCGATCATCACCACAGAATCTGCACACTTCTGCATCCTTGTGATCTTTGTAGTAAGCATGCATCCGTTCTGACAACAATCGATCTTGTCATATCCCATCCAGAGAGATCTCACCATCCTCTTAGAGTGGTAGAAGTCTTTCGGTAACTTGGCACCCTCCGGCAAGATATCGGTAATCAACTCGAGCACTCTATTGTAGCATTCTTGGAACATGTTAAAGTCAGACTTTATGCTCAAGAGCGAGTGATCACCTCTAACGGTGAATGGTCCTCACAGCCAGGGTATAAAGGAGTCCTTGCATTCTCCAGCAACTCCATGAACTTCGCGGCATCGGCATTCGGTGCCTCCTCAGCCGCATCATGATTGTATGGATCAAAACTAGGCCCCGCAGCGTCGAAGACCATGTTCACGTACTCGTTGTCGACACCATTTCTGTTGTGGACATTCATATAAGGCTCCACATAAGGCTCCGCTTGGAATGCTAAAGGTACAAGCTCTCCGTGTACGGTCCATTGGTAGTAATTCGGAAGGAAACCCTTTGTGTATAAATGATACGTCACATCCAATTCTGGTTGAAACTTCATGTTCCGACATTTTGCACACGGACACTTAATGTCCATGTCGTCCATGGATTGAGGAAACGCCTTCGCGAATTGGAGGAATTGTTCTACTCCGATGATGTATTCATCTCGCACACCGCACCTGTCATCTCGAATGCGGTTGTACATCCACGAACGATCTAGCATATACATGGATATAGCCATTTCTAGATATCTGCAAATATGAATAAACTTCAAAACTAAAACGAATATACTACATACTACAGCCGTGACTCGGGACCATTCCTATGAGTCGGGACCATTCCTACTACATACTACATACTAAAACGAATAAACTTCAAAACTAAAAGGAATATACTACAAACTAAAACGAATATACTACATACTACGGCCATGACTCGGGACCATTCTTATGAGTATCGGGATCAAGGAAACTACGTATTACAAATATCGGCACTATCGGTACGTGTTACAAATATCGGCACTATCGTGTTATAAATTAACCAACCAACAAAACAACGTGTTACAAATATCGGCACTATCGGTACGTGGTTTCGAATCGGAGTATCACATTTTTCGGTGTCATAAAACAAATAACTATTACTAAATTATCAGTTTTTTTCGGCACTATCGGTGCCCCTGACCCAGCACCCCCCCCCCCCCCCCCCCCCCACACCCCCCTACACCACCCCTAACCCGAACACTATCCCTAACCCCTCCTCCACCAGCCCCCCCTCTCCTCCCCAGTCCCCCCAACCCCTACACCACCCCTAACCCTAACCCGCACCCTATCCCCAACCCCTCCCCCACCATCCCCCTCCCCTCCCAAGCCCCCCCGCCCTCACCCCCCAGCCACCCTCACCCCCCCCCCCCCCGACCCTCACCCCCCCTAACCCGAACCCTAACCCTCCCCTTCCCCCAGCCTCCCCTCCTCACCCCCAGCCGCCCTCACCCCGCCCCTGCCCCACCCCCCAGCCACCCCCCAACCATTCCTCAGCCCCAACCACCCCGCACCCCCTGCCCCTCCCCCCGAGCCACCAGCACCCCCCCAACCACTAACAACAAATAGAGAGAGAGAGAGGGAGTCACGTACCAGAGGAGAGTCGCCGAAGAGAGTGAAGTCGCCGGAGAGAGTGAAGTCGCCGGAGAGAGTGAGAGTGAGAGCGAGAGCGCCGGAGGAAAAGAGTGAGAGAGTAAATGGATGGGGGAAAATGAATCGGGAGGAAATTTAATTTAGTTAGAAATTTAGCGACGTTATTATTAACGTCGCTAAATCAGTCGCCATTAGCGACGTTGTAGCGACGTTTCACGACGACTAGCTCACGTAACTAGTATACGTCATTGTCACGTCGCTATTTGCGTCGCTAGTAGCGACGGTTACCGACTTTTCGTTTATATGTCGCTAATGTCCACAATTTAGCGACGTATTTGTAACGTCGCTAAATTTACGTCGCCAATTAAGCAGATTTTAGTAGTGAATGGAGACATGACTTAGCTAGAGGCTTCAGGTTTAGACTGTTTAGCTTTATTTCTAGATATTGTCTTTAGAGTTTATAATATATTTCTTTCCTGTTGACTCTGGTACCTTTATGTTATATGGATTTGTGGATTATGGTGATCTTTCTGGGAACGTTTTATAGATGTTGTGATTGTGCACATTCATGTTTATCTAGTTAGATTTCCCTAGTTTGGTACAGCTTACTTCGTTATGTCTAACGACGAAGGCTGGGCATATCCGACTCGTGTTCGATTATTCGGGAGCAGGTCGTGACAATAACAAAGCTCCATAACATGATCGACAATTTATATGAATGGCTGGCTGTCCAGCTGATGCCAAACCTCGAACTTGGTGCATAATTCATGACTTTCTAATATGCAGGTTATAAATCTGAATGCTCTACTCATCCTGATGTAAATATGCCCGCGTAACATTATTGACCTTGCTTCCATTAAAGCATAAACTTTAATCTATTCATTTATACACTAGACGATTTTCTCTAGTACATGTGCATCCAAATGCGACCAGTTGAAGCATCCATATAACTTCAGTTTTCAAACAGAGGAAAGCATCAATTAGCCCAAAAAAGGAGCATCTAACTAAAGTGAGAACCCATACAAAATTAAATTATGAAAAGTTGTCACTCTTAAGAGGAAAGTGCATCTGTAATTGATAGGGTTAACACATGATACTCACATCTATGAGATAAATTATTGATAAAGCACCGTCAGAGAGAGAGAGAGAGAGAGAGAGAGAGGTGTCATGTGATTAAACGGAA
Source organism: Iris pallida (assembly GCA_029216955.1). NCBI lineage: Eukaryota > Viridiplantae > Streptophyta > Magnoliopsida > Asparagales > Iridaceae > Iris > Iris pallida. The sequence goes on from JANAVB010037619.1 coordinate 3,651,389, forward strand.
GAAGTTATGGGACATTACGAGGTGTAGCCTTAACGAGCCATATCGAACAGGGTATAATGAAAGTATCTATAAAAATAGCAGGAAACATACCAAAATTTGTAAGTAAAGGGTTGTGGGATCTTGGTGGTATTGTTCCACCTATGATCAGTGACTAATTTGCGGTGTATTTGAAATATTTATACACCGTTTTACTTGTCTGTAGATCGATTTACTTGAGAAATTTAAGGCAAATCCCCCACCTTGTGACATTGCCTACATGGGTTTCGCACCCATTTGTAGGGGTTCTATACCATCAATGTGTTCCTTCTCTTTTACTATTTCTTAGTTGTTAGTTTCTCAGTTAACATATCTTCTTTGTGAACTTCACATTGTTAAGAGGAATACTTGCATCCTTCTTTCTTTTTTTGAGAAAATTGAATTATCATCAAATCATATTTTATTATAAGGTAAAAGGGTGAAAGAAATGAGATATATGCAAATCAAGGGAAGAGTTTTGCTATTAATTCACCTTTTTTTCAGTTTCCATGTCATAAAAACCTGTCTATCTGAACTAATTATTCTTATAAGTTTATATATCATGCCATTTACCAGAAGTTTCACTTGTGTCCTACAGAGATGCCAATCACAGAACGTATCTTAAAATCTCTGAAGTCGTTGTTCGCACAAAATATGGTCCATCAACTTCCTAAATGTTCCATTAACTCAGCAAGCCGTGTTCCATCTGTAGAAATTAAGAAAAATTCAATATATATATATATATATATATATATATATATATATATATATATATATATATATATATAAAGCTATTGTAACACCACGTTACATCTACATAACAATACATTAGGGATTGGGACAGTGGTCATCCAAACAACCACCAGTTCAGTCTAACTAGCAAAGATAAAGGGCGCATGTGCATTCATATACATACATAGGTGCAGGTTTGCTCTATATATAGAGCTCCTCTCTTCTCACTTGGTTGGTTGGAAAAAACAAAAAGAGAGCAGAATGTCTATGCGCCTATGAGCAGAAACTGCTCATTTTGAATTCCAAGTCTTTCCAAAGTTGATTAAGAGCGTTCCAGGAGTTCATTTTGTGAATTTGCTGGTTCCAGAGGACATATCGAATGTAGGACGAATCTTACTTTGAGCATCGGTGACCTGTTCACCCCAGTAAAGAGTTTACTTTTGTGTTTTCTTCTTGCATCCCGTTCTATCTCATTGTAGCGTCTGTGAACGCAAAGAGAACAATGTTTTTTCTGTTTGTTGACGTATTTTACATTTTCTTCATAGTTAATTTGTAACGTGTTATATAGCTTAGTGCCTCTTTTGCGTTGGGTAGAGAGCAGACTTTAAATCTTGTATAGATCTCTACACCTTCCTAAGGGGGCGTTTGGTATGCGGAATACTATATAGCCGGGAATTCTATATTCCCGGGAATCAAATTCCAAGGAATTAAATTCCCGGAAAAATTATATTCCCATGTTTGGTGACAATATAAATATTCCCGGAAAAAAATAAAAAATAATAATAACGAAAAAAAAGGAACAAATATAAAAAAAAATCGATAAAAGGACAAAAAAACCGGTAAAAACGAAAAAAATCGTAAAAAACGACAAAATAACAAAAAACGACAAAAACGATGAAAAACGACGAAAAATCAGTTAAAAACGACAAAAATGAACAAAAAGAGCGACAAAAAATGTATAAACGACAAAAAATAACAAAAAAAAGGGTAAAAACGACAAAAATAACAAAAACACGACAAAAAAATCGGTAAAAACGACAAAAAAAAAAAAAAACCAAAATGCGGCAAAAACGACAAAAAAAAAAATCGGTTAAAACGACAAAAAAATCGGTTAAAACAAATAATCGATAAAAACGACAAAAAAGAACACAAAATCGGTTAAAACGACAAAAAATCGGTTAAAACGACAAAAAATAACCAAAAAAGCGACAAAAACGACAAAAAAACGGTAAAAGCGACAAAAATGATAAAAAACGACATAAAGTAAAAATGACCAAGAAGCGAAAAAAGACAAAAACGACTATAAATCGGTAAAAACAGCAAAAAAAAAACTACAAAAACGACAAAAAAATCGCTTAAAACGACAAAAATTGACAAAAAAGCGACAAAAAGATAAAAGTTGGATAAAAACGACAAAAATAATCAAAAAGTGACAAAAAAAGATAAAAAAGGGTAAAACGACAAAAAAAATGCTTAAAACGACAAAAAATGGATAAAAACGACAAAAAGCGATAAAAACGACAAAAAATAATCAAAAAGTGACAAAAAAACGACAAAAAATGGCTTAAAACGACAAAAAGTTGCTTAAAAACGACAAAAAAATTGGTAAAAACGAAAAAAATGACAAAAAAAACTGATAAAAACGACAAAAAATAATCAAAAAGTGACAAAAAAACAAAAAATGGGTAAAAACGACAAAAAATCGCTTAAAATGACAAAAAATGGTAAAAATAACAAAAAAGCGATAAAAACGACAAAAAATAATCAAAAAGTGACAAAAAGATAAAAAAAAAAAATGGGTAAAAACGACAAAAAATTGGTAAAAACGACAAAAAAATGACAAAAAAAATGATAAAAACGACAAAAAATGAAAAAAATGTTCAAAACTAATCAAAATTGATCAAAAAAGAAGAAAAAAAATTTAAACAATTTTTTTTTGTCCGGGCAAAAAAAAAAATACCCACCTATTCTCAAGGGATAGAATTTCCATGTTTTGTGGGTAAACTATTTATCCGGATATTTATAATTCCCGGAAATAATTTTTTTATAAGCCAAATGGTAATAGATTCCCATCTTAAATTTTTCCGGGAATAAAAAAAATACCGCGTACCAAACTTCTCCTAAGATCTCTCCACACTTTTGATCTGTCTTCGGGACTAACACAGAACAAGTTACCAATATTTCTTTTTGGTTCTTAAATAGTCGTGTAAGTATATATGTTGCACTGATGTGGGTGTTCTTGTCGTGTCTCATACATGCTCAGCACGAGGCAGCATGAACACAGCACTTATTTTGTGAGTGTTAGTTCTTCTTATGAATGTCTTTCTTCTCTTAACGACATATAAAAAAAGTAGTACTTTTAGCAATTAGAGTACTAATTAACTAGATATACATGTAATCGACTTCTCGGAAGAGCCAACCGAACGCTAGGAGCTAGGCCATCATCCCCCTTGGACGACCTAAGGGTAGGGTACCCGGCCAATGCCCCTACAAAGCTCAAGTTAAAATGAGCATAAATTTTTGATCAAAACTTTCTATTAATTAAAATATATGGTTAACTAATTCAAATTGGACGTTGAATTTAAAACTGTTACAAAAAAAATTGTTGCAAGAACAATATGTTGCAACGGTTGTCGTTCTTTTGACAATGGTTATAACAACTATTGTCATTTAACAAAGCTAATTGCAACTAGTTGCAAAAAAATCTTGCACAACTGTTGCTAACAGTGAACCTTTTTTATAAGGCTTTGTGTACTCGTTGTAAAATATTAACAAATTTGCAATAGTTACTTAAAACTCTTGTATAATGTTGTACATTCAGCACACTTTGACAACACTTTCATAAAACCGTTGTATGACATTTGTAAAAAAAAAATTAGCAAGAGTTTATGAACCATTGTAAAAGGTTTATTTGGCAACGGTTAACCTCTGACCGTTGTAAATAGTTTTAATTTGGAAACGGTTATTTCAACCGTTACTGAATAGTTGCAAATTGTAGCTTAAGCAACATCCATATAACCGTTGCACTAAAATCGTTACAAAATATGAATATTTTTTGTAGTAATCTTTTGGTTCAAATCCTAAAAATTGCCAACTTTACTGTCTAAATCATCAAACCAAACAACCCCAGCATGAAGATGACATATATTTTTCTGAAAAAATCCCAATAGTATATATACGTTTTTGTTCCGTAATTTCTATCAAGTTAGTTTCCTGTAGCTGAATTCAAATTTCTATGCTAGATTCTTGCATGAGCTCTGATGCATCATGGATTTGCGTTCACAAACATTTATATGAGCTCTTGGATAATGTAAAGAAATTGGGCTTCTTGCAAGTTGAGTGCAATGCTTGGTGTCTACTCCTTCGTGTCTTTTTTTTCTCTACATTAGATGGGCTTATATTATATGTTTTGCTTACAAATTATTTTTGCAAAAGAAATGAAAGGCAACTTATATAAATTGCCAGAATATATAAGCTTCAACAACTACTTGAAAAAAAAAAAAAAATCTTGCAGACTTTTTTTTTTTGAAACAAGGATTCATTAAATCAAGCAGGAGCTGATCTCATGTCATGAACAACATGAGATACAATACAAGTAGGTATCTCCTTATAGAGAGATATAGATTCAGAGGAATTAAACAACAAAGAAGAAGTAGCTAAGAAGTGTGCACATTGATTAGCTCTTTTATTAATGAAATTGAAAGAAAGGTTAGGAATCAACGTTGCAGCCTTTCTTGCATCCGCAATGGTATGACGAGCACGCCATAATGTAGTCACTGCAGGTTGATTAATTGAATCTATCAACGTCTTGCAGTCACCTTCAATTATAACATCACTGAGATTTTCTTGCAGACTTACACAAGTCTTTGTAGTAACCTCTAAATCAATACTAATGCATTTTGTAATGAAGTGCATACATATTCCAAGAAACTGCCATGACTACCAAATATGACAAGCCAACGAATGTACTAACTTTCAATTATTTTCTTGTTTGGGTCATACAGTATTCCAAATTTCGAGTTGACAATTCTTAGGATGAGTGTTTCTAGGAGTTTGTATTCTTCCGCGTGTTTTTTTTTCGTTAATTATTATTAACGGAACTCGAAAGAAAAATTCTCCCAACGTGAAGTCTCATAGTTGATTAATTGTTAAAATGCAGCTAATCTTGACAAATAGAAACTTGATAATGAAGCAATGCTTAGTACTTGACAATCAGGAAGTTTCAAGGTTGACAACAAATATTTAGATATTGATTAGAGAACAAACCTATATTTGGTTTTTTCAACTTTTCTGGTCAAAGTATGAAAAAAAGATCTTGCCATGGAATTTCTTGCATATCATCTAATTGTTTTTTTTTTCCTTCTTCAAAATCAATGCTCAATTTCTTGCTTAGAATTCATTCTAACTATAGTGTTTGGATATTTTAGACACATTAACTTTTTAATGCTCAATTTTGATACATAAATTGCTCTTTTGAAGTACATTTCGTCCAAATTTAATTACAAATAAGAGTTCATCATGAACAAAATATTATTGTCATCCATTACCTACAAAAATTAACACATCACCTAACAACAAACACACCTATTAAGGAACAAAAAAACAACAAAATGCGTTTTGAAAACAATTAATAGAATTGGGATGCCAAAATCAAATAGTGAAAAATTAAGGAAGGACTAAACTATAATTAGGATACCACTGGGATAATTTAGCATTTCTTCTTCTGATTAACTGGGCTTTTTCTAATGTTGACTGAAGAGGTGGAAAATGAGTGATCATCAGAAAATGTATTACTCAATAAAGGATTGACACGTGTCAAATCCTTTAGTCAAAATTATTATGAATGTCTACAAAATCATTTTCAAAATTGTTTATGTTAAATAAATTTGACACGTGCAATTTTTTGTTAGATGATAAATAAATATTATAGTTTTGGTGGGTAAACAAAAATGAACTCTCGTTTTATATCCACACAAAGTTGCTTCATCATTAGCCATCAACGATTGCAGAAATGATAACTGAGTTTGTGGGATCCACCATCAGAGTCAACCTAGTATACTTTTTGCTGGATTTGGTCCATTTGGATGAACCTGAAGAAAAAGAGGATGTGATGTCAGCCTTCAAGCTCTTTCCCATATGCTTTCCATACCGATTTATAAATTACTTTGCGAGGATCATGCTGCAGTTTTGAATTATGTGCCAATCTCAATCTTGACATGTGATCAGAAGTTTATAATACAATTAGCAGGGGCATTTGGATTACATAGACTCCATTTGGTTCACACTAACGTAATCGTAATTATAATATAATTAAATTAAATTAATTAATTTTTTTTATTTGATTATACTGTAATTATAATTACGCTAAAGTGTACCAAACGAGGCCATAGTTTACCCATTGTTAGCAATCACCCGAATAAAACTCGTATTATACATGATTTTTTCCGTATCTTTCAGAAACTTATAATACTAGCGTATTTTTGAAATATTCAAATCAGTACGTAAATTTTATACATGCAAAGCTTTAAACGGGTTCCGTACAAAATACTAAAAAATTTGGCACAAAAAATGTGGTAGAAACCTGTTTAATTAACCAAATTTGACAACATGTTTAAGAATGTGAAATTTCTAACCTCAATATTTTAATTTGTCAAATATTTGACCCCCTTTTTTAACGTTTTTTATTTGCAACGCGCCGATTTATACTCGTAATTTTGTCGTACCAAATTTTTCCCATTTCCGAATTGCTAACAAGGAGTTTACCTATATTATTTGATATGGAATCATATTTATCTAAGGGTAAAAATGTCATTTAAAATCACTTATTTTAAAATTTTAAATTACCTTAACCTACTTCTATCTTTTATGATATAGAATCTTCTTTTCTCTCTACTTCTCTTAATATTTTAAGTAACTGAACAGATTATTTTTAAACCATGGACCTTCTTCCGACTGTAATATATTTTTTTTTTTGAAAATCTTTATTTCTCCTTCTTCGCAACCTCCTTTTCGGACGTGGGTAGACGCTGGGGCCTCCAAGCCCCATTTGCAGCATACCAGGACCATCTGCAAGAACGAATACATCGTCATCAAGAATCGTCCGTGCAAAGTTCGACTTTTAGGTTCGATTTGGTTGATTTTGTTAGTCCCGAAGGAAGACAAAAGAGTGGAGATATCCTGAGTGGGAGTAGATATTCACGCAAGACTCAAAGTGTGCTCTCTACTTGATCCCAACACGAGAGAAACACAATGGAACATATTACAAATTGACTTAAGGAAAATGTAAAGTACACCAACAAAAAAGTTTTCTTCTTTGCGTTCGCAGACGCTACAATGAGATAGAACAAAATACAATAAGAAAAGACAAAATATTATCTCCTTGCTGGGTGAACTGGCCACCGATGCTCAAACCAAGTTCGCTCCATATGCGATCTGCCTCCAAGAACCAGCAAGTTTACAAATGAACTTCTGGAATGCTCTGGATCACCTTTGGAAAGACTTTGAAATGCGTGAAGCCAATAGTGGAGGATCTACTCTGGTGCAAAAATTTTATGGTTCGTTAGAAGATGACAACGTAAAGCTATTGGACAAGACTGAGGGTGACTAGAAAAAGATCGATCGAAACGCCAATGAATTGACTAGAAAAAGATCGATCGAAACGCCATTGAATTCATCCATTAGTGGTTGGACGATTCGTTGTTTCATCGTGACGCCAAGGAGAGTTCAACAAAGGCATTGTTGGAGAAGTTGTGTTTGTTGTACAAATATAAGATGGGTGGGAACACGACGCTTCTTATTCATCAACTCGTGAACTTGAAGTACATGAAGACGTCTCCGTGGTGCAATATATAAAAGACGTTTAGGACATCATCAGTCAACTATCAATGATGAAGATGGTGATTGAGAATAAGCTTTAGGCCACGTTGTTTTTTAGTTCTTTTGTCAGAAAGTTGGGATATTGGTGGTATAAGTGAGTAACTCCGCCCTAAATAGAGTTATCACAATGGAGATAGTTAAAAGTAGTTTTTTGAATAAGGAAGTCCAGCCTAAGAAACTAGAATCATTACAGGAGTTTGTCCTGATTGTTTCCTGGAAGGGAAGACTCAGGTCCCGAGATCTTATGAAGGTGAATCGCAAGGACGACTCCTATCACTATGGAGAGAAGGTGCATGTTAAACGTGATTGCTTGAATATCAAAGATGAGAATGCTAAAGGCAGGGACGATCAAGTAAATTTTACAGCTATGAGAGATATTATCAACATGTACAATGATCGAGGTTTTGGAACCTATGTCATGTGTCATAATAGCGATTAGGTCATGGACATGGGGGCGTCTTATCAAGCCACCCCATGAAGGAGGATATTTACCTTTTTTTTCCAGAGCGGTAGGTTCAAACGTGTGAAGATTGACGATAAGGTGACTACTGTAGTTATAGGAATTAGTGGCGTACACTTCACAAATGGAGCTTAGCGAGAAACCCATTCTCAAGTGGTTCGACATGTACCTAATTTTATACTACAATCTGGTGTCGGGCAAAAAGTTGGCCAATGATGGCTTTTGCAATATGTTTGAGAACAAAGATTGAAAGCTTACGAAGGATTCCGGACTGCTGGTTCGAGGGGATCTATGTTGTGGTATGCCTAGGCTCAAGCCACTAAGGTGTACAAGCATGTCACAAGCATCGAATAATGGCTCGATAAGTATTCAACATGAGTTTTTGGAATGTCTCAAACTTGTTAAGTAGGATCTTTCAATATGATTTGAGGGATTCAGATAATTTTGTTCATCGAGACAAAAAAGGCAAATAGGTTGCGTCAAAACTTGAGGGTCTGTTCCCATGACATCTAGTCAATCTCCAGGTGGGGTCGTTCTACGGATTCGATTTTAGTGATGGATGGAGTGCCAAAACTCAATGGAGTGAGATTGATTTTAGCAATTCAAAAGTGAAAAGAAGATCAAGGGGTGCGCCTACTCAAGAAGCGACGTGTATACTTCCATTTACACAGTTCACAGGGAGTTATGAGTCATTGACGATGTGTACAATACATGATGTTCTGCTCACAAATGCATTTTTACCGAAGAGCTTCAGTATCGAACACAAAGGTGGGCATGCAGGTTCGGAATATTAAATCTCAAAGAAACTGCAACTTCCGTTTGGTTGGGCTAGCCAAGGGTGAGAAAGCTCGAAAGGGATGGGAGCATGTTCTAGTGGAAGATGAAAGTCAGAGACAGGAAGCCAAGACTGGTAGTCAGAGACTTCGGTCTTGGCCGAGTTATTTATATTGGCAAGATACCAATTATTTGAGAAGTGCTACGCATGGTAGCTAGCATTGACATAGTGGTCAAGGAGCTAGAGACAAATAGTAATACAAAGTAGCCCGGGGTTTCGAGATTAATGATGATAGGGTGTAGGAGTTCTCTTGTAGGACGGCATGCGTGGGGCCAATTGAGTAACTATAGGCCAACACCTCTCATTATTAATGAAGGGTGAGTTTGTTGGAAATCCAGCCTAATTTGAGGTTGGGGAGACAGTCTAAGTATCATGGAGCATCGACGGAGATTGCGGCTAAGGCGACGAAATATCGTAGGGCGTCATTCGGCTTGTATAAAGGCTTATACAGCAGGACCGACATACCAACAGTGTGTCGCCGATATGCTTCAAATTGGTGAATTTGTCAAGTAGCTTTTGGTGCAATTTTTGGTAATCACGAAAGTATACCGTTAGCATACCAATGTTATACCGTTGGTCGGTATTAGGCACATATTTGGTTTACTTTAGTAGGATTTGTGCCTTGGATTTATATGTAAGATCAAAATTGATGATGAGGCTAATTTAGGTAATTTATATATCAAAATAGGTTTTCTTAGTCTATATACAGAGGCTAAGGAAGCTCTTCTTCTGTAATGCTCATCAAGGAGGCAATCCGTCAATTCTATTAAAAGAACCGTACACGTTCATAGGGCTCGCATTTCAAGACAACATGAGAATCGTTTGCTTCGTCCATGGAGTCGTCGCAGGGTGGTGAGCGATCTCAATGTAATCTCCTTGTCTTCTTCTTGGGATTTGTGTGGGGTTAAATTTTTGGGACAAAGGGTACAACAGATATTGCAATTAATCTTTCATTATTGTGATAATAGATGGATTAAAATTTGTCATGATCACAAAGTCACCACAAATACTATGTTCTTCTGTCTTAATTCTTGCGAATAATAGACTGTATATGCATGATAAAAATGCTCAACAGGAGAATCTAGCATGTAATCTAATATTTCTAACTTTGATGAGTTAAATTGACGATATTACTCGTAACAACTTCAATTAGGGAAGATTTATGAAATGCCCAAAAACTAAAAAAGTTTTATGTAAAACCCACCACTAAAAAAACTTTCATCGCGTGCCCAGAATTAGAGAAACTTATCCAAAGCGGGTTCCAAATGACCCTTTTGCCCTTCCTTTTAATTTATTGGAAACACCCACAAAACTGCTCTTAAAAAAACGTTTCAATACTCCATCTTCTTCCATACGCTGCTCACTTTCGAATCTAGGTTTTCTCCTCAAAAATCTTCAAAAACTCGTCGAAAAATTTCGGAAAGACCGGGACGAACGACAAAAGTGCTAAAACGGAGGTCCAAACATCATTTTTTTGCGAATCTAAAATTTCGGAAGGCCGTCTAACGGTGAAGCGGTTACTTTCAGTCTCCTCGACGATACGCTCATTTTGCGACAAACGGGACCTCGTTTCGACCTCCCAGTCAAAAGTTATGGCCCTCCAAAGTTTCAGCTAACCATAAAATGCAGGAGAATGGCATTCTCCGTCTTAATTTACACGGAGAATGACCATTCTCCGTCTTAATTAGGACGGAGAATGACATTCTCCGTCTTAATTTACACGGAGAATGGTCATTCCAGTGTTAAAACGCAGGAGAATGACCATTCTCCGTGTTAGAAACACGGAGAATGCCATTCTCCGTGTTAAATAAAACGGAGAATGGCATTCTCCGTCCTAATTAAGACGGAGAATGGCCATTCTCCGTGCTAAATTAAACGGAGAATGACCATTCTCCGTCTTAATTAGGACGGAGAATGCCATTCTCCGTGTAATTTATCACGGAGAATGGTCATTCTAGTGTTAAAACGCAGGAGAATGACCATTCTCCGTGTTAGAAACACGGAGAATGCCATTCTCCGTCTTAAATAAAACGGAGAATGCCATTCTCCGTCCTAATTAAGACGGAGAATGACATTCTCGGTCCTAATTAAGACGGAAACGGAGAATGTCATTCTCCGTGTTAATTAGGACGGAGAATGGTATTCTCCGTCTTAAATAAAACGGAGAATGGCATTCTCCGTCCTAATTAAGACGGAGAATGCCATTCTCCGTCCTAATTAAGACGGAGAATGGTCATTTCCAGTGTTAAAACGTGTAATTTAGTTTTTTCAGGAATAAAGAGTTTCGTTCTTCTTTCAAAGCGATGATAATTCTTATGGAAAAGAAGAAGAAAGATCTTCTCTCCACAATTGAAGATCTGAGTTCAAATGTCTCCACGATGAAGATGATGATGATGGTGATGATGATGACGAGCGATAATCTGAGTTCGACTGAAGAAAAACACACCGAACTACGAACGATCTTTGCGATCTCTGCTGAATATGAGAGCAATGGAATTCAGATTTCCCGTGAAGAAGAAGAAGACGAAAATCGCAATCCAGATCTGAGTTTTTTGAATTCAAATACATATAGATGACCAATTCGCGCGGAGGGGTAGTTTCGGTATTATAAAAATAGCAGTTTCTAGCGGGTGGCATCTAAAAGGGAATCTTGGAATATTTAACGTGAAAATACTTAATTCTGGGTATTTCATAAAACTTATCCAGCGGGTGGGCATTTCATAAAAGCCCACCCCGAAATTGGGTTTCTCAGCAATTTCCAGCTTCTCAATTAATTAGTAATTTGCAGCCTTCTAAGCAAATAATAAATATTGGATAACTTACGGTGAAATATGATTCAATTAAGGGACTTTGTAAAAAAAAAACCATTATTTTCTAGTGGACTATTCCACATACTCGAAAACAACTGGAACCAGAATTAGTCCTCCTCCTCTTCTTCTTCTTCTTCTTAAATTCGGGACTGAAACTTAACCATCGATTAGTATGTTATTTGACCAGGTACTTCGATATGAGCTGAATAGTCAAAATGGAGCTGCACTCTCCCTAAGGAAAAAAAAAAAAAAGGAGGTACAAAAGTAGACGTGCAAAAAATGAATTTGTCTTCTAGTAGTTTATCTTATACCCCTTATTCCATTATTCCATTGCAAAAATTTCTCTTATAAGAAAACATTTTTAGATTTTTATACTCTAAGGTTTTCATCTATTAAACATTTTATTTTCTTAAACATGGATATTATAACTTGAGAGACTTTTTTTTTTTACATAATCTAAAAGCTCTACAGGTGAGGGTTCGGTTTGTTCTGTTTTAAATCGAACCGAACAGTCAAAATCGAATAAATTAAAATTCTAAAAATTCTAAAACCGAAATAAAATTAGCTACAACTGAAACCGAACCGATATAATTGATTCGCTTTATTAGGTTTGTTCGGTTTGACTATTTCTATTGTTTAATGGGTCATACACATACTTGCTTGTTGTATTTCAAAGTTGGACTAAATGTTGGATTAGTTGTTAAATTATCAAAATTGGACTTCAAAACATATACATAAAATTATTCTTTTTAAAATATACACATTTTAGATCATAAATATACGTATAATTAAAAATATTTATATAATTATACAAATCTTATTCGATTTTGGATCGAAATTAAAATCCAAAATCCAAAACCGAAAGTGAATAAAAGAATATTTCAAAATTGAGACTGAACCAACTTTTTTTTTAAAAGCAAACTGAATTTTTTATTCGGTTCGGTATAGTTTAATTTAATTTTTGGTCCAAAATTGAATAATGCTCACCCTTAAAACACTCCACATTTGGATGATTGATGTAATCATAAGACGAAACAAGGGACCCAATTTCCATCCTCCTTTCTATATTTCACTATATTCTCATAATAAAGGTCCCCTCTACTCCATAAGGATGGTCCCTTTCATCTGGTTTCCATCCCTGCCAAATCATATTGTGACGTGGTTTGTGTACATTTATCCTAAAAAAAAATTTTAGTTTCTGCCGGCATGCGTGTGAAATAATAAAGGGAAATTATTGATATATGACTTTGTGCACCTCTCCCAGATTATAATATTTGGGAGCAATACAATACATTATAGCAATTAGAGTATGCATCTGAAATACTTTTTCTTTATTACTTTCTTGAAATAGAGGTTGGTTATACTTTCAATGTTTATTTTCTTTCTTAAGTAAAATATGCATCTGAAATATTTTTTCGAACAAGTTTAACTGATACTAAGACTGCAAATACTTCACTTGAATTGAATGTACAAGCTTAATGCATATGACGACACCTTAATCTCGGGCCTACTATGTACCTTCAGGTCGCAGACAGTCTTAATTATCTTACTATCACCAGTCCAGATATCAGTCATGCGGTTCATATTGTAAGCCAATTCATGTCTTCACCTCGCTTTGTTCATTATGTAGTTGTTCTTCAAGTCTTTTGCTACTTGAAGGACACTTTATGTCAAGAAATACGTGCTTAATTATCTTCTACCTCCACGCTTACTCTTTATGCTTATTCTGATCCTGGTTGGACAAGAGATGTCACAGATCGTCGTTCTATCATTGGCTTTTGTATATTTTTGATGATTCTCTCATTTCTTGAAAAATCAAGAAGCAAACTGTAGATGCCCGTTCAAGTTCTCAAGCTGAATACAGTGCTCTTGTTCACACTACGTCCGAGATTATATGATTACGTTGACTTCTTTATGACGTGGACTTTGAACGTTCATCGTCTACTCCTTTGCTTTGTGACAATAATAGTGCTATTCAAATAGCTCATAATAATGTCTTCCATGAGCGCACCATACATATTAAAGTTGATTGTTATTTTGTCAATAATTTAAAAAAAGAAAAACAATCTGCCTAATCTAATTATTTCAGAAGCTCAAATTGTAATTTATTTTTTTACAAAAATACCCCTTGACTCGATTCAACTTTCCCGTATCTAGACTGAATATGTTTCTTAAACCATCTTGGATTTAACTTTTAAGGGAATGGTAAACAAGAGCCAGCTATACATAGCTGTATTGCTTAGTACATCTCTCCCTATTTACTTTCTTTGTGAAGTATATAAATTGAGGATGACCTCTACCATTCTCCATTGTTAACAGTAATCACCTCCCAAAAAAAAAAAAATGGCAGTTTCCCTACGCGTGCTGCCATCCATTGCAATTATACTGTTACTTTTCCAGCCCATCTCGGCTGCCGCTTACACCGGCGAGCCGAGAAGGGAGGTGATCACGTCGGAGCACGGCGCGGTCGCCACGGACGACGGCAGGTGCTCCGATGCCGGAAGGGACGTCCTGGTGGACGGAGGCAATGCGGTGGACGCCGCGGTGGCCGCCGCGCTCTGCCTGGGCGTGGTGAGCCCCGCGTCGAGCGGCATCGGCGGGGGCGCCTTCATGGTGGTCAGGATGGCCGACGGGACCGCGCAGGCGTTCGACATGCGGGAGACCGCCCCGCTGCGGGCCTCGAAGGTAAATAAGCAGCGAAAACTCTTTTCGGTATATATATATATATATATATATATATATATATATATATATATTTGTGTGTGTGTGTGTGTGTGTGTGTGTGTGTGTGTGTGGAGTTACTATGATCACAATTCGGTGCTGTCTGCAGATTTGCTAGCAATCACCCGAATACAACTCATATTATATGCAAAATTTTCGTATATTTCAGAAACGTATAATGTTTGCGTTCTTTTGAAAGATTCGAATTATATTATATGTGAATTTTTTCTTATAATACTTGCATTCTTTTGAAAGATTCGAATTAGTATGCAAATTTTAAGACGTGTTTCGTATGAATTATTGAAAGTTTTGGCCAAGAAAAACTTCATAAAAACCTCTTTTGTTAACCAAATTTGACAATCTTTTTAAGCATATAAAGTTTCTAATCTCGATATTTCTATTTGACGTATATTTGACCGATTTTTTAACGTATTTTACTTACAAACGCTGATTTATAATCGTACTTTTTGTCGTTCCGATTTTTTTTTTTTTCGTTTGCCGAATTGCTAACAAGGGACTATGCAGAACATGTACGCTGGCAACGCCGCGTCGAAGGCGAGCGGCGCCCTCTCCGTAGCCGTTCCGGGGGAGGTTGCGGGCCTCCACGAGGCCTGGAGGCGGCACGGCAGGCTCCCGTGGAGGAGGCTAGTAATGCCGGCTGCGAAGCTCGCCGGAGAAGGTTTCAGGATCTCTCCCTATCTCTACATGCAGATGGAGAAGACGGAAGCAGGAATCCTCGCGGACAGAGGACTGCGCGACAGGTTCACCACGAACGGAACCCTGCTTCAGCCAGGCGACGTCTGCCGCAACAGGAGGCTCGCGAAGACGTTGAAGGCTATTGCACGCCACGGGCCGAACGCGCTCTATAATGGCTCGGTCGGAGTCGAGCTCGTCCGCGACGTTCAGAGAGCCGGAGGGATTCTGACCATGGAAGACTTGCGGAGATATCAAGTGAAGGTGAAGAAGCCACTCTCTACGGATATCATGGGGCTGAACATTTTGGGCATGCCGCCCCCATCGTCCGGTGGTGCTGGAATGGCACTGGTAAGTTGGTCCTGTTCTTTATTTGTCTTAAGAGTAAGATAAATGTATAGGAAAATGCTAACTTGACCGCAGACGGGCTGACCCGTCTGCCTGCGTGGCCGAACCCTATTGCCCCCCCCCCCCCCCCCCCCCCCCCCACCCCCCATTTGTATGGGTCCCACGTCGGTTGACCTGCCAATGGAAGGATACCACGTGGCGGCGGACTGCCCCGCCTGCGGTCAAGGTAGAAGCGCCCAAATATATAACTCTTTACACTATTTAGCACTCTAAAGCTCTGCTGCAGCGGGGGCTATAATGATTTGTTAATCTTGATAGCAAGGATCGCGGTATCGGTATCATAATCGGTATAGAACCCTTTCCTATGAGTACCAAAATTGACCATATCAGACCCTTCCTATTAGTATTTTTGAAATTTAATTAAATAGTACTCAACCTTTTCGATTGGTTTAGCTGCCATGAATAAGTTAATAACCTTACTATGCTTTACACCCTTGTTGATTAGTTTTTTTTTTTTTTGTTCAAATTTTTCTTTGGGCTGAATTGACTAAAAAGAGCACCAATGTCGGTATCGGGTCAGTATCGATATCAGTCAATTTCGGGCCAAGACATGCCAAACTGTATCGGTGTCGACCATATCAGATCGGTATCAACCGATACTGCAAACTATGCTTGATATCAGAACCATGCATTACCTTTTTTAGGCCTTATTTGAATGTCAATTTTATATTTCTATGGTTTATGATTCATGTAGTATTCCATTGCAAGGAAAATTTTCTTTAAAGTTTGTTTGTTTTTAATAACTTTTCGCATGTTTGTTTTTGTATTTTCTACAAGAAGGTACTCTCTTGACTTTATGTTGCATCAGTTTACCAATTTTGCAATTCCCTATCTCTGGGTTTAGTGAAGCATCACAACATGAGGCAATAATTTTCATTTCACTGTTCTCCAGAAGCTATACAAGGTGGCCTAAGTATGTGGTCATCTCATAGCTAGCCTTTCCCTTCCCTTTTCTCTTAAATTCATGTATAAGAATTATATAATGTCCTATTAGCCAACAGTTTGTTGGTTTTGAACTGGCCTAAATCAATTATTATTAACCAAGAGTTTGTGAACATAGGTTCATTCAAGATTTCCAGTAGAAAAAATGTAGACAATACTTGCAAATATTTAAGTATATGCTGTGGTATTTCACATGTATGTGGTGTTAGTATGTTACATAATACTTCCACATCTTAAAGGTTTGTGAACATAGGTTCATTCAAGATTTCCAGTAGAATTTGTTTGACAATACTTTACAAATATTTAAGTATATGCTATGGATTTTCACATGTATGTGGTATTAGTATGTTACATAATACCTCCACATCTTAAAAGTTTGTGAACATATAGGTTCATTCAAGATTTCCAGTAGAAAAAAAATGTTGACAATACTTACAAATATTGACTTATATGCTATGGTATTTCACATGTATGTGGTATTAGTATGTCACATAATACTTCCACATCTCAAAAGTTTGTGAACCTATAGGTTCATTCAAGATTTCCAGTAGAAAAAAATGTTGACAATACTTACTAGTATTGAGTATATGCTATGGTGTTTCACATGTATGTGGTATTAGTATGTTGCATAATACTTCCACATCTTAAAACTACAGGTGTGATAGATGTTTTACTTTTCTCTTCCCATTTTCCTCCCACAGGTATTGAACATTCTTGTGCAATATGGAATTCCTTCAGGTGTTTCGGGGCCTCTTGGGCTTCACCGGTTTATTGAGTCATTGAAACACATGTTTGCTGTAAGGATGAACCTCGGGGATCCTGATTTTGTAGATGTTTCAAAAGTTCTTTCTGATATGCTCTCCCCCAAGTTTGCCGAAGAATTGAAGAAAACCATATATGACAACATGACATTTGATCCCAGTTATTATGGCGGAAAGTAAGGAAAACTCTCATCTTGGATTATAGAGTAGGTAATCTGTAGCTTCTCTATTAAACTGTTTTCAACAAGGTTTGTAGTATCGGTATCGGAATTAGTATCGGACCCTTCCTACGATTATCAGTATCGGCGGTTTCGGATATCGGAGTATCGGAACTTTTGGTATCCGAAAACAAATAGTTATTAATAAATTATTAACATTTTAGGAAAAAATATTTTATACATTTATGCATAATTTTAAGTATTTCATGTGTTGTTTCTTGGTAGTTTTGAAATTGAATGAAATAGTATTCATCCTCGCCGATTGATTTACCTGCGATGGATACGTTTTGTTCTTTACATGGTTTTACAACCTTACTATGCTTTTACAACCTTGTTGATTGGTCTTTTTCGTTCAAATTTTTTTTTTTGCCGAATTGATTGGAAAAGTGACCTCCAATGTCGGTATCGGTCAGTATCGAGTATCGGTCGGTATCGGATCGGATATGTCAAACCATATTGGTATTTGCCATATCAGATGGGTATCGGCCGATAATGTAAACTATGCTTTCAAAACAAGCTACGAAAGTGTGTGAACTGTTCACAAAAATAAATTAAAATTGAAGCACAAGTTCTTTGTTTGTAAATAGGGGAGTAAATTCATCATAAATGTTCATTTTTACCATTAGAACAGTAGTAAGGCTTTGGTCACAAATTCTTTGGAGGTTACTGACACTCACACATAGGTAACTTCTGCTCAGGTGGAACGTACTCAGTGACCACGGAACCAGTCATCTGTGCATAGTTGACAGCAGCAGGAACGCTGTTTCGATGACCAGCACTGTGAACTCATACTTTGGAGCACAGATTCTATCACATAGTACGGGAATTTTGCTTAACAATGAAATGGACGACTTCTCCATCCCTGGGAATGTTTCTGCAAATGTTCCACCACCAGCTCCTCCAAATTTTATCAGCCCATTGAAGAGACCACTATCCTCCATGACACCAACAATAGTTCTCAAGGTACTCTCCTCTTTTAACTGTCTGCACTTGGTAAATTTTGAGATCTTGAATTTAGGCCTCGTTTGGTACACTGTAATATAATCGTAATCGCATTGTAATCAGATCGAAAAAATAATTTTTTCTATTTGATTACATTGTGATTAGGAATATATTACAGTGTACCAAACGAGGTATTAATGTTAGAAAAAAAGGCAAGCACTAATTGTGAATGATACTTTACCCACCCAACCAAATTGGACTTGACTTTCAAAGCTAATGTTCTATTCTATGAAGATCTAGTTATGTAGGAAGATTAAAAAAAAAAATCTTGCAACATACAAGGATTCAAAAGCAGTATCTTCTCATCATAAATCCAAGGTTCGCAGTATTGGTAACGGTATCGGACCATTCCTGTGAGTATCGGTATCTGCGGTATCTGCAGTATCTGCGGTTTCGGATCGGAATATCGAATTTTTTTGTATCGAAAAAAAAATAATTATAAAAAAAAATCAACATTTTAGAAAGTATATTTTATACATTTAGGCATAATTTTAAGTTTTTTCAGTGTTATTTCTTAGCAGTTTTGAAATTGAATGAATTAGTAGTCATCACTGCCAATTGGTTTACATGTGAGAGATAATTTTTTTTCATTTACATGCTTTTATAAGTTTACTATAATTTTACACCCTTGCTAATTGGTCTTTTTTGTTCAATTTTTTTCTTTGCCGAATTGACCGGAAAAGAGACTCCTAATGTCGGTATCGATCAATATTAGGTATCGGTCGGTATCGAATCAGGACATATCAAATCATATCGGTATCGGCCGATACTGCTAATTATGAATGAATCCTTTGTAATATAAAAACCTTGCTTAACTATTATTCCTGTGGCCAGAGGAGACATACCGAAGTGCTCACTACCCTTCCCTGGAATGTATTTTCTATTGAACGAAAGTGTGTGTATATGTAGGTGAAACCTTTTGGGGGCAGTCCGTCTCTGAAAACCTTTTGCTTAACTATAGATTAGTATTTCTTGTGCATAGTTCTACTATTTATACAAAAGAATCAGTTTCAAGTGCTGTTTCTTAAAAGAAACCATCTACTTTGGTTATCCATTTATAGCGCTTTTATCAGTTCATCATCCTATGTCTTACTTTACATAACATTGATACCTAAGGCATCCATACCCATAAAACGAAGGGGATATGAAGCTCATCTTTTGAACTAGTACTAGTAAGAGTAAGGCTCATCCCAATTTCTAGATTCTAGATTCAGAATGTAGGAGTCCATTTTGTCAAATACTACGATTCAATTAGTCTCCCATGATGGTCCCGTCCCAGCCACATGAGCTATAGCAGAATTTCTACATTCATGATCGGAACTCATATTTTGGAATAGTAAGCCTCAATTTGAAACCTCAATTTCTAGATTCTAGATTTTAAATTATTTTTTGAAAAAAAAAAAAAAAGATGACACATGGGTCTATATTAATTCATCTCATAATTTGTACCTCAAACTTTATTTGTTTACTACTCTCGTACAAACCCAACCCATTCTACTTTAATTTTTTATTACAAAGATGTATTTTTGAGCTCCATCATGGATGAAACTAGTAGATCATGTCGACCCACAGAGATACTACAACCATAGTTCGCAGTATCAACTGATACCGAAACTGCTGGAACTACCGAAACCAAACCAACTGATTCAAAAAAAAAAAAAGCCAACTGAATGTTCAAAAACCCCCGGAAACCGTCCCAGAACTGCCAATTAAGAAGGGCCCGTCTGATACCAAATCTGATACTACAAACCATATATCTGCAAAATTATTTTCCTTGTTCCCTTTGACTAATGTTGTAAGATCCTCGAGGATTCTATTTTGCTTTTCTCATTTAATCTGTCAACCTAGGAAGCATGGATGCTCCAAAAATATGGGTAGTGTCGTGTTGGAAGCGTAGTGGACACAACTCGGACACTCCAAAATATACTTAGAACCACAAAAATAATTTGATGTGAATAATATCAGAATTTGAGTGCGGAACTACATAGTTTTTGCCATTTACTTATCCGCTTGCTGGCTTTTCAGGATGGCAAATTGAAGGCCGTGGTTGGTGCCAGCGGGGGAGGCTTTATCATTGCAGCTACAACTCAAGTGTTCCTGAATTATTTTGCTAAGAATATGGACCCTTTCTCTTCGGTCATGTCCCCAAGATCTTATCACCAGGTTCTACTTAAGCCCCTAAACTGACTTTCTAATTTGGTTGCTCTCATACTATTATGTCTACTTTTTATTTGTTTATTATTTTATTTTTATTTTTTTTTAATTTTTTTTCTTGTAATATTTATATATTTACCAAACATGGAAATATAATTTTTCAGAAAATTAAATCTGATTTTCAAAAATATAGAACTCGTCACTACATAGTATTCCGCATACCAAACACCCCATTAGTGCATATGTACAGATTAAAACTCAATACAATACTTCATGGGCGGACACACATGGATCAAGTGGGGTCAACTGATCCTACTAAAAAAATTAAAAATTATATAAAAAGTAGGTTATATAATAGGCAGGTGAGAAAGACTTTCTCCCAACAAGTTACTATATAATAGCTAAAATTTGAAGTTACATATAGTCTTGCACATCTGAACTCGAAGTTACTATATAGCATATCAAAATGAACAATATACTATAAAAAATTATAACAGAAATTTTTATACAGGGTAAAGAAATTTATCAAAATTTTAAAAAAAGTGAGAAGTTTAACAAAATTTCAATTTGGGTAACGGAGCGACATCACCGATGGCGCGCTTTGTGCATAAAGTTCACTGCGGTAGGCCCCATGCAGAGTGAGCCATCACCGATGGCGCGCCAATTCCCATGCAGAGTGAGCTCCCTCTTGGAACGCGCCATCACCCATGGCTCCCTCTCCAGCTTGTCACATCACCCTTCCTCTTGGAACGCGCCATCACCCATGGCTCCCTCTCCAGCTTGTCACATCAGAAGAGGAAGCGCCATCACCCATGGCTCCCTCTCCAACTTGTCACATCACCCTTTGCGCAGCGCGCCATCACCCATGGCTCCCTCTCCAGCTTGTCACATCACCCTTTGTGTAGGCACGCCATCACCCATGGCTCCCTCTCCAACTTGTCACATCACCCTTTGCGCAGCGCGCCATCACCCATGGCTCCCTCTCCAGCTTGTCACATCACCCTTTGTGCAGGCACGTCAGCCCATGCGAAGCGCGCCATCCCACTTGTTCACGCGCCACCAATGGTGGCGCGCCATCATCTCTCTCCTTCCAATTCCTCAGAGCGCCATTGGACATGTCGCTTCGTTACCCAAATTGCAATATCACCAAACTTCTCACTTTTTTTAAAATTTCGGTAAATTTCTTTACCCTGTATGAAAATTTCTGAAATTATAATGAGACAATGATGAGTTCTTTTTTCTTCTTTTTTTTCAGCTACTATTTTGTTAATAAGCCAGAATATTATTTTTTGTAAACACATGTGAAAATATATATTATTTTTTAGTTATGTGATTTTATTTTTAGATTTTTTTTTTTACATTTGTGGTTGATCTCCCTCTCTTAAAATCCTGCGTCAACCCCTGAATGCACATATTTATTACTTCCAACTTGATTCTCCTCGTGCAGCTGATCCCTAATGTGGTCAAGTATGAGAACTGGACAACGGTGACGGGAGACCACTTTGAACTTCCCTCTGACCTAAGGGTAGCCCTACAGAAGAAGGGCCATGTCCTAGAACCCTTGGCCGGAGGAACCATCAGCCAGTTTGTGGTTCACAACCTGGAGCAGTCAAAGTCAGTCAAAGGTGGGAGCAGTACGCATGGGGACCTCACCGCTGTAAGTGACCCCAGAAAAGGTGGTTTTCCGGCAGGTTACTGATCATCGCCATGGGCCCATGTCCAGCTTCGTCTACTGCTTGGAACGTACAGGAACCAGCAGCAAGTGGAGCGAGCATTGAATTTTTTTTTTTTTTTTTTTTGGTCATTAATTGCACCAACAAAAAATTCTCAAAAGTAAATGAAATCAAATTTGTTTGTTTGTAACAATATAATAAGGCTAAATATATGGGCACATCCAAATCTTATCATAGCTAACCCATTTTTTTAGTTTATTTACAAGTTTGCCATTGAAGAAAGTGATCATGACTATCCCACTCTTTGGTATAAAAGTCAATTTTTCTAATTTTGTTCTTCGTCCTCAACTCATCCAAGAAGAAGAAGAACAACAAGAAGAACAAGAAAAAGAAGAAGAGGAAGAAGAAGAACAAAAACAACAAAAATGAGAATTCTGATGGAGTTTAAATCCTAATTTTCTTTCTAAACTCATTCTCACTATCTCCAAGTATAATGGTGATTTAAATCCTACTTTTCTTCCCATTTCAGATTTCGATTTTCAATCGACGGATAAGAAGAAAATGAGAAGAAAACATCCAAAAATTAAATCCTAATTTTCTTCTCATTTCCAATTTTGATGGCACCCAATGGCTCCTCATAATGCACAAACCCTAATATTTGTGGAAACCATAATATTGTTGTTCAACTAGTGTAAATAAGGACTGTCCAATTTTCTGGCAGTCCTATAAACTGAATGGACTGCTAGAAAACTGGGCAGTCATAAGTCACAGCATGTGAAACAAAGGACTGCCCATTTTTCTGGCAGTCCTTACTGTATGTTGGACTGCCAGAAGAATGGACAGTCCAACTCACAACATGTGTAACTTTGGACTGCCCAACTATCTGGCAGTCCAGTCTGTAGGTTGGACTGCCAGAAGAACGGGCAGTCCAAAGTTACACATGCTGTGAGTTGGACTGCCCATTCTTCTGGCAGTCCATTCAGTTTGTAGGACTGCCAGAAAATTGGACAGTCCTTGTCGACGCGGAGTTTTCTCGTTCGTTCATACTTGGATTTAATTTAAATGGGTAATTTTCTACTCTGTATGTAGTTTAATTCATTCAAATGGGCTACAAAGAATTGAAATAAACAATGTAATTGATGCTTGAATTTTCAAATTAATTTCTAGGGTTTTGGAAATAAATTGAGAAAGGATTTGTGTGCTTGAATTAATTTCTTCAAAAGAGGAGGATGGTGGAGGAGAAGTGGAAGATGTTGGAAATTTAGGAGTTGTGGATGAGAAGAGGAAGATGTTGGGGATTGAGGAGAGGTGGAGGAGAAGAGGAAGAAGAAGAAGAGATGGATGAGGATTTTGGAAGAGAGAGAAGGAATTTTGCAAATGAAGGAAAAAAAAAAAGGTTTTTTTGGGGGGGGAGGAATTTGGGATAGCCATGATCAAAAATTTGGACTAGCCTTGTGAAAAACACAAAAATTTGGGCTAGCCACAATCCGGACTAGCCATGGTCATATTTGGTTGTGCCCATATAAAAAGCCTATAATAATATAGTGTGACTTGGAAACGGTTGAAATTGAACGTCTATGTGGTTTGAAAATCCTCCATCAACTAATAAAAAATATTTTTTACCATAAGGAAAAACACTCTCTTTTTCCACACATATATATAAACAAATTATAGATAAAATATAAATATATTTTTTTTACAAATTTTAATTAAAATAAAAGCATATATATCATAATTTTGTACTATTTACAGTGTTTTTCAACAATATCAAAATGGGGAAAAAAAAAAAAATCTTACGTGCAATACACGTGAATTTACTAGTACCATTATAATGCCGCTTTGAACCTGCTTAAAATGAGTTGTCTAAGCGTGTTTGGATTTTGAGGCCTGTGACGGGCTCTAAAAGTTGTGCCCTTCAATGCTTAATATTCATATTATCAACGATAATAATATAATAGTATTTTCAACTCAAAATTCAAGAAACAAGATTTAACATCCAAAAAAAAAATATGTTATAATGAATAAATACTAATAAAACTGAAGAAGTTCGAAACCAAAAGATAAAACAAATGTTCCAAACAAATAAATAAAAAAAATTAACAATGTTTGGGATAGTTATAATAAAAAATTTAGACCATCAATCACTTCATCAAGGCATCACATAGTCACTTAAATATTACTTGTCTTCCTGTTTTTGATGCAAAAGTACTGATTAAGTTTATTGTAGAGTCTCAGCCTCATGTAGAGCTTCATGATAGTTATGTTTTAAAAACTGAAAAAAGTAATAGATATCATCAAATGTTTCTAAACTTGGTAAAATAAAAAATGTCTTAAGTGAATAAAATTATCTATAGACCCACCAAGTTGAAAATGCATTGATATATTAAAAGTTAAAAAAAGTATTGTGTAAAAAATTTCACTGATATATTAAAAGTTACAAAAAGTATTGTGTAAATTTTTCATGTCCGATCAGGGTGTGAAATTTATATTATTATTAATTTATTATATATATTAAAAATAAAGTGGTGGCCGAGAGCCTATCAGACTCTCTATTTTCTAAAAAAATCAAAGTGGCCGGCAAACAAAAAAAAATTATTTAATATTTTATTAAAAAAATTCAAACATTCAAAATCTCATTCTCACATGTGGTCATGTGGAAGCGGAAGAAAGAGGATTGTTGTTGTTTTCGTTTCTTTTTAACTCGGCGGCAATCGACTCTTTTCTAATAATAAAAAAATCTAAAGAATTTTGATGCCAATGCCACCTATTCTTTTATCAAAGAGTCAGAATTTGTTTACCTATATGGCTATACGTCATATAGAAATGGGCTTAAAAAGAATAGATAAGTAGGTGTCAGACCATAATAACTGGGCCATTTGTAGTGGGCTTATATATATTGAAAAAAGAAAATTTTGGTGCCCTCAAAATTTTTGGGTCTGAGACAATTGTCTCATGGGACTCATATTAAGTCCGGGCCTGACTATATGTATCTTCTTAAGTAGTTTAAAAAAAATTAGGCTTAATTGCTACTTGATACCCTCAACTATTACGCTTTTTCAAGTTGATACCCTAAACTTTTTTTTGTAACAACTTGATACCCAGATAATTTTTTGGACAATAATGTCCTTACCCAAAATTTAAAACTACCACTCACCCCCCCCCCCCCCCCCCTCTACTCCAGGCCACCCCCCCCCCCCCCCCCTCTCCCCTCCGCACCCCCCCTCCCCCCCCCCCCCCCCCCCCCCCCCCGCCCCGCCTCGCCTGCACCATCCCCCTCCGCCGCCCTCGCCTGCACCCCCCCCCTCTGCCAGCTCCGGCGCGGCTCTGATGGCGCGAGCGGCGCTGGGCTCCCACGCCGCCGCCGCGTTCTCCCTCGCCGTCGTCCGCTTCAACGGCTCCGGCGGCCCCGCGGCCTCCAGGAACCCCCGCGCCGGCTTCGTCCTCGCCACCCGCGCCGCCCTCCTCGGCCGGAGCTAGCAGGGGGGGGGGGGGTGGGGGGGGGGGCCGGAGTGGGGGAGGGGATGGAGGGAGGGAAAGGATAAGGGCATTTTGGGGTTTTTTAAAATGTTAGGTATTAAGTTGAAAAAAAAAAATAGTTGAGGTATCAATCTGTTACGAAAAAAAGTTTAGGGTATCAACTTGAAAAAGTGTGATAGTTGAGGGTAGCAATTAGCAATTAAGCCAAAAATTAAAATTTTTTCAACTACTTGAACATATAACAAATTCTAAAATATATTCAATATTCAATTATATTTAAAATATATTCAAATTATATATAAAATATTTTAGTATAATTTTAAAAATTTATTAAATTTATTAATAATAGTATATTTTGTTCGGTGCAACCCACGTAAAAGACATTCTTGATCATCCATTTTCTTTTTCCTTTTTTTTTTTCTTTTTTTTTTCTTACAAAAAGTACCATCTATCTTGATAACTTTGTTCTTTTTATGAATGAAAAAAAAAAACTATGACAAGTATAGTGTAGAAGAAATATCTTCATTTGATGCTTGTATTATTCGCGGAAATATGGGTATGTTAATTAATTAAGGACGAGAAGTTCTTCCGGACCAGACAAAAGACTACTAATTAATGACACTGAAAATATTATTGACACTAAACCATTTCAATTTTAAGGCTTCTATTGATGTTAATGAAGTCGATCGTCCATATGTTACTACTAATTGCCTTCTTGATGATGATATTCTTTCAACTAATCTGCCTACTTGATCAAGTTATTTGTACGATAAAATAGAACCAAAATGAATTTCGGGTTCACGTGTAAAAATATTAATGGATTGTGCACTAGGATTTCAATTTGAGTTTTACATAAATCAGACCAATAGTTTAAGTCGTATGTATATACTTTACATAATTAAAATTAAAAACTAAAAAAATTAAAAAAAAAACTAAAAATTAAAAATTAGAAGTTAAAAATTAAATAAATTTTAACTAGTTGTTTAACTATATAATATTATATAATTATAGTTAAATACCTCTAATTTATGTGGTTAGAGTGGAAGATATTTTTTCTGGCTGGATGAGTTCGATCACACAATTATTTTTCAATTTTTTTTATATACGTGCATTGCATGCACGTTGCTAGTGAACGATAATCACTCACGTGTCCATTACTAGTGAACCATAATGAAAATGAGCCGTCAAAAACGTATGTATATTCTCCATTAATTAATATATTTTTTTCTTTTCTAACTAATGTGTATGTATCTACTCAATAGTTAAAAATATATATAAAATACTTCTAACTACCTGAACATGTAACAAATCTTAAATTATATTTAATATTCAAATTATATTTAAAATAAGTACATAGTATTATCTAACTAACATATATAAAAAATTCTGAAAATATATCTATAATAAATTCTAACTAAAATATATTCAAAATTATATTTAAAGTTTATTATTATAATTTAAAATTTTATTATATTTCAAACCATATTATAAAACAAAAATTTGTACGTCCGTTGATGTATGTAAATTTGTCTAACTTATTTTAAACCACTCTATTCATGACTACAAATCCATATAAAGAAGATGTGGGTACCCAATTTCTTATAATAACATGACGTTACAATAAAATCGAGATAGTCGGTTGGAAATATTATGGATTACTAGATTGATGCTCTCAACTAAAAAAAAAAGGAATATTGGGTGTCTATATTTAGACATTAAATAACTATATTATATTTTAGATATAGATAAGGAATGGTATATGTGGCAGTCCCAGTCCACCATACCTTTACCAAATGATATCTTTCCAAGGTTTGCTAGGAATCTTTTCCTAACTTTATAAAGGAGTAAATCAATAATAAATTTATTTAGTTTGATTAGAAACAAAAAGAAGGAAAAAAAAAATTAGTAAAAAGTTATTATTGCTATTTCCTTTTTTTTTTTTTCTTTTTTCTTTTGAGATGCCAGTATCGATGTCGAACAATTCACACATTTTTTTAGATATCAAATACGTACGGACACAATCTATGATCTTTCTGTCATCCAGCCAACATTTTATATTTATTCTCCGCAATCACAAGAGCCACTCGAATTCGGTAATATTTTCTAATCTCACTGTTGTATATTTTTCCATCTCTCCATTAAGCGAACAAATAAAAAGAATTCTTCTTCCTTTTTTTTTATTTTCTTATTTTATTTTATTTTATTTTTCTCTACCCATTTTCTTTCAAACCAGAAACAGAGCCTTAAACCTCATCTCATTATAAATATAGGAAGAAGAAGAAGAAGGAGAAAGGAGGAGGAAAAAGAAGAAGAAGGAGAAAGGAGCAGGAATATAGCTCGGATTTCTTTGATTTGTGCAAAAAAATCGAAACTTTCTGGTAAAGTTCTCTTCTTTTCATAGAAAAAATTGATGAGTTCCTTCTCATTCGCTATATTTATCTTCTTTTTTTTCCCATGAAATTCCATGCACAACACCTATTGATGATTGATAATTAGTGATTTAGAAGAATAATTTGATCCCTTGCTTGTTTGCGTCACCATTTCCGTCCATCTGATCAAAAATAAAGTAAAAATCATTCCTTTGGTGTGATATTTTCCTTTTCTGATGGGAAAGACAATTTCTTTCTGGCAAAATTATCTTTTTTGACTGAAATATTCATGGGTTTCTTCCCATTGATTTCTCTCAACTGAAATTTCATGCATAGCATCAAGTGATCTGATTTTGCAAGTCCAAGAATAAAATGTCATCGATGATGATGATAATGAGTCTTTTGAAGTGAATAATTTGATCCCTTGTGCTTGTTTGCATCACCATTTCTGTCAATTTGATCAAAAAAATGAAGTAAAAATCATTCCTTTGTTGTGATATTTGTCTTTTCTAATTCAAAAGACTTCTTTTTTATTACTACTTTGGGTTTCAATTAGTAGCTATGGATTCAAGAAATGGGTCAGAAGTAGAGTCCTTCTTCGAGTCGGCTCCGTCCCTGAAGAACGCCAATCTTGTCTCTCAGAAGTTGAAAGAGTTTATCGACCGGAACTCTCGATCCTCTGGCAAGTAACATTTTAGTGGCTACTTGAACTGTTCTTGAGTTTGTCTATGCAAAATTTTGATGTTCTGTTACTTTTTCTCTCAGAAAATGGAGGGCCTATTCGGGTTGTTTGCGTGACGTCTGGAGGCACTACCGTGCCGTTGGAACAGCGGTGTGTCCGATACATTGATAATTTCAGCTCGGGTTACAGAGGGGCGGCCTCTACTGAGTACGATAGCTATTTCTGTTCCAATTATTGTATAAGCGTAAAACATAAGTTTCAAATTTTGTTAGAAATTGATCCGTGCTATTGTTGCAGGTATTTTGTGAAGGCAGGATATGCTGTTATATTTCTCCATAGGCGGTAAGCGAGTTTGAAGTGCTTCGTGTTCGATTTTTGTAAATATGTCATAATTTTCTTTATTTCTCTTGGTTATGTAGCCCATGTCGTATCACTAGCATTTGGTATGCATATTCGCTATCTTGAAGGATACTAACATAAAAAAGTGTTTGTAGGGGTAGCTGTCAACCTTACTGTAGATATCTCCTAGAGGATTCATTTCTTGATCTTTTTGAACTTGCGGAGGACGATAAGATTGAAGGTTTGTGATATTCTAATTTCCTATGATTAGTGGAGACAAATATGTGCTGTATTTTGACCCCATGGGTTGTTTGCCAAGACCACTCTCTAAAGTGTAGACACATGGACACGTATGTGGTTGAGTTCGTGTTTGGGTATTAGTAACTTATTAAGTGTAGAAAGGGAAGTATATTGATTGATTGATTTTTTTTTCTTTGTTTATGAACCAGCTATGATGGTGGGGGTTGTGATCCTTTATTGATAATCAACAGTGGGAGGGAGATGGCCCATACCCCAATATAATAGGGAATAAAATCCACCAAATTAGAGTTCCCTAAAACTAGGATATCCTTGATCAAGAATAAGAACACCCCTAACGATAGTAGGTATGTTTATCTCCCTACCATAACGAAAAATATCACAAGAGTTGTTGTGATGAGCATAAGCTGCAAGAGCATCAGCCACAATATTGCTATGTTTATAGCAATGAGATATACAAGGATGAGGTACCAGGTTATGTAATTTCCCTAGTTGATATCCGGACCAAGGGACAGCAGCATTCCATTGATGACCTCAATATGTTGGAATCACATTGAATATGAGATATTGATATATTATTCTCTTTGCAGATATTGAGCCCTAATAGCAGTGCTTGAATCTCAGGATCCATGTTGATGTGCTGCCCAAAATGAGAACTGAAGGCAAGGATAAATTGACCTTCATCATCTCTGATAATGCCACCACCTGTATGTATCCTCCTCTAGCTGACCATCTGTTTTAAGGAACCTGTGCATACCCTTGTGAACTTGGGCTTCTTAACAGTTTGAAGGTAAGCATCAATTGCAAGTTGTACGCTGAAGTTAGGATAACAGAAAGGTTGAAATGCATGAGAATGTTGGTGAGGCCAAACAATATAGAGTGAATCACTGAGACTGGAAAACTGATGGAGTCATGGATAATTTTGTTCCTATGCAGCCATATTTCTCTTAAACTGAGTTGGAGAACTGCCAGTTTAATGATGTGAGCCTGGTTAGTGAGGGATATGGAGCTGAGCCAGTTCCTGATGAACTGATTGACGGATAAACTGATTTGTTTCACATCAAGGTTTCACATTTGTGTTTTTGACAGCATCTACACATATAAGCTAGTGGAATCTTCATCTCTCGAATTCTACCATCTCTAGTAAGTCCAGATAGAGTAACTTTCCAAGTGAAAGTAGAAATCTTCTTTGGAATTATTTTGTACCAGATGAATTTAGCCCACCACTACTTGTTGTTTCTGTTTCTGATGAGATTCCAGAAAGAGGAGGCAGAGAATTCTCCATCATTAGTAAGAACCCTTACCAGCTTATCAGGAGTAGAAGGGAGCCTGACTGATGCTATAGTTACAGCTGCAGCCTGAGGAATATTTTGAACCATAGACTGATACAAAGATGAGTTAAGAAGAACTTTCACTGAAAGCATAGGATCATCATCCTCTGAAGGTTGTAGAATATCCTGACACCAAGAGTCTCTCTAAAAGTTGATGCACCAGTCCATATGATCCATGTAGCATGCTGAGTTACAATGGGAAATTGCTTCATCGTGCTGATCCAATAGTGAGATTTCTCATAAGGGCACTTATAAGGCTGATATACAGAATTCCCATAGGCAGAGTGCATGTATCTAGCCCATAGGGATTTTCTTTGCATAAAGTTCCAACTCAACGTGGCATGTAAGGATTCCATAACTTGCTGCAGATCTGATGCCAAGGCCACCTTCAAGAACAGGTCTGCAAGATATCCACATTATTAAAGGTAGAGCCAGTTTTCCCAAGGAATTAGCAAAAAAATCTCTCAATGTCATGAATGATTGTGAATGGAAGTGATAAAACAGAGATATTATGGATAGATATGGAGCTCAAGACTGAAGTGATAAGAGTCACTCTTCCTGCAAAGGAAATAAACTTGGTTTGCCACTCTTCGAGTTTCTTATTAATAGCTGAAAATAAGAGACTTGTTTTCCTCTCCAAATATCTAGTAGGAAGAGATTGATGTCTGAATCTGTCCAATCTGCTATATGGTTGATAGTAGAAGCTTGACACTTTTTTGATACTATAAAAGTACTTTTGGAGGTATTAATTTGCTGACCTGAAGTTGTGCTGAAGGTGTCTAAGATTTTCTTCAAAGCTATGATGTTTCTCTGTTTAGCATTCATGAAGATGAGACTATCATCAGCAAATAGGAGATGAGTAATCTTGTGGGAAAGTATATTGAGATTTTACAGTATTTGCTAAATGGTGGTACGATGCTCTTCATCATATGAATATTATTATCATTCAAAGAAAACACAAGTGCTTGACACAGACTGGACAAAAAGAATTTTATTAGAAGTATCCAACATATGGTACTTAATTACCTAATTGCAAGTTCGACAACTTATGTAAACTCAGGGTAACTGTATAATGAAATTATATGGACGTCAAGGTTACTTTCTATCGTTTGCACTGCCTTTTCAAAACACTGTCGGTGCCAGTCCCAAGCTCAAATAGAATAGTTCTCTAACTTCCTTTCTTTTCCCATGAAAGATCGTTTACCTTTTGTCTTGTATTTCTTAGTCGGGACTACAAAGTGTAACTAATATGATATTTGACTTGCCTTTTTCCTCTAAATGACAGTATGTCAGTCACATGGTGCAGAAGTTAAGAAGGCAATTAGAGAGTATCATGTGGTATATCCTATTTGTTCATGCTCATTAGGGTTCCTATTTCTTTATGTAGTTTTAATTATTGCAATTTCATGTCCTTTACTGCTTAGGTGAGATGTTTGTTCCAAGTATGGATTATTTTGTGATGAACTTTCCACATGCAGGCTGTGGATGAAGGCCGATTGCTCAGACTTCCATTCACAACTATCTTTGAATATCTACAGGTTCAGTGCAAGCTCGCTTGTTATGAGATAATACTAGTGCTGAATATATAATAAGGCACAACTTGTGATAATTGGACCTTAAAGTTGTGATTCCTTTTGAAGCTTTGCATGTTCGCATACCGCATGTTGGACCTTGAAACTTGTCCTAGTGCATTGTTAAGGATTTTGAATAAATTGTCCAATGCTGGTATTTGTGTCGAAGCAAATTAAATAAATTCTTTATGATTTTTTTTCCTTTAGAAGACATGATTACAGGGATTTTTTTTAATGAAAAAACTGATAAATAATGATACCAAACTGAATTGGTTGTCTTGGAAGATACAGGCAGAGTTGGAAGATCATCACTTACATATACGTTTTAGGAGAACTGCTCTGATAGTTGGATATTGATTTAGTCTTTCATACATCCTGTTATTACTACAATAAGTAAAAATTTATTTTGTGCAAGACAAACGTCATACTTTCTTGTCAACATGCTGATCAAAGGATGTTTATTTAACTCAGACCAATGTTCTTGCTATTGGTCGTATCTCTCATGATGTTAGGCGTCATCACTCACCTACTGACACTGTCTACAACAATAAGAACAACACAGCCTTTATTTAAGATTTTTGTGGCCGACTAGATGAATCTTAATCTTCCATTCAGTCCTCTTAAGGGCCACATCACCAACATTAGCAAATGCCAATCCTTTTTCGCCTCTTTTAAGTTCGTTAGGTTGCAATGTTTATGGCTTTCTTATTATTGTGCAAACTAAGTCCTGTTCTCATTAGATTGTATTTTTATTTGATTTCTTGTTTGTAGATATTAAAGCTAGTGGCAACATCAATGAGCCCTCTTGGCTCTCGCGGGATGTTTTATCTTGCTGCTGCAGTCTCCGACTTCTATGTTCCATGGGAGAGCATGGTATGAGTTTTATATAAATATATATTGTATTTATCATCTTAAGCTTCACTTTCTATCATGTCAAACTCAGTGAGCTAAGGGCATTTCATGACAGAAATTATTAGACTTGAAATTTTTTATTTAGTTGAAGGAAATCATTAGAGCTTTATATGTAAAGTTTGTTTTAGAATTTGCTTAGCACAACAAGTTTAGTATTGTTTGTGGTGTGAATGACTCTTGATGGTACAGTAGAAAAAAGTTTGCGACTAAATTAACTTGGTAATAAATCACTATTGTAACATTCGTTAGTCAACAATAAATGGAAATAATCCACACTGCCAAAGTATAAGTGTCCATAGATTGATCCGTTTGGCACCGTCAAAGTACACAAGCCAAACATGGATACGTGTCAAAACCTTCCTTCATGATATAAGTTTTAGTATAAGGGGTGTATATATATATATATATATATATATATATATATATATATATATATATATATATATATATTTGGAAAAATGGTAAATTTTATTCCAAAATCAGTCATTACTCATACAACATACAGACAGGATGGTCGCCCACCCGTCAGTCGACCATTTCTTTTACATCAAACTCCAAATTATGGAGGATACCAACCGGAGGGGTGATAAAGATACCAACCGGAGGGGTGATAAGTCCCTCGAACATGCGCCGATTCCTCTTTCGCCAAACATGTCATACAGCAGCTGCTAGTCGAATCCTAGCAGTCTTGAACCAGACCATACCTCGCCCTCTGCAATCTCGAATACCCGTGATGATTGCTCCAATCGACCTGCCAGAAATACCTCCGTCCAACATACGGTTTTGCTCAGACCATATGGACCATGAAACTCCACAGTCAAAAAATAGATGGGTCATCGATTCCTCCTCCAAATCACAGAGTGCATATTTCGGATTGGGGACCTGGATCCCAAAAGAGATGAGTCTGTCCCTGATCAGGAGACGACCAAGGAGCAGGCGATACATACATAGCTGCATTTTTCTGGCCAGATCCTTGCACCAAATGAAGTCATAATCACCAATTGGGGGATTGGCACTACGCATAAGGTTGTAGCCACTCTCGAAGGTGAATTCTCCCGAGGTAGTACCTCCAGTCACGCCAGGCGGATCCCAGACCCATATATCCTCAGGCTGGGATGGGTCAATCTCGATCCCGCGAATAATCTCACCAAGCTCCTCAGTATGACGGTAGGACTCCGGACTCCAAGCTCCATTCCTGATGATGTGCTGACAAGACAGACCTCTGTCCGCCTCCATGTGATCTCGATCGCCCATAATGTCCACCAGAGACTGGTGCTCTATCCAAGGATCCAGCCATAGGTCAGTTTCAGCCTCATCACACATGATCCTTCTGACAGACGATTGAAGAGCAGCTCTGTGTCTCAGAATTTGTTTGAAGGTCACATAGTGGTTGTTGTCAATACCACACCTCCAGAAGTTGCCATTCCTCACATAGCGAGACTGCATCCACTCCGCTCAAAGGGGTCTCCCTTTGATGAACCGCAATGCCAGTTTCAGGTCCGAGGCTTCCCTGATAGCCGACAGAGGTCGGAGAACCATACCTCCCTCCTTCTTTGGCCGACAGAGTTGTTCCCAAGAGATCGCATGTTGGCCCCCCTCCAGATGAAGTCAGCACAGATCCTTTCAACTTTCCTGATGGTAGCCACGGGTATCAAAATAGACTGCAGCCAGAACTGGGCCAGGGCAGAGATAACCGATCGGACTAACTCGATACGCCCCCCAAAAGATAGCCCGACAGCTTGCCAATCTTCAACTCTCCGCTGGGCATACTCTACCAGGCTATAGCAATCCCGGTCTTGGGTATAATTGACTGTCAAAGGAACTCCCAGGTATTTTACCGGGAGCTCACTTTTCTCCACGTCCAGTGCATCAGTGCGCTTCTCCTTCTGAAGGCAAAGTAAACTGAAGTAGACCATGTTCTTCTCTCTGTTCATCTGAAGCCCCGAGTGTGATTCCAGCTCACCTATAATCTCAGATAACGTGTTCATACCCTCCAACAAAGGCTGTATGAACACCATTAGGTTGTCGGCATAGATGAGGTGGGTAACCGGAGGCTCGACTCTCCTGTACAATGGGACAATCCTTCCAAAATGGACCGCCCTGTCCATCAAGCAGGTAAAGTACTCCATGACAAGCGTGAACAGGTAAGACGACAGGGGGTCACCTTGCCGGAGTCCATGGTTGCTTTTGAATAACCCATGCGAAATACCCTGGATAAGGACCGAGAAGGTGGGAGACGATATATATATATATATGGCGGCTGCGGGAGAATCCGGAAACCCTAGCTCTGCTAGGGCATCGCCAAACCGAGGTGTGGAGGCGGCCAACCGCCCCCCGGACCGGGGCAAAGGCAAGGGGGTGGCAGGGGCGGTCGGTGGCGACCGGCAGGAGGCGGTCGGCGGCGGCCGGCCGCCGGAGACGGGCGCTGGAGCGCCTGCTCGCCCGCGCGCGGGCGCTGGAGCGCTGCGGACGGACCGGGG
Source organism: Iris pallida (assembly GCA_029216955.1). Classification (NCBI taxonomy): domain Eukaryota; kingdom Viridiplantae; phylum Streptophyta; class Magnoliopsida; order Asparagales; family Iridaceae; genus Iris; species Iris pallida. The sequence continues at coordinate 3,687,108 of JANAVB010037619.1, forward strand.
AGGTCCGGCGACCCTCCCCCGGGGGCGGGCGGCTGCCGGCGACCCCCCCCAGGCGGGGGGGGGGGGTTGGCCGGGGCGGGATGCGGACGGTGGGCACGGTTTCGGCGGGGTGTTCGACGGCGATGGCCTCCGGGGGCTCCCCGATGGTGTTCACCGCCCAAAGAACATCGTCGGGATTGGAGGATGAGGAGGGGGCTTGGACTACGGTCCAGAATCGGAGGGTTAGACGAGGAGGAGGGCAACGATCGCAGATCCCTGAGGCAAGGAGAGGCACAGCTTATACGCAGGGATCGGACAGGAGGGCGGGGATAGCCAGGAGAACGGGTCCAACGGGGGGTCAGGCTCACTCGGTGGAACGGGGGGGACAAGCCAGGATTGCGTGGCGGCCTCGTGCGAAGGGGTCGACGGGGACGGCTGTCCCAGGTATCGGGGGAAGCGCGACTGCTGCGAACATTCCACCTCGGAGTTCGGGCTCGCGGCCTGTATCCTGGGCAGATGCATGCAAGGTGGGGGTCGCCAAGACGCCGGCATCGATGGAGTACGTTGCACCTATGGCGATTGGGGGTGAGCTCTGCGCCGACTTTCCGGCCGACGAAGTGGCGAAGGTGACGGCATTCTGGGAGAACACGTTAGTGCTATATGTGTTGGGGAGCAAGCCCTTCTACGGGCAGATCCGTGGATATGCGGACAGAGTCTGGCGGCCGAAGGGGAGCATGGAGTTCTTCTCCAAGGAAAACGGCTTCTACTTCGTTAAATTTGGGTTGGCAGAAGATGTGACTCGGATACTCCAGGGAGGGCCATGGACGTTTGACGGCCGTCTCATTATCCTGAAGCAATGGACCCCCGACTTGAGGTGTGAGAAGGAGGTGCTCAATGCGGTGCCTGTGTGGGTTCGGTTTCCTGAGTTCCCGGTTCGCTTCTGGAGTGTCCCCCTTCTTATGAGACTTGCCAGCCTCATTGGCAAGCCGATTAAGGCGGATGATGCCACCGCTTTCAGGTCTAGACTGATGTATGCACGGGTATTTGTGGAGATTGATGCCAGGTTGGACCTGCCTGAGCAGTTGAAGTACAGGACACCTTCTGGCCAGTTCGCTATGCAGAAGATGGAGTATGAGTGGGTTCTCCCCAGATGTCCGGCATGTGCCTGCTTTGGGCACCTCCCGAGTGCTTGTAGACGGGGAGGAGCTTCTGAGGTGGTGACGGAGGAGGTAGTGCAGGAGGCAGGTGGTGCTGATGACTCCCCTGTTGGGGACCAGGTGGGCTTGATGGAGGATGAGATGGAGGCAGACACCCCTCCCATCTCTGGGGAATATGAGGGGTCTCCGACGGAGGATCTTGCTGGAGCGATGGTTGAGTATATGGGGACGAGGACCATGACCACCAGGAGTATGGGGCAGGAGGACAGGCGACAGGGAGATAAAGACGCGCTAGCACTTCAGGTGTACAGTCGGAAGCGCCAGGCTACGGAGTCGCATAGTGAGGACAGCGGACAGGGTGGGACGGAGAGAGTGTGGAAGGTCAATCCTAAATGGGTGGCAGTCCTTGCACAGCCTCCCCCACAGGGGGACCCACACGGGGCTGCGGCCCCTGCTATGCCCCTCCTTCTCCAGGGGGATAGAGATGAGGATACCAGAGATATGGAGGTTGCACTCTCCTCGGGTGCCCCTCCAGAGGATGTTCAGGGGACCCCACCCGCGGTTTAGATGTCGGCCCTTGCCTGGAATGTCCGGGGGGGGGTGTTCTCTGGGGAGATGGAGGGAGATTAGTGAGGTGCTGAGGAAGGAAAAGTGTGAAATCTCGATCTTACTAGAGACTAAGATCAGGGGGACGAAAACTCTGACCCGTAGAACTCCTACGGACTGGGTCCAGCTTCACAACCTTGGTCTCTGTGATATGGCGAGGATCTGGGTTAGATGGAATGGAGCTAGTTGGGAGGGTGAGGAGGTTTTCATGTCTGACCAGCTTGTGGCTATCTCCTTCACCAACAAGGGTGGGTTACGTTTCTTACTTGGTGCCGTCTACGGGCACAACGACAGGAGGCGGCGGGAGACCTTGTGGCAGGACATCATCAGGCTGAGTTCTTTAGCGATGCATCGTCATCTCCCCCTACTTATTATGGGAGACTTCAATGCTACGCTATACAGGGGAGAGAAGCTGGGGGGGCGGCCGGTCCCGGACCAGATCCTTTCAGATTTTCAGTCCTGCTTGCTCCAGTCCGGGCTCAGGGATCTGGAGAGGATAGGGCACATATGGACTTGGCACAACAAGGCGGTGGTGAGCAGGGTGGCATGCCAGCTGGATCGTGCTTTGGGGAACAGTGATTGGTTCCGCCTATTCCCCTCCTCTGTGGCTGAGGGGCTCCCTGCGGGGACCAGTGACCACTCGCCGATCCTGGTGCGCTTCGTGGAGAGTCCCAGCTGGAGAGCCCGTCCGTTCCGGTATGACAACAGTTGGTTCCTATCGGCTGGTTATGAGGAGACCGTGGCGGGAGGTCTTGGCCAGGTGGCGGTCGGCACTGCCCAGTTTTGTATGGTTCACAGGCTGAAGAAGACCAAACGCGCCATCAGAGACTGGGTGAGGGCTCTTCCCCGGACTTCCTTACAGGAGAAGGAGGCGGAGTTGAGAGACCTGCAGTCAGAGCTGCAGGGCGACATGATGAGTGGGGAGATGGCGGCTAGAGAGAAGAAGTTGGCTGCAGAGGTCAACACCTTGCGGCTTCAGCAGGAGATTAGTGCGGCCCAACGGGCCAAATGCTCCTGGCTCAAGGATGGGGATCGCTGCACCAAATTCTTCTATGATGTCATCCGGGCTCGACAGCACCGGAACCGTATTCAGAGACTGATTGGCAGGGACGGGCGTCTTGTGACCGACCAGGTTGCCATCCAGGAGGAGGCTGTCCGGTTCTACTCTGAGCTCTATCATCAGACGGACTATCCCTCGATTTTCCCGCAGCTGACTACGAAGACGTTGATTACGGAGTACGGCAATAGTCTTCTTATGGCCCCTATCCGGATGGCGGAGGTGGAGGCGATTGTGATGCAGGCTGATGCTTCCAAGGCTCCTGGGCCGGATGGGTTCTCCAGTGGCTTCTACAAGCGCCATTGGGGTATCCTCAAGGTCCAGGTCCTTGAGGCTGTTCAGGAGTTCTTTGATACGGGCAAGCTCCTGAAGGAGCTGAACCACACCTTCCTGACGCTAGTGCCCAAGAAGGAGGGGGCGACTTCTCTTGCTGACTTTCGACCGATTGCTTGCTGTAATTATTTGTATAAAATAATTACTCATCTTATGTGCAGGAGGATGGAGGATGCTATGCAGGGCCTGGTTTCTCGGAATCAGGCGGCCTTCATCAAGGGGCGGTCTATTGCGGAGCATAGCCTACTGGCTCATGAGCTGATTCGGGAGTTCCACAAGCCTGGAGGGATGAAGGCCTGTGTGAAGCTCGACCTGAGGAAAGCCTACGACACCGTCAACAGGGACTTCCTATGTCATTTGATGGGTGCGATGAGCTTCTCCGAGACTTGGGTGGATAGAGTCAGAGAGTGCATCACCTCTCCTACTTTCTCGGTCCTCATTGAGGGTATCCCTTACGGGTTCTTCGGCAGCAGCAGGGGGCTTCGCCAGGGGGACCCGCTTTCCCCCTACCTATTCACCCTTGTGATGGAGTATTTCACCTGTTTGATGGACATCGCGGTGCATCGGGAGAGGATTGACCGATATACAGCAGGGTCTCTCCGGTGGTCTCCCATCTCATATATGCAGATGACCTATTGGTCTTGTTGAGGCCTTCCATGCGAGGGATGAGGGAGCTAGCGGCAGTGATGGAAGAGTTCGGACAGCTATCGGGCCTTCGGTTAAACAGGGACAAGAGCAAAGTTTACTTCAGCAACTCTTGCACTTTGAAGGAGGAGCGGGCCCTGGAGCTTGGGGTGGAAAAGGGGGACCTCTCGGTGAAATATCTGGGGGTGCCCCTTTCCGTCAACTACGCGAAGGACCGTGATTGTCAGAGTCTGGTGGATTTTGCACAGAGGAGGGTTGAGGGCTGGCAGGCGGCTGGCCTATCGTTTGGAGGGCGTATTGAGCTGGTTCGATCGGTTATTTCTGCTATTGCTCTGTTCTGGCTCCAATCGATTATGGTCCCTTTGGCTACTATCAGAAAGATTGAGGGCATATGTGCCAAGTTCATTTGGCATGGGGGGATTCATGCCATCTCTTGGGAGCAGCTCTGTCGGCCCAGGAAGGAGGGAGGTGTGGGTCTGCGATCCCTTGTTTCTGTCAGGGAGGCGGCGGAGATCAAGCTGGCATGGAGGTTCCTTCAGGGTGATTCTCTATGGTCGGCCTGGATGACTAGTCGGTATCTCCGGGGCAGGAACTTCTGGGTATGTGAAATTGACAACAACTACTCTGTGTCTTTCAAGCATATCCTGAGGAACCGTCCTGTTCTTCGGACGGCTATGCGGAGGAGGATGAGGGAGGGAGGGGAGACGGACCTATGGCTCGATCCGTGGATCTCAGGTCAGTCTCTCCTGGAGATTCTGGGTCCCCAGAGGGACGGCGTGGCATACAGAGGTCTGACTTGTAGGCACATCATCCGTGGTGGAGTCTGGAGGCCAGAGGAGTATCGTTTCACAGCTCCGTTAGGGGAGGAGATCAGACGAGTGCGGATCACTCCTACGGCACTGTCTGATGTCTGGATTTGGGCCCCTCCTGGCCGCTCGGAGGGTGCAGGGGAGTTCAGATTTAGCAGCTGCTACGACCTTGTTCGCCCCCACTTCGATGATATGGAGGAGTACGACTTTGTCTGGGGGAAGGGGCTTGCCAGGAAGATGCAACTGTCTGCATACAAACTGGTGCTGGGCCGGTTGCTTACTAGGGACAGACTGCTTCGGTTCGGGGTTTCTGTCCCTGACCCTAAGTGTGTTTTGTGTGAGACAGATAATGAATCCATTGGGCATCTGTTCTTTCAGTGCCATGTGGCGTGGAGCATCTGGGCAGAGCAGAGCCGGAGACACTTAGGAGGGGTTGGAAGGGAGCGTGACTTCAGAGAAATCCTTAAGTCATCGCCGTCGAACACCATCGGGGAGCCCCCGGAGGCCATCGCCGTCGAACACCCCGCCGAAACCGTGCCCACCGTCCGCATCCCGCCCCGGCCAACCCCCCCCCCCCCGCCTGGGGGGGTCGCCGGCAGCCGCCCGCCCCCGGGGGAGGGTCGCCGGACCTCCCCGGTCCGTCCGTAGCGCTCCAGCGCCCGCGCGCGGGTGAGCAGGCGCTCCAGCGCCCGTCTCCGGCGGCCGGCCGCCGCCGACCGCCTCCTGCCGGTCGCCACCGACCGCCCCTGCCACCCCCTTGCCTTTGCCCCGGTCCGGGGGGCGGTTGGCCGCCTCCACACCTCGGTTTGGCGATGCCCTAGCAGAGCTAGGGTTTCCGGATTCTCCCGCAGCCGCCATATATATATATATATATATATATATATATATATATATATATATATATATATACACACGGAAGAAGATTACAAATACAAGAGGCAATTCAAGGATGCGTCTTTCCTCTCATTATACTGACATCTTGCTTAATATTATGGATAATCCCAATGGTGGAAATCACCGACGTCTCAAAGATACGATTGTTCTGCCCCTTCCACACACACACACACACACATATATATATATATATATATATATATATATATATATATATATATATATAGCATTCACCTCCCCAACAACCCCCTTAATGCTTAACATCCTATCTTGGAACGTCCGCGGACTGGCAAACAAACCGGCGTTAAGGAGAATAACCAACCTGCGGAAAATCCACAAGATATACATCCTCATCATCATCGAACCCAAAATCCCTCCTAAATGATTAAAGTCCATCCAATTGCAACTAGGCCTTCCCACGGCCTTAGCCGACAAACATGATATTTGGATCCTCGGCACGAAATACGTCAAATTAGAGGTCATCCAAGATTCCCGGCAGGCCCTCTCCTATTGGCTTGGCCACCCTAGTCTTCCCAATCGCTCTATCCTTTCAGCGGTCCACGGCAGCTGCGAAATTATGGAGAGGAAACAACTCTGGATCGACCTCCTCGACATCCATCACCTTCACACCAACTCCCCCTGGCTATGCATTGGGGACTTTAATGCGATCACATGCAGCGCAGAAAAAACTGGAGGTCGACCCCCACCCACCACGGCCATGCTTGACTTCAACAACTTCATCTTCAATGCCCACTTATCCTCCCTTCAGTTCACTGGCAATACATTCACCTGGTGCAACATGCAGGACGGCGACCGCCGCCAATACTCTAGACTTGACAGGGCCCTCACGAACGCCTTCTGGCATGATATGGGGATCAACACCAATCTGTCCCACCTCAACTCCACAGAATCTGACCACAACCCCCTGCTGGTTGAGATTAACAACAAGACTTCATCCAAAAAGAATTTCCAATTCCTCGACCTCTGGACCGGGCACCCACAGTTCATGGGCATCGTTGCGGAAGCATGGAACCGCGAGGACTCCCCCAACCCCCTTACCCGGGTGAGCAACAAACTTAAAGCCACCAGGAAAGCCCTGTCAGCTTGGAGCAGGCTCGCCTACGGGGACATCTTTCAAGCCGTTCGTGTAGCCGAGGACGATGTCACCCGCGCCGAAGCCCTGGTCGTCACGGACCGCTCGCTAGAGGCTAGAAGAGCCCTCAACCTCACTAAGGCCATGCTTAAATTCAGAATCAAAGTGGAGACCGACTTCTGGAAGCAGAAAGCGAGGTTGAAATGGGACAGCGAGGGGGATAAAAACTCGAAGTACGTTCATGCTTGCGTGAACGGGCGCAGGCAGAAGCTCTCGATTCACAGGACTACCGATGACAATGGTAACATCATTACCGACCAGAAGAGAATCCAAGAGGCAGCAACAAAATTTTATTCCAAACTTTTCTCCAAAGAAACTGTTCATAAAGACAGAGCCTTCCTTGATCAAATCCCCCGCCTCATTAATGACACAGACAACGCCTAGTTGAACCGCCCTCCCTCTGCTCAGGAGGTCAAGGACGCGGTTTGGGCCCTCAACGAGCACAGCACGCCTGGCCCGGACGGATTCTCGGGAGTATTTTTTCGCACTTGCTGGGATATCATCAAGCATGACATCATCGAAGCGGCTATCGCCTTCTTTGAAGGAGCTATATATCCCAGAGCCATCTCGAGCGCCAACCTGTTCCTTATCCCTAAAAAAGACAACCCGGAGTCATTTCGTGACTTTCGTCCCATTAGTCTGTGCAACTTCACCAACAAGATCATATCCAAGGTTATTGCTACCAGAATGGCTGGTCTTCTTCCCAAGATCGTCTCGGAGGAGCAAAGCGGGTTCGTTCGCGGAAGGAACATCCAGGACAATATCATGCTGGCCCAAGAACTAATCACTTGCATGAAATTTCCTGTGCGGGGAGGCAACATAGCCGTTAAAATCGACATGGAGAAAGCTTATGACAGGCTGGATTGGCAATTCATGATCTGGGTTTTCAGAGCGTTCGGATTCTCGGAATCTTGGACCAATATTGTCTGGAGATCCATCAGCAACTCGTGGTTCTCCACGGTCATCAACGGCCACGCTGAGGGTTTTTTCAAATCCCACCGAGGGGTGAGACAGGGCGACCCCCTATCCTCTACAGTGTTCATCATTGCAGCAGACGCCCTGAGTAGGAACCTTAACAACATGGTCAACACCCCCAACTTCCAGCACTATTATACATCCAGTGGATGCCCAATTATCACCCACCTGGCTTTCGCTGACGACTTACTCATCTTTTCCTCCGGGAACGAAGGCACGGTGGAGGTGGTTCACAATACCCTAATGAGGTACTCCAGATGTTCCGGCCAGAAGATCAATCATTCCAAGAGCGTTATCTACGCCCACCACAACACCAACAGAGAGCACGCCGACAACCTCTCCAACCTCACATCCCTTACGGTTGCTAGGCCCCCGTTCACCTATCTAGGGTGTCCCTTAGTGTACGGGAAGTCCAACATCAGCATCTTCGAGGACTTGATCGTCAGAATCAGGAAGAAACTGGAAGGGTGGCATAACGCCACTTTATCCCCAGGCGGCAAGATGATCCTCATCAATCATGTGCTTTCCTCCATCCCCATCCACATCCTAGCTGCGTGCTCGCCGCCCATTAAGGTTCTGTCCTCGATCGAACAGATCTTTTGCAATTTCTTCTGGGGGCATAGCAACGGCCATGATAAGCACCACTGGGCCAGCTGGGACTCTATGGCTCTTCCGACTGGCGAGGGGGGGTCTGGGATTCTCCAAACTCTCTCACATTGTTAAAGCCTTCTCAATGAAACTGTGGTGGAACCTTCACTCGAGCAACAACTTATGGAGTAGGTTCTTGAAAGCCAGATACTTCAAATACATCCACCCCTCGATGGCAATTTTCAACAGCAGATCCTCAGCGGCTTAGCGTCGCATCCTTACTGGTCGCGACCTTGCCGAGCCGGCGATAAGACTCCAGCTGGGAGCAGGAGACTCGCACCCATTCCTAGAGCGATGGGTGGGAGACAGCATGATCCCGAGTCTTACGGAGACCCCGAGAGAATGTAGGATCAGGGACCTGTGGGACTCCCCTACCGACGACTGGAATTGGGACCGGATTCGAGATTGGTCCGGTAACGAAGCGGCGGACAGCATCCGCGAGCGAGGGTTACGCATAGGTGGCGGGGCGGATGCGCTATGTTGGATCCTCGAGACGTCGGGAGTTTTTTCTGTGAGGTCGGCGAGAACTGCAATTAGGGGCAACGGTAGGCCGTACCTACCCATGGCCCACTACTGGCATTCCGGCATCCCCAAAAAATGGTCCTTCCTATTATGGAGAGTCCTCAGAAAGAAGCTGCCGACAGACGACATCCTTAACACCATCGGGATCAGCTTAGCTTCTACTTGCTCCTGCTGTTCCGAGCGCCAGACGGAGACCATTGATCACATATTCCGTCAAGGGGAGCTGCCGGACAGGACATGGACGACCCTGAACCTCCTCTTCTGCTTGGAGCAGAGCGGCGGACGCTTCCACGATCTTTTGGCTTCCTGGGCTTCTGCTTCCCACGGCCACCAGATCGTCGCAGCGGCTGCCACTTGGGTCATTTGGAAGAATCACAACAAAGCGAGATACGAAGGTCACCAATACTCGGCGAACCAGCTCATTCGGGAGATCTCCAGACAATGCCGTAAGCGTAGCGCCCTATGTTCCCACAGTTCATCTGCATTTTGGTCGGTGCTACCCCTGTAGCCCCAGGCAACTGTTTCGCCCTCTTCTCCCTTCTTTTTTGGTATACCTGTACAGGCTTTAGCATTTTGCGCCTTGTAATCGGTTTTTGGTTGTGGCTTTTGGGGCCGTCTTCAATAAATGGAGGGGTTTTTTGAAATATATATATATATATATATATATATATATATATATATATATATAGCATTCACTAGGTATCATGTTCGATATTATTGATACCAGTCGAGCGTAGTTATAGTATCGATTGGTATCAGTTTGACTAGACACAAATCTATGGGCGTTTCCCCCAAATTTACCTAATTAAATTACCATCAATCTTTTGTTTAGTGGGCATCACAGTTTGACTCGATTCATGATAAATGTTTCATATGGTATATGCATTCATTTCTCATATTATATATTCTAAAAGAATCAGGGCATGTTGTATACCAAGGTTAAACTAATCAGCTTTGAATCTGATTCCTTAACCTGAGCATATGAAAATATCAATAATAATTTATGCCCTTTTAAACTATGATTCTGTAGATGATCAAAGAATCAGTTTCAATATATTATGTGTATATGATGTGTACACTATTTTGTGGTCATCAATTTAATGAAAAGAAGAAAAAATTGTTTCAACTTAAGGTCATCTTATTTAGATGTTCCACTGCAATGGAAGAAAGGTTTTATGTTACTAAGTAATTATCTCATCTTTGAAATGTTCAAATTATTTGCTTAATATTTCAATTGTAACTGTTTGAAGATTCTCCTATTTTAGGAAGTTGACATTTCATTCATGAGGAGCAAACTAATGAAAGATCTAAGTTTGTTAACCAGGGAGAATATCTAATTTTGTTAATAAAAGAAGAAAGAACAGCTAAGTAGCTTTCAGATGGCTTTTAAAGTAATCAATGAAAAATACATAACAGGTTTATAAGATTTGCTACTCTATGCTTTTTTAGCGGACATTTCTATTACATTCTTCGACCTCGTGTACAAAGTTTTAAACATAAATGTTGCACTGACACGGATATGGCACTATTCACAGCAACAAGGTCACGACACCGATGTTGTGTCCGTATTTTGGAGTGTCCATGTCATGTCCGATACATGTCTGACCTGGACACGACACTGGTTTTTGAAGTGTCCGTGCTTCCTAGGTTAACAAACCTTCATAGCTCAATTGTCAGAGTGTGTAACCTACTTAAGTTAAAATCATAAAAAGCAGATTCCTATACAACATTTTCATAATCAACCAACCAATCAATCAAAGATTATAGAATTCATCCATTTCATTCTAAATAAATCAAGTACTCTTATCCTTACTCTCTGAAACCATAAGTACAGCTAAAACAATAACCCAAACATCAACTTAAAACCAAACATCAAATGCAGTTCGAATGGGTTGATAACCCAAACGTTAAATTAAATCTTAAACATGAAATTTCTGAGGAAAACCCTAATTTTACCTAAGTAACCTTGTATTCGCAACGGAGCTTAACGAAGTTTCATACTTTTTATCTTTTATATTTTTGTATAAGATCCTTTTTGATGTTCTGTAATTTTTGTGCAATCTAATGGAGATCCCATTTCTTGCATTACATTGATAAACATAATCTTGTGAGTTTGAGACAACTTAAATACCAATAGACTTTCTGGTGTATCCTAAACTACAAGATTTAATTACCTAAATGCTTTGCCATACGTATATGTTACTTCCCAGATGAATTTATGTTGTTTTTAGGGTGAAATAAATATGCGCCACCCTATACGAGAATGATCTTTCGAAAACAATACAAGTATGCTCGGAAAGGGAAACATTTCAATTTCTTGTTTCTGTTATGTTATCATTTTGGATTTCTATATATATTGTGAAAACTGCTTTGCCAATACTTAACAGTGCCACCAGGAGAAAACATAACCTGTTGATAATTCATTTAAACATAGGTATAATATGTAGATTGATTGCACAGGCAGAACACAAGATCCAGTCAGCTTCTGGTCCGCTGGATATGCGCCTCACTGAAACTCCAAAAATGTTGTCTGTGCTAAGAAAAGAGTGGGCTCCCTTTGCATTCTGTATTTCTTTCAAGGTTAGTTGTCTTATGCAAAGTTGTTCTATCCACTCTCTATTTTTAATTACAGCAAATTGCTAGCCCAACAATGTCAAAGCTGTAATATTTTCTGAATGTATATCTTTTATATTGACGTGCATGATATTGTTTAACATGCCAATATTTCAAGGTTCACACACCCATACCCATTTTCTTCATTTTTAGCCCCATATGTTATTGAAAAAGGCTTTCCCAAGAGAGAGGTTCACATGAAAGGAAAACTTGACGTTAACATAAAAGTTCCCTAGATGCGTTATGACGTGGTCACAACATGACACAACAGTCAGCTTGGTCAGGATGGAGAGATTTTTCGATGTGGGGTGCTCTATATATAGTGTAGAATTTTATGAGATCAAATGTTTCAAGGGGTTCTAATCTAAATACTAAGAGGGGATGTGATAATATTGTGTACGAAACAAAAATTGGCTCTCAACTGCAGAAGATGACTTTAGAGGGCGTCACTTGCATCCTGGAATGGGGGTAAGGAAGCATCGTACATCTTGATCCCTTCCTAGACTTTGTATTGGCGGGAAGTTCAGGGCACTGGACGTCGTTTTGACTTTGTTGCAATTAGCCCCTTTGTCACGATACAGAAAATCTGTAGGATATTTGCATCAGCCACACTATGGGTCGCAGAGTTGCATGAAGTAACACTGACACCTCTATTTCCTACTACATTGACAAATCATTGTTACCCTCAATGAGATGCTGAAAATAGCAACTAAAATGATACGTCAACCTTCTGCAGCACGAGGTTGACATGAAAGGACAAGTTTATATATATTAACTAGTTTCACAGTTTTAACATGTGTTCCCTGCATTCCACAGTCCTTCCTATAGTTATAGCTACCTACCTGCTAAGCCACAGGGAAATAGGCACCTGCGAAATTTGCCAGTAGAAAAATTGGTTTAAACAAGCACCTGAGGTCCTGAACATGTACAAAACACAAATTTGATGAGTATATTATCTTTTGATAGATGCATGAGCCTCAGGATTGGAAAAAAAGAAGAAGAACACACACATTCTAGTCCTGAAGTCTGCCCAACCAGTTTTGAAGACCTCTAGCTTCTCTTCCTCTTTATCACTCCCTAGTTCGTGTTCTTAATGTTAATGTAGAAATTTGATAATTTCTACTATCTATCTAATTCACTTGTTCATGTTGGAACTTTGACAGTTGGAGACAGATCCAGATATCCTTCTTCAAAAAGCAAATGCGGCAATGAACAAATACCAAATGCACATTGTTGTAGCAAATTTGTTGGCCACGTACAAGCAAGAAGTTATAGTTGTAACAAAGAAAGGGAAGGATTCCATTCGCAAGCATGGCCAACATGATGACGTGGAGGAGCAACTCGTGAATCTCATTGTGGAGAAACACTCCGAGTACCTTGAGAAGCCGGAAGCAAGTTAAGATGGGGCAAGATATTTGGTTGCTCATGTCAAGATAAGAACTAGAAAATTACTATGTGATGTTGTGTACCTTTCTCACTTGAAGGGTGTAATAATGTTAACCTGGTGAACTTTCTACATCAGGTGCATTCATCTGCCCACATAGATTCTCATTACAATTGGCTGAAAATGGAGAGATACAAATCAGAAGGGTGTGTTGTCAATAACATGCATCTTCTTGATATTCACCCACTTGCATGGGTTCATCAAAGAAAATTTTCTATGTTCTGCTCTAGGAGAGGAGATCATAGTGCATCAAAGTTTGATTGAAAGATAAATTGGTTTGACATTTACAAAGTGCCGAAAGTACTAACACAAATCAGAGAATTGATCTGTTCCGTTTATCCATTCATTTGCAGATGGAAACTAGTCGAGAATTGTAGATCTGGCCTGAGGATCTTGAACACACCTGTCCAAAAAAAATTCCATGAAGCGGGGGTCTTGTTTGCTGATAATGCTCTTTGGGATGCCCCAAAATTTTATCACGTGGGATATGAATAGTCGTGCGGCCTCCTTTGCGATTTAGTCTGTCGGTACAACTATGAAGGTCCCGTACTTGGAGAATCGGTCTAGCGTCACGAGGATAGATCTGGGTCCCCACCTTAAGCAAGGCGGAGATAAGGTCTATTGATGTGCTCTCCCATGGTCGATTCAGAATGGAGAGAGCCTCAAGTAGGCCGTCGGATTGCTGATGATTTACCTTGTCTTGCTGGCACACAAGACAAGTGTGCACATAGTCCTCCACGTCCCTGTGTATGCGAGGTCAATAGTAGACGGCCTCCAACAACAATAATGTTAGTTTTTTATCCGGATGTCCAACCTACTTGGTGTTGTGGCATTCTTTGAGTAGACGCCTGTGCAAGTCACCCTACTTGGACACGACCACCTTGTCATCCTTTGTGTAGAGAAGTCTGTCTCGCATTTTGCTTTCGCGAGTGAGTTTCACCAAAGCTTGTGTAAGTAGGCCCCCGGTCATACCCATCTTGACACACTCAAATATGTCTCCCTTGAGCAAGCACAATGTTGTCAACTTGGCCTTCCTGCTGAGTGCATCGGCTACGTGGTTCTACTTGTCCGGCTTGTATCATAGCTCCATGTCGAACTCGGCCAAGAAGTCTTGCCACATTGCTTGCTTATGAGAAAGCTTCTTCTGAGTCTGAAAGTAGCTTGTGTGGCGACATTGTCTGTCATCACTACAAACTTGGTGCCAAGGAGATAACTACGCTACATTCGCAAACAATGTACTACTATGGTCATCTCATTCTCTTGCACCATATAGAATTGTTCCTTGTTATTCAACTTGCGGTTCTCGAACGCGACAGGGATGTCCATCCTGTTCCAACACCCCACCAATGGAAAAGTCGAATGCGTCGGTATGCACCTCAAATGACTTGGAGTAATCTGGCAAAGAAAGGATCGGTTCCTCCATCACATGCCTCTTTAGCGCATCAAATGTTTTTTCGTAATTGGACGTCCAACTCCATGCTTGATCCTTCTGCAGCAAGTCTGTGAGAGGTGCGGCTATGCACTACCAAAATAACCAACTTTAGCGACGGCCACATCCGTCGCTCATCCGTCGGTAACATAAATTACCGACGGAATAGCGACGGATATTTGATGAAAATGGCCGTCGGAAAATACGTCGTCGCTAAAATTTGTCCGTCGCTAAGCCGTCGGACAAATGATTAACCGACGGACTAGCGACTGATTACCGACGGTTGCCTTTCAATGGTTTAGCGACGGATTAGCGACTTGTTCCCGTCGGTTTACATGCCATATAATATTAAAATATCCGTCGCTAAGCCGTCGTAAATAGGTCGGTAAAAGCGTATCAGAGAGGTTCCTGATACGCAAAATCAGTCGCTATTCCGTCGCCATTCCGTCGTTAACCTCGACGTTATAGCGACGGATTAGCGACGGGTAGGGCGTCGGCCTGGTTCTGGAAAGCTTCCATATTTCCAGAACCATGTCGACGGATAATGGGTCGCTAAGCCGTCGCTAGTCCGTCGTCATCCTCGACAGATTAGCGACGGATTAGCGACCCACTATCCGTCGCTAAGTCTCTGGAAACCTACCATATTTCCAGAACCATGTCGACGGATTTGCCGTCGCTAGGTAGTCGATATTCCGTCGCTAATATTCCAGTTAGCGACGGAAGTTCCGTCGCTAGTTCGTCGCTAGCTCGTCGCTACCTGCAAATTTATTTCAACCAGTTAGCGACGGATTCGCCGTCGCTAGGTAGTCGCTAGGTGGTCGCTAACTGCAAAATATTTATATCACCCAGTTAGCGACGGATATTCCGTCGCTCGTCCGTCGGTAACTGCAAATATTTATATAACCCAGTTAGCGACGGATTTGCCGTCGCTAGTTAGTCGCTCATCGGTCGCTAAAAGATATATCCGTCGCTAGTTAGTCGCTAGTCCGTCGCTAAATGCAACATTAATTAAAAAAATTACAGAAACATTCTATTTCCTTTTCGTAAATATTACACATATTCATAATATCCAATATCCAAACATCCATGTACGATCAACAAATATCCAAATATCCAAATTCATAATATCCAATATCAAACAGAAATATCCAAACATCTATGTACAAATATCCAAACACAAATACACAAATTCATAATATCCAAACATTCATGTACGCTTCCAAAATATCCAGAATTCAAAATCCAAAAACAGTACAAATATCCAAAAACAGTACAAATATTATTGAGATGGATCGCGTCGTCGTCTCGGCGCCGCCTCGGCTCTGCGGATGTACTCTTCCACCATGTACGCCGGCACCTGGGACAACACATGCTCTGGAAGCGTGCGGAGCTGCTCTGGCGACATCAAGTCCATGAGCCCAATGAGCGCAGTATCCGGTACCAGGCGAACCTCGGCAGAACGGTCAAATGAATAACGTCCAGGGTCGGAAGGACCGGCAACCGCACTAGACGTACCGGGAGTAGACGGATCTGGACCGGGAGCAGAAGAAGGACGCGGAAGGCGCTCCAGCACATCCGACATTAGACTCCGTATTTCCGACATATCGGAGGTGAGAGTCGCAAGCTGCGCCCTCATATCGTCCGACGGGGGCGCGGGAGGAGGCGGGGGCGGTGGATATCTCGGAGTCGCGCCCTGCAACGACGCCGCCATGGAACCTACGCCGTAGACGCGCCCTTTATTAAAGCCGCCGACAGACTCTACGAACACGTCGTCGTAGCGAGCGGCCATAGAAGAGGGCGTCTGGGTGGGCGTCGTTTCGCCGACAACCTCGGCAGGGGGCTCAATCTGACTAAGGACCTCACGATATGCAGCCTATCCAATGAATGTGTTTATACTATAAGTTTTCCTAAGTTATAATCTAAATCCTATGTTTCCCTAAGTTATAATTTGAATCCTACGTTCACCTAATTAAGTTAACAATAATTATATTTCTAATATAAATCTCATAAACGTAATTACTTACATCAGTCGCCTGGGCCCTCACGTCGACGAAGCTCCCGTCTGCCCGCCTCTTGTGTGTATGCAGGAATACATCGTAGGCGGTGACCGACTCTGGCTCTCTCCCCTCTTTTACCGCCCGTTGTGCCTGCATACGAAATATACGTCGAATTTAATTAACTACGTATATTAATAGTACCGAATTTAATAGTGAAATGAATTTGCGGTATCTCACCAAATCTGCACGCGTCGCTGCGTGGGGCTTTGAACCTCCCGTATGCAGACCAGCGGCCTGTCTGCTCGCCTTCGCTTTCTCTGATTTCTCCCTGTACTGAGCAGTATTCATCTTATCCAACATCTGCTCGTAGTACTCCTCCTGGAGCCACTTCTTCCTCGAATGCGCCGTACGAACGTCGTACACCGCATCCCGTATCTTCTTCCCGGCGGCGGCTTTGTAGGCCTTGCGAATCAACTCCTCGCGATGGGGGGGCCACCAGAACGTCGTCTGACATACAAATTAAATTATCACGTAATTAAAAAATTAGTGGATTAAAGAATAATTAATAATTAACCAAAAGATATATATATACCTTCATCTCCTCGAGCCAGACGTACTGCATGTTCTGAGGCACCTCAGAAAAATTGAGGTAGGGGCCATGGTAGTTTTCCCGGATAATTTGCCCGAGTATCCGGGCAGCATCATACGGGAAAAACCTACAAAGATGCAAAGACTGGATTATTAACTTGAATAAATGAAACAAATTTAATAAATTAACTTAAATTTACTTACGTATCACCCGCGGGCCATAGCTCTCGTCGGTTCTCGCCTATCGGCCTCTCTGGAGGCGTCGGAGGATCCGCGGGTCCGCGGATGTACTCACCGGTAGCAGGATGAAGCTGAATCCGGGGGTACTCCGGAGCCCACCCTGCAGTAACTGATGGTGTACCCGCTGGTGCATCCGGGGGCGGAACGGATCCGCTAGCGGATGGAGTCTCAGGCCTCGATAAAGATAAAGGTAGCGCAGAGATAGATCGACGGCGGGAAGAGTCTGTGGCCGGGCTCTCCAGGTCGGGATCGGAGGACTCTATATCCGGGGAATGTGGAAGGCGACCACGACCGCTACCACCACGACCGCTACCACCACGTCCACGGCCAGTGCCGCTACCACCACGCCCACCACGGCCAGTACCGCCACCACCAGCACCACCACGGCCACGGCCACTGCCGCTACCAGCAGCACGAGTGGTAGTGACCATGACCTGTAAATAGAACACATAAATATAATTAACAATATAGAAGTATAAATGAATATAAAACTGAACTAAAATATATATACCAGCAGCAGGGCGGCGAGTGCCGTCAAGACAATGAGAACTAAGAGTGCCATCTGTAAAAAGAAAATCATACAATAAGTAGATGATCGAACGACAAAAACATAAACTGAAATAAGAATGTGTCCGTCTAAACTGAATTCACTAAGTTAGTTGTAAGTGCTTCTAATATATACCGATATTTAATCTAATCATCGTTATCGTCCTCGTCCTCATCGTCATCGTCATCGTTCTCATCCTCATTCTCATCGTCGACTTCATCTATATCATCATCCTCATCGTCGACTTCATCTGTATCATCATCCTCATCCTCATCCTCATCCTCTTCTTCTTCTTCTTCTTCTTCTTCTTCTTCTTCTTCTTCTTCTACTTCTTCTTCAGGCTCAATACTTGGGACAAGACGCCTCTTTCTCCCCTGGTTGACAGCTAAGTCTTGTATATCAACCTCTTCCTCCCCTCTATTTTCCTCAGCATGAGGTATATCGACATCTTCCACGTCCATGGTATCCGACTGTTGTCCCATGTATTGGGGCTTCTCGATCTGGTCCTCTTGGTATGCTGGGTCTCCAACGTTGAATGTATTTCTAGATTTAATCTTGCATACTGCCCACCAGTCAAATCGATCTCTACGACGCCTTGGGTAGCTTGTATAGTAGACTTGAACAGCCTGACTTGCTATCGCAAACGTGTCGGACCCTCTATACCTCCTGCGATGATTTATATCGACGAATCCAAATTGTTTATCGATTCTCCAACCGATATTTGGTCTCGTATCGAACCACTCACATTTGAACATCACAATATGCATATCATATGGGGCACTATATTGTAAATCTACAATCTCCCGAAGCACTCCATAATAGTCAAAGTCCGGCTCGTCGTCATAGATGGTGCCTCTTATGCAAACACCAGAATTCTTGGTATCGAAGCCGTCATTGAGAAATTCGGCATTTATAGCATGCTGAGTTGACTTAAACTTGAAGCCATTAACGACATAGCCTGACAAAGTCTTTGCATGCTTCTTCGGTCCCAATGCCAAATAACGAATGCTCTCATTTATGAGTGTTGTTTCAGGCAATAAAACCTGTAAACATGTATTGATAATTTAAATATTTTAGCTGCATATATTTTAATGGTAGCCGCATAACATATTATCTCAGTTACTTACGTATTTACGAAACCAGGACGGAAAGGTACAATCAACCTCTCTTTGAAGTCCCTCATCTGTAATATATGGTGTCCTCATTTTGACTTCACCTCTAAATACACTGTTAGAGAGAATAAAAATAAGTGTAGTCACTTAATTCACCAAATTAGAGATTATAACGAGGCGTAGTCACTTACTTCTCCAAATCTCTCACTTCTTGTATGTCACAATTTAACAAGACATATCGGTGAGCGGTATCATACTCATCGTCGGTCAACCACCGTTTCTTACTAGCCCCAATAGGCTTGCCCCTTAAATTGAATATACCTCCATCCTCAACGTCTTCTTCATTCCTTTGAGGTCTATTTCGATTTGTCTCAACATGAGTATCGAAATAAATGGAGCAGAAATTTGACACCTCCTCGATAAGATATGATTCGCATATCGAAGCCTCTATATGAGCCTTGTTGCCAACTTTCTTCTTTAGATGGTGTAGGTACCTAAAGAGACAAATTATCTTGAGAATTAACAATGAATTGTAAAATCCACTTAAATTTCATTTAAATTATATCGATTTTTATTTACCTTTCAAAGGGGTACATCCATCGATAATGAACAGATGCACCGACACGGACTTCGTATGCTAGATGAATCGGTAGATGCTCCATGCTGTCGAAAAAGTCCGGTAGAAATATTTTCTCTAACTTGCAGATTGTTAAGACAATCTTCTCCTCAAGTTGTACCATATGTTGCACCGTCAGCTTAGTTGAACAGATATCCCTGAAGAATGTAGACAGCTCGGCCAACGGAACCCATACAGCAGAAGGCAACAACTCTCTCAAAGCAATGGACAGTAATCTTTCCATAAACACGTGGCAGTCGTGACTCTTCATTCCCGTTAGCTTGCGTTCATTGAGATCAACGCATCTAGACAAATTCGAAACATAGCCGTCGGGAAATCTTAAATTAGATATCCACTTGCAGATTATTAATCTATCTTCCTTGCTCAATGTGTATGGCGCTATAGGCTTACTTAATTGTCCACCAGCACCCCTTTGTATCAAGTTCAGATGAGGACGCTTGCATATCTCGGCTATGTCTTGTCTTGCTTTTGGATTGTCCTTCGTCTTTCCTTTAATATCCATGACGGTATTGAAGACATTATCGAACACGTTCTTTTCGATATGCATGACATCAAGATTATGCCTTATAAGATTATCTTTCCAATAAGGCAAGTCCCAGAAGATACTCCGTTTGGTCCAGTTATGGCTTTGTCCGAACCCCTCGACACGATGGTTCGATGGATCTTCCATTGCGGTGGGCAATTCCTTTACAGCTTCCCAAATATCGTATCCCGAAAATCTGGCAGGAGGTTGAGAAAATTCTTGTTTTCCATATCTGAACGCGTCCTTATTCTTTCTCCAAGGATGGGTCGCGGGCAGAAATTGACGGTGACAGTCAAAGAAAGAAGTTTTTCCTCCATGCCTAAGGCGGAACGCCTTACTATTTTCCATGCATATCGGACAAGACATGTTGCCGTGCGTACTCCATCCCGACAGCATACCGTATGCTGGAAAATCATTGATTGTCCACATGAGTGAAGCTCTCATCTGAAAGTTCTGTTTCCTGGAAATATCATAGGTCGTGACGCCGATCTCCCACAGCTGTTTCAGCTCATCCACCAACGGCTGTAAATATATATCGATGTTCTTCGTCAGATTTTTAGGACCGGGTATGATAGCTGTCAGAAACATATAAGGAGTCTTCATACACATCCATGGTGGCAGATTGTAAGGGGTAAGAATGACCGGCCAGCATGAGTACTGAGATCCCGACTGTCCGAAAGGGGCGAAGCCATCAGCACATAGCGCCAGGCGTACATTTCTAGGCTCTGCAGCAAAATCTGGATGACACAAATCAAAATGTTTCCACGCCTCTCCATCCGAAGGATGTGACAATTCTCCTTCGTCCTTTATGCGTTCTTCGCTGTGCCACGTTATGTGTTCTGCTGTATTTAGAGACATATACATCCTCTGCAAGCGCTTCGTGATCGACAAGTAATGCATATACTTATAAGGACGTCGTTTTCTAGTCGACTTTCCTTTTTCCTGTACTGGCTTGTAACGATCCGCATTACAGAAGCTGCAACTTTCTGATACGCAATTCTCTTTGTAGTACAACATGTATCCGTTGCGACAACAATCTATCTTCTCGTACCCCAGTTCCAGTTGTCGGACCATTATCTTTGACTTGTAGAAGTTTTTTGGTAGCTCTTTTGATTCCTTCGGTAACACCTCCTTGATTACTTCTGTGATCCGATTATAGCAAGCTTGTGGCAAGTTAAAATCAGACTTTATGTTCAACAACCGCATCGTCACTGACAGTGCGGAATGAGTCTCACAACCAAGATATAGAGAAGTATCTGCGTCCTGAAACATGTCATAGAACTCCTTCGCCTCGGGATTAGGATCCTCCGGATCAAATTAGGCCCTGCCGCATCATACACCATATCTCGTGCAAGGTTCTGCAGATCTCCATAATCAACAGAGCATCCGTGGTCTTCGATGACATCCGTTGCAGCATTATCATCAAAAGCATAAGTAGCAGCTTCCGCAGCCTGTCTTTCCGAATATAGTTCACCTTGCGATGACCACAGGCCGTAATTACGTACGAAACCCTTACGGGTCAAATGATCTCTCACAGTCACCACTTCTTCGTAACGTCTATTGTGACATTTAACACATGGACACTTAATTTTGTTACCGTTCATGTACTGAGCTTTGCTCATTGCATAATTAAGAAATACTTCCACGCCTGCCTGAAAATCGTCACTCACACCAATTCTACTCTCGTGTTGCCGTTTGTACATCCATGTACGATCAACAAAATAACGACTCATCCTCAATTTGGATGTGAAAATCTGTATCGTAAGACAAACTAAACATAAGAATAGCCCGATACCGATACTCATAAATTTGGATTAGGGTTAGGATGTTAGATATAAGTGAACTAGGTGATGTAGAGTACAATATAGGGAACTGTGAATGGACTGAAAGTTGCACATGAGAAGGTTCAATGAAGGGCCCATAAATGGGTTCACATGATAAGTTAGTAAGAATCCACATCACTATACATACTTCCCCGTCTCAGGAGTGTGTCTGGCTCCTATTTAGAACAGCACAGGTCACAACATGTCCAGAATAGCAAAACAGAGCTCTACAATGTATATCGGTATCGGACTATTCCTACGAGTATTGGTATCGGCGATATCAATACTCGTGTGAATAGGAGATTGCAATATAAGTCTAAGCTATCTAGCTAACATGTATACTTGCATTTACATTGTATCATAACTTGTATCTAGTTACCTTGCTAATCATGTATATACTCTTAACATATATGTGAAGACACTATACTAACATGTATTTAAATCAAGGTTCAAAGTATCGGTATCGGAATCGGTATCGGACTATATATTCCTACGAGTATTGGCATCGGCGATATCAATACTCGTGTGAATAGGAGATTGCAATATAAGTCTAAGCTATCTAGCTAACATGTATACTTGCATTTATATTGTATCATAACTTGTATCTAGTTACCTTGCTAATCATGTATATACTCTTAACATATATGTGAAGACACTATACTAACATGTATTTAAATCAAGGTTCAAAGTATCGGTATCGGAATCGGTATCGGACTATATATTCTTACGAGTATTGGCATCGGCGATATCAATACTCATGTGAATAGGAGATTGCAATATAAGTCTAAGCTATCTAGCTAACATGTATACTTGCATTTACATTGTATCATAACTTGTATCTAGTTACCTTGCTAATCATGTATATACTCTTAACATATATGTGAAGATACTATACTAACATGTATTTAAATCAAGGTTCAAAGTATCGGTATCGGAATCGGTATCGGACTATATATTCCTACGAGTATTGGCATCGGCGATATCAATACTCGTGTGAATAGGAGATTGCAATATAAGTCTAAGCTATCTAGCTAACATGTATACTTGCATTTACATTGTATCATAACTTGAATCTAGTTACCTTGCAATATAAGTCTAAGCAATCTAGTATTGGTATCGGCGATATCGGTAGTATCGGCGGTATCGGATCGAAGTATCGGATTTTTTTGGTATTGGAAAACAAATAATTATTAATAAATTATTTACATTTAAAAACATATAATTTATACATTTAGGCATAATTTTAAGTGTTTTAAGTATTATTTCTTAGTAGTTTTGAAATTAAATGAAATTAAATTAAATAAAATAGTATTATTTCTTAGGATCGGGACATGCCAAACCGTATCCGTATCGGGGAATGCAACCCATTCCCCACCCCCCCGACCCCCCTGCCCCCATTCAACACCCCCCCGACCCCCCTGCCCTCTCCATTACCCACCCCCCCGACCCCCCTGCCCCCATTCCCCACCCCCCCGACCCCCCTGCCCTCTCCACCCCCCACCCCCGCCCCCCGACCCCCCTGCCCCCATTCCCGACCCCCCCCGACCCCCCTGCCCCCATTCAACACCCCCCGACCCCCCTGCCCTCTCCACCCCCCACCCCCCGACCCCCCTGCCCCCATTCCCCACCCCCCCCGGCCCCCCGACCCTCATTCCCCACCCCCCCACCCCCCTGCCCCCATTCCCCACACCCCCCCGACCCCCTGACCCCATTCACCACCCCCCTCCGCCCTCTCCACCCCCCGCGAAGCCGACCCCCCCCCCACTCCCCCCCCGGCCCCAAAACCCAAAATTAGAGAGAGAGAGAGAGAGAGAGAGAGAGAGAGAGAGAGATACCTGGTAGAGAGAGAGAGAGCCGCGAGAGAGAGAGAGAGAGAGCCGCGCGCGAGAGAGAGAGAGCCGCGAGAGAGAGAGAGAGTTTTGGGGGGAATGAAAAATTCCCCCCCGTCGGTTCAATTTAAGTTAGGGCACAGAACCTAGCGACGGAATAGCGACGGAATAAATTAGTCGCTAAACCGTCGCCAATTAAAAGGTGTTTTCCGACGGATATATCCGTCGCCAGTTAGTCGCTAAAGTTCCCGCCAATGTTTTAAAGATTTTGCCGCCAACATTTGCGACGAATAAGCGACGAAAAAGAATCCGTCGCTGACGTTCGTCGACTTAGCGACGGAAACCCGACAAATTTTTACATTTAAAATTGGAAAAAATTATGTTATGTTGTCTGTCGCTAATCCGTCGCTAAGATGTCGGAAACTGGTCGCTATTAGCGACGGAATCCGTCCGTCGCTAAACTTCCGTCGGTAAAGTGGGGTATTTTAGTAGTGATGGTAGAATATCCTTGAATGAACCGTCGATAGTAGCTTGCCAGGCTTAGGAATGAACACAATTTGCGCTGGCCTGGTGGGAGTATCCAACTCCCGTATGTCCTCGAGCTTCCTCTCGTCCATCTATATCTTGTCACGTCCAATCCAATGTCCCAAGAATGACCTATTGGGCAATGGAACATTTTTTCCGCTTAACGAACAATTTCCCTTACTGCCTTAAAAATCGCCTTCAAGTGTTCAAATTGCTCCTCCACTGAGTTCGAGTATACGAAAATATCGTCGAGATATAACATGACGAAGGATCAAAATATGGGTGGAAGATCTTGTTCATTAAAGTTTAAAAAAACATTACGGGAGTAGTTGTTAGTCCAAAATGCATGCTTAAGAACTCATAAGATCCATACCTCGTGATGCATGCAATCTTGACCCCATCCCCTTCATCTATTTGCACCTGATAATATCCTGAGCACAGATCTAGTTTGGAGAAGTATCTCGCTCCTCCCAATTGATCGAACAAGTCCATCACCAACGGAATAGGGTATTTGTTATTGACAGCTTGTTAAGTGCACGATAGTCGATATACAAACAAAGGCTTATATCCTTCTTCTTTTAGAACAGTACTGGTGCACATATTGGGGCCTTGGACGGCCTAATGAATCCCGTATAGAGTAGCTACTTTAGTTACTTCTTCAGCTCATCGAGCTCTAGTGGGGCCATCAGGTATGGGCCATAATAGACAGCTTAGTGTTTGGCTCCAACTCGATGGTGTGGTCTGCCTCCCTCCATAGAGGTAGCATCTTTGGAAGCTCTTGTGACATGACATCTTCGAACTCCGTGAGGTCATCGCTAATCTCAGGTTGAAGATCTTCCTGCATTGATGCCTCTTCCATCTTGAGCACGGGTAAGTACGTCGTCTCTCAGTGCTTGACACTGTAACTCCCTAAATCAGTTTTATGAAATTTTTGTGAAAATATTGTATGGCCTTCTATATGAAACTCTTCTCTTTGATGAGGGTATTTTGATATAATAAAATTGTAAAAGATATTTTATGAATGACAATTAGTTCGAATATTTCAGTTTCCTTTAGAATAGGAATATTGGTTTCTGTTAAAGTATTTCATGTAAATATTTAATTAATTCAAGTTTAATTATTTTTTGGTTTATTCGTGCTGCAGTAACTTGGAGTAGTAATTTTATTATTTACTTCATCTTTAGGTAAGAAAGGAATTGTTAAACAATTAACTGTTAATTAACTGTTAGTAACCAAAGTCTTTTAATTTAAAAAAACTAGTAAAATGATATAATTAATTAATCCTATTAGTGAAAGTCTGTTTAAAAAATATGGTAATTTCTATGGGCACTACCAAAATTGCTAGGGGGTAGCCCATCAATGTGGAGAAATTGCTAGGGGGCACCCAAAAATTGCTAGGGGCAGCCCAACCCCCCCAAACCCAAAACTTCCTACTCATTTTCATTATTCACTCTCTCTCTCTTCAAGAAGAAAAGAAAGAAAGCTCTCTCCCTCTCCCTCTCCATCTCCTAAATCCTAATTTCTTCTTCTCCATCACTCCATTCTCAATTCCTCCACGAAGATTCTCGAAGAGATGACACGCAAGTCAAAGCAACCGGAATCCAGGTACGTTCTTCCCTAATTTCTTCGAATTTTTTTACATTATATTCGAAACCCTAGAATCGGTTTATTTCTTGAAAAATTTATACTGAAGTAGGTTTATAATCTCTTGCACGTTCTCTTCCCTTATTTTCGAACACATGAAACCTAAAATTTATGTTGAAACCCTAACCCTAGAACACGAAAAAATAGGATGTCGTTATTGGAGTTCAGCTTACACGACAGTAGGACTGCCAGCAATGTGGCAGTCCTAATGAAAATTAGGACTGCCACAGTCCTAGCAGTCCTCTTTCAGAATAGGACTGCCAGGACTGTGGCAGTCCTAATTTTCATTAGGACTGCCACATTGCTGGCAGTCCTACTTGTAATGACATAGGAGTTGGGGAATTGCATGTTGTTTCTATTACTTACAAGTGTATGTTGTCATGCAGTCCACCGAACAAAAGAATACGGCCCACCGCGTCAAAGCGGAAGGAACGTACGGAGCGCCCTCGCGAGCGTCCGATAACAATTATCGAACCGGCGCCCGAAGCTCGGTCTCGGACATCGCCACCGGCACGTCAAGCTCGGTCGAAGCAACGAGCTCCTACTCCTACGCCTCCTTCCGACGACGACGACGACCTGCCAATTGCCCAACTCCTATCACGTCAAGAGGGTTCTGCGCCATTTGAGGAGGTCGGTCCTTCTGAGGAGGTCGGTCCTTCTGAGGAGGCCGGTCCTTCTGAGCCACCTGTCCGTCCGCCCGGTTGCTTGATGTTGGTTTCTTTTGAGAACCACATTGCGTACGAAATATGGAAGAACCCGGTATGTACATGACGTTTGTAAACGGTAGTATACTTTTCAAATATGTATTTCATAATTGATATGTGTTTTGTTGTATACAGAGGACATATCGTATCCTTAGGGCTGTGAGTCACGGGAAGAAAACCGTGTCCTGGCAGTTTACAAGCTTATCCGAGGCCGTCCGGAGCAAAATCATACCGAGCGGCTTGCACAATTTGGCGCAAAATGCCTACCGAACAATGGATAGTGTCCTAATATCCGCCTTCATGGAGAGATGGCACTCGGAGACGAACACATTTCATCTCCCAGCAGGGGAGATGACCATTACTCTCGATGACGTCTACCAGATATTGGAGCTGTCAGTGACCGGGCATGTAATGACCAAAGAACATTACACGAATGAGAAATCCGTGAAATGGTACGAGAATATCGTCAAGTTCGTCTCAGATCACCTTGGAGTTACGGCTACGAGTTTTACAACTCTACCAGGCTTCAAGAAGTCGTACGGAATTCCTCTATCATTTCTGGTGGACCAGTTCATGGATATGGAGGTGGATGACGACGACGAAGAGACGGTCGACGCGGTGGCTCGTGCATATATGTTGTTCGTCCTGGGAACGATCGGCATTCCGGACAAGTCCGGTACGTCGATACATGCTCGGTACATGCTAAACTTATCTGGAGTGGATGACTTCATGGAGATATCCTGGGGAAGCGGTATCCTGGCCAACCTTTACCGCGAGCTCGGCATCGCATCCCGTGTCGGGACTAAGACTATGGCCGGCTGTCAGACTCTGCTACATGTAAGAAAACTTCTAACAATTTAATCTTGTATACTTAAATTTGTTGTTTTAATTTTTACTATTTGTTGTTTGAATAGGCATGGATATACGAGCACTTTCCGATGCTTAGACGGGCTAACGAAAACCCAGCGTATCTTGAACATCTTCCCCGAGTGTGTCGATGGAGGCCAACCCAGCTGGAAACAAAAAGTTGGCAAACACTGGCTTCCATTCGTGAAGTATTAGACAGTTTGGTGCCAGAAGAGGTACTATTATTTGACTAACTTTTTTATGTTAATTTTGTATTGTTGTTAACTTCATTCCTATAGATTTTTTGGAATCCATACCGGGATTTACGTGAGTCAAATCGTGAGATCCAACCGGTTTCTTTATTTCATGGCATGATCATATGCTATGAAATCACGGAGCCGTACATGCCCGACAGAGTACTTCGTCTGTTCGGCTTCGTGTAAACTGTGCCGAAGCGCACATTACGGCTGTTGGAGCCTCCGTGCGGGACCCAACCTTTAAGTTACAAACCGGCAGAATTCGACTGGATGACCGACTTTTACTCGGAGTGGCAACGACATGTACTTCGGGAATCTGAGAGACGACCGGTCACCGAGATGGCCGACTGCAGCGAGGACTACATGCAGTACTTCCTGGGGGTCGGACATCCTAAGTTGTCGAACCCTACCAACCCGGGTCCCGTGGCCGTCGGAGCAGTTGGAGCTCTTCCTTCCAAGAATGTCTTGTATGCTGGGTTGGTAAGAATGGTGAGTTTTGTATTTGTAATAAGACTGAGATTTTTATGTTTGTAGACTTAATTCATTTATACTTTCATTTTCAGTCTCAAAGGGTGAAGGAGTTGGCGAAGACACTCCGGAGAGGTTGCCAAAGTGATGACTGTGTCGCCGTCGCCAACGAGCTTCAGCGCATCGACGACGTGGTCGACTTCCCCTTTATGAACAATAGGGAGTCTCGTTCCAAGGCCCAGCATGATATGTAGATGGATTTTGATATTTTTGATGTTTCAAACTTTAGTTGGCTGTGGATTAGTAACATACACTTGATGGATTATTGTGGATATTTGAACTATGTGGCAATTTGAACTCTGTGGCAATTTGAACTTTGTGACAATTTGAACTATGTGGCAATTTTAACTTTTGTCATGAATTTGAACTCTATGGCAATTTTAACTTTGTGGCAATTTGAACTTTGTGGCAATTTAAACTCTGTGGCAATTTGAACTCTGTGGCAATTTCAACTTTTGTGCTGAATCTTAACTCTGTGGCAATTTGTGATGAATCTTTGAGTCTCTGTGTGTTGAGTACCACAAAGAAATCATCACACAAAGTATCAGTATCAGGACTGCCCAAACCATGGCAGTCCTAAACTGATGTAGGACTGCCAGGACCCTGGCAGTCCTCCCTAAAACTTGCTGTAACAGCAAGTTTTGGACAGGACTGCCAGCTTCCTGGCAGTCCTACATCAGTTTAGGACTGCCATGGTTGTGGCAGTCCTTACTTTGAGTCCCTGTGTGAATGTCATTCACACAGAAATTCATCACAGAGACTCAAAGTTAGGACTGCCACAACCATGGCAGTCCTACACTGATGTAGGACTGCCAGGAAGCTGGCAGTCCTGTCCAAAACTTGCTGTCAGCAAGTTTTGGACAGGACTGCCAGCTTCCTGGCAGTCCTACATCAGTGTAGGACTGCCATGGTTGTGGCAGTCCTATCTTTGAGTCTCTGTGTGAATTTCATTCACACAAAAATTCATCACAGAGACTCAAAGTTAGGACTGCCCAACCCATGGCAGTCCTACACTGAAGTAGGACTGCCAGAAAGCTGGCAGTCCTATCCAAAACTTGTTGACAGCAAGTTTTAGACAGGACTGCCAGCTTCCTGGCAGTCCTACTTCAGTGTAGGACTGCCATGGTTGTGGCAGTCCTAACTTTGAGTCTCTGTGTGAATTTCATTCACACATAAATTCATCACAGAGACTCAAAGTTAGGACTGCCCAACCCATGGCAGTCCTACACTGAAGTAGGACTGCCAGGACCCTGGCAGTCCTATCCAAAACTTGCTGTTACAGCAAGTTTTAGACAGGACTGCCAGGGTTCTGACAGTCCTACTTCAGTGTAGGACTGCCATGGGTTGGGTAGTCCTGATACTGATACTCTGTAACAGTTTCTCAAACTGAAACGATGTGACAGTGGACACTCACATAACACAGATAAGACACAAGTAGGTACATATAACACAAGTAGACACAGGTAAACACATATAACACAGGCAGGCACATATAGTACACTGGTAGGCACATATAACACAGGTACGTAAAATCAAACACATATAACTCAAATTTTCTATATATATATTACTGGACTTCATATTTCACTGTATACAAAAGTGGTCCTCCATATACAAAATGTTAGACTGTAAATATATCTATACTTAGTCGATTTCGACGTCGAAGTGGTCAGCAGGTAAGTCTCTTGGCTCCTCAATCTTCAACAACTTCTTACAATGGTTGATCTGCTCAACGAAAGGTGTGGTCCAAGCGATGGCTTCGACTGGTGCTCTTTTGTACCAAACTGTTGAAGGTGGAGGAATCGGAGAATGAGCGATCATCTTTAGTACAACGAAGTGATCCCCGATCAGACCTATAATACATAGGTTAGACACTTCGTGGTCCGTCGGAGGAGCGCACATCGAAAAGAATGTATTGTCAATATCCGGCGAGATAATTACAACAGGTATCATGTACCTATTAGCAAATAGATAGCCGACAGACGGGACTGACATGTAGTGGTCTGTCCCGGTAACACTGTCGGTGCAAGGGATACTTAACAACAAACTTGCAACCGTTTCTTCGCTTAGGATGCGGGAGTAGAATGGAAGACGAGTCTCTAACTCCTCGTACATCTCCTGCCTCACCCGTCTCCATCCGTCTTTGTCATCATAACCAAGATGCATTGCAAGGGCATGAAATCCGCAATGGCCATTACTGGGGACATCAACAATAGACCAAATGTAACTTCGAAGCGCAGGTTGAAATTTGTCAATATACAAACTCGTTGTTTGGCTTGCAACTGTATCTTTTCTTGGGAGATCCATTTTCTCTATTTTTCGGCGAACGACAAGCTTGCCCTTCCGTGCAGGCGAAGGTTGCTGTAAGCTTCGTTCAACATGCTCAAAGTGCGACGGATCTCTCCTAGTTGACTCCAGCCTTCTCTTCTGTGAACTAGTCAATCTTGTGTGAGGCCTGCCTTTAGGATTGGAAACGACGGTCGGCTCATACATTGTAGTAGTGACCGGACATGCAATTTCTTGCATTTTAAGCTCAATGGACTGCCGCTCCGCTGCTACTGATGCTAACCACCTTGCGTGGAGAAGTTTCAGTTGTGGCAAAGAGAAGAAATCATCGTCCGTCTTCACCACAGGCATCATAGACAACTGCCTCCAACGTTGATCGACTGCTTCAACTGGAATAGGAATGGATTCACGGCGATATTCATTAATCTGATGTGCACAAGGGAGGCCCAGTGTATGTCGATGTACACAGCTACAAACCTCGGGATCAAGTCCGACAAACTTTGATCTTTCAATCTTATCAGCTATTAAGGCCAACGCCTTGTAAGATACCACGCGCATTAAAGCATTTAAGAGTACTTCCTTTCTATGCTCATGCTTGACTATATTCAAACTCATCTCAAATGATGCCTTAATTTCATTCACCGTCCGGTCTACTGATAAATGTATAGCTTGCCAAACAGAGACGAAGTTACCGAGAGATGAT
This sequence comes from Iris pallida, assembly GCA_029216955.1. Classification (NCBI taxonomy): domain Eukaryota; kingdom Viridiplantae; phylum Streptophyta; class Magnoliopsida; order Asparagales; family Iridaceae; genus Iris; species Iris pallida. Next base: position 3,718,161 of record JANAVB010037619.1, read on the forward strand.
TTTAGGTGCCTCTTCAATAAAGAGTGTGCTCCTTCGACACGGTTGGTAGTTGTCGCGCAGTAATGCTTCACTACATTCGACCATGCTAAGACGAATTGTTCTTTGTGCGGTTCAAGCCATGTATCTTTGATGTAAGAAATGCATGTCGGCTCCCTCGCCTCCCACTTTTGCTTGAACAAGTACTATGCGGCATCGTAACTGGCAATCGTAGATGCTCGCCACACACAATTCCAATCATTGTAGAATTCGTCAAAAATTTGCATGTCGATTTTACCATCCTGCTTCCGAAACTTCAACTTACATTGGGCTTGAATATTACGATTGACATGCCAAGTGCATAGCAATGTATCCGCGTGAGGAAAAACAATGCAAATAGCATTAATAAGGGCGTACTCTCTGTCGGTAACAAATACTGACGGCTGTGTATGACCAGTGTAAAGTGTTTTCAGTTTCTCCAACGTCCATGTGTAGTCTTCAAGCTTCTCACTCTTCATGAAGCAAAATGCCACTGGAAATGTTTTCCAAGTAGAGGTGAACCCGACAACAAGAAAGAGAGGCATCTTGAACTTATTTGTCTTGTACGTGCAATCAAGGACTAACACGTCGGCAAAGGACCTGGCCAAATTTGTGCAATCAGGATGAGCCCAAAATAGTGATAATACTTCATTATTCTGGGGATATCTTCTATGGAACTCAACATAATGATTATCGGCAAGCAACTTGAGCACTTCTTGCATCGCCATTCTTGATTTCGTTCGGACAGCGTTTGAGGAAGCTAGGGCATTGTATATTGTCTTAATTGTAGACATGTTCTTCTCATCTTCATGTCGTATGACAGAATATATTTGTCTCGGTGCAACTCCGGAGGTGGTCAAGTCTTCGACTATCTTCTTTTCTGTATTGTTCAACCGTCCGACATACAGATGACCCAATAGTGTCTCGGCAAACTCATGGTTGTGGGTTCCATTCTTCACTTCTACTGTCCATTTCCCCTCTTCTGAGTTTCTGATATGTATCGTGAATGGACAACCACATTTCCTCGTTCCAACATTTCTTCTTGGAACTTTACTTTGGATAACTTCTACTGTGTTTTCTTGTGCGTCCTGAACACACCACCTCTTTCACAGCCCACCACCACAGTTTGTCGTCCCGGTCGATTTCGGGCCGATCTGGATATCACTAGAATAATGTTGTTTTCCCGTCCGACTTCTCGACACCAATGTACCGCACCCTCGCTCGATTCAAAACATAGATCGGTCCAAAATAAATGGGCTATATTGACTGCAATTAGAGCCGATACCGCAAAATCGGAAGATCTCAAGTCCTACAATAAATGTTCTTTGGTTAGTACAATTAGACAAAATTCTAAAGTAAATAGGTTTCATAGATTAGGCCCATGCATAAGATTGGTGTCCATAAATAGCAAATTGTGTTAATAGCAAGACCGTCTTCTGTGAAGGACTGCAATAAAACTCTGCATTCTAGTATTGTAGACTAGGACTGCCATAGTGGTGGCAGTCCTTCACAGAAGAAGGACTGCCAGGACCCTGACAGTCCTGTCTATTTGTAGGATTGCCAGGGTCCTGGCAGTCCTTCTTCTGTGAAGGACTGCCACCACTATGGCAGTCCTAGTCTATGATCGGGACTGCCTGAGTGTTGACAGTACTCTGTGTCACAGCACAAGTTTAGGTCCGAGCTCAAGTTCAAAGGTAGTTACCAAGAGAGCTTCCGATGCATCAAAGTTGTCTTCGGACGTGGCGGGAACGTGTTCTTCGGACGTCGCGGGAACGTCTGATGATCCCGGTTGATCCATGTTCGTTTTTTTCTATATTTAACACATAATTCAACTTTAATATGTGAAATTCTTGTTTAAAACATGAAACATAGTATAGTTCGATGACTTACCAAAAATTTGGAGAAGTCAATGACCTAGAGTTGAGGGAGAGAACAATTTGCCAAAAATGTAGGGAGAAAAGAAAAAATTTAGGGTTTTAATTCTTTAACCTAAGAGAAGAGAAGGAGGGAAGAAAATAGTTGAGGGAGAAAAGAAAAGAGAAGAAGGAGAGAGAAAATGAAAATTGATATTTATAGTTGTGCTTGGGCTAGCCCCTAGCAAAATTTTTGGATGGCAAACTTGTAATAAACTTGAAAAATTTTGGGCTAGCCCCTAGCAATTTTGGTAGTGCCCATAGAAAAAACCAAAAATATATTTGAATATCAGTTAGAAGAAAGTGTAATTTTTTGATTAGTTAACTTTTAGCTAATTAGTTGTAGTAACTGAATCTGTTACACAAGTTATTCTAATGCCATTAGATCTGTATTTAATTACCATACTGCTACTACCACTATTCTGATATAAAAAAAACCCCAGATCTACACTAATTTACCATTCTGCCACTCGTCATCTCTCACACACACACGAGATTATTTTTACTATAAATATATGAGTCCCAATGTACAGTTCTGACACCATCACATCACAATCACTGACACAGTACAATCACTCTCTCTCTCTACACATTTTCTCTCTCCTGGCCGATCTCCGTCGAGCTCCGTCGTGACCCTCGTCGGAGGTCTCCTGTTCTCATCACCACCACCAGTATCATCGCTGCAACATCGCCACCAGAGCACCATCGCTAGCCACCATCCACCACAGAATAGCCGGGCTCAGATCCGTCCACGTCGAAGCTCGAGGCAGTCGACCTCGACTACGGTGCTGTGTCTGGAAGACCGTGTTGCCGCTTTGAGTTCTGTGCGCGTCCCTTCGAGTTTCGTGCGCCCCACCGGTCCCCGTGCTACCTCCTCGAGAATCGAGGAGCCATCTCCTCGTAGTCACTGCCACCGCCACGGAGGAGCGTCGTCGTCGCCAGTACGTCGAGACGCAGCCACCGAGTCGAGCCGCGCCTAGCCGCCTGGACGCCAACCCGGAGGTCGCCACGCCACCCCAGAGTTCGAAGTGCGCTGCCGTGTCTAGGCTCACCGACAAGAGTCGACAGACCTCCTCAACCGCGGCCTCGCCGCGTAGCCGACTGAGCCACCGTGAGGCCATCCTCCAAGCCGATCGCCATTGACAGAGAAAAACGGATCCACCGCGTCCTCGAGATCCGTCCTAGCCGGCTCATTTTCGTCAGATTTGCTGCTCGGACCACCGCAGACGCAGCCAAGGTATTCATCGCCTCGATCCCCCAATCTTCTTGTTCTAGAGTTTCGATTTTGAGATCTAGGGTTTATGATTTGGGATTTCTAGGGTTCTTGAGATCTGAAAGTGAAGATGGAGAGAGGAAATTATGTGATAGATGTTGGTTTCTAGGGTTTGTGTTCAGGAAAAGAGAAGAGGAAGAAAGGAGTTAGAACTTAGGGTTAGGGTTCGCCATGGAGAGGGAAACCTAGGTTAGAGTGGAGGAGGAAGATGAGGAATTGGGGGGGGGGGTGGCTCGTTCGTATGGAAGAAGGCTAGATGTAAAGGAATGAGTATTGTTAATTCCTTCTTTTGTTCATGTCTAGTGACTCTTCGAATTCTGAAGAGCCACATGACGTGGCTTGAATTGACAATTACGAAGAGTCGAGATGTGTTAGAGGTTGACAGTTGGATTAAAGGGTCGGCCGACTCTTCAAATTTGAAGAGTCACATTGTAATGTATTGGAGAATCAACATTCATTAGGATGTTTAATAAATATTTTTTCCAACAGATAGAGTGTGGGCCGGGTTGTATTATTAGTTGTGGGCTCAGTTTATTAGGATTTGAATTATGGGTTTGAACTGGATGATGGGCTGAGTTGGATCTGATCAGCTAGACATGGGCTGGTTTTTGCTTAATATATAGTCCTATTAATTGTAGTTGCTCTTTTTTAAGTTATAGAATTATTCTAAATGTTATAAATGCTAGTATTAATTGTCATAAAGTATTATTGGTAAAATATTTGGATAAAACCTTATTATTAATATTTAATAATTTTGTTTAAAAGAATATTGTTTTTTATTACTACCAACCTATCATGGTCTCCTAGTAATTGTAGTTAGCTACTATTATTGCTTACTAAATGTTATTCCTTGCTAAATATTATTTTGATCAAGCTATATATCTATATATAATTTCTAAAAAGAAAATTAGCATTCTTATCAATATTCTGGTAATATTTCCATAAAGTAATTAATTTAGTAAATTTGTAATCTATATCTATATATAGATTTGCTCCTAGTAAAATGGTATTTTAACTAATAGTTATTTTCAAAGAAATAATAATGATTATTCAATGTTGCAATAAATATTATATAGCATATTTTGTTATAAAAACTTAAACTCCTTTCTATTTAGTTTAAGATATATATATTTCTAAATTATATTTAATAGCTACTAAATGGTTAACTAGTATATTTTTCTTTAGCTAGTTTATGGATAACTTGTTAGCAATATTAGTTGTTTAAACCCTAATAACTTGTACAAAAATTATACCAGGTGATCATTTACATTCATGCAGTACTACTCCCATGCTTCCAAGGCGAGGCAAGTACACCGACTCGACTTTTACTTTGTCTTTCTGTTTTATATTCATGTGCCATGTTCTCATATCGGACACGAGATACACACGATTGTCTTGTACCTTGTTCATTGCATTGTGAGCCATTGTTTATTGCGGGTGTTGGCCCATTGGTCATATGGTCAACCTGATTTTAATAATTGATCAAACTCTGTCTGGATATACGAAGCTAGTCGGGACATTTCGGATTCTTGGACATGATCAAGATTGGCTATCCACTCCATTCAAGACCGAGATCTGGTTGCCTACTCGAGTCTGTAATTCCTTATGCAATGTATTTTTTATTTTATTTGAGTCTAGGAATATGTTGTACACCGAGTCGTACTGGCAAATAGGCTACCCTCAAATGAGTTCAAAATATTTTTAAAATGACCTCTCAAAAAGGTTTACAAAAAAGTTTTCAAAAAGGTTTTCAAAAATCACCAAAAGCTTTTTCAAAAACCCTAACTAAACCCTGACTTAACCCTGACAGAACTCGGACCGAGTTCGGCCAGAGTTCGGTTGGTGGCCGTTGTGATTTTGAATCTTTAGAACTTGGTCCTCCTGCAGTTGCGGATTTGACCGAGATTTGCTCAAAGAGTTCTGCCTGAATTCTGCCCGAATTCTGACAGAAGTCTGCCTTTGGAACTCCTATAAATAGAGAAGGATTTCGATCATTTCAATTCACTCATTCACTTTCAATCTTCTCTCTATCTAAAGCTTTCAGTCTTCCAAAGAGTTTTCTAGAGCTTTCAATTTCAGATCCCAAGCCAGTTACAATCCTCTAGTCAATTTGCCAGTGCGGTACGGTCTAGAAGTTTCTGAGAGATTGTAATCAGAAGGCTTGATTGAAGAATACCTCTTCACATTTGAAGTTGGACGAGTTCTTCGTATCAAAGCTCGCGTTGTAGAAGTTGCAAGGACTTCGTAAGAAAACTTGCGGTTTTTCCAATAGTAGATTCAACTGGTAGCAAGAGTTCTACCGACTGGATTAGTCCTCAACAGAGGGATACCAGTATACATCGCTGTCTTTGCGTTTGCTCTCTTAACTTTGCCTTTACATTATTTTAGTTGTGATTAATATTCTGTGATTGTGCTGCTAACATTTTTAATTAGCATTTTTCCGCTGCCAACTCTATTCACCCCTCCTCTAGAGTATTACGCTTTACTATTTCGTTCCTACAATTGGTATCAGAGCGGGTGTTACAGGTAAAGCAAAGGTAACAGTGCAATTATTTATTCATTTCAATTAACTGTTATATAGATCACAGCACAACACATGGCAACTGTGAAATTCACAAGTGAAGGCCAGGCCACAAACAGACCCCCACTGTTTGATGGTACGAATTATATATATTGGAAAACACGGATAAGTTTCTTCTTGAAATCTCTTGACTTTGATTTATGGTCCATTGTTCTTGATGGCTATCAGAAGCCACCTCGTATAAATGTTGATGGAGTTTTAGTTGAAAAATCCCATAGCAGATATACAGAGAAAGAAAAGAAAAGGGCCAGTCTTGATGCACGTGCCATTAATGCTTTTTTTTGTGCTTTAGACAGAACTGAATTTAACAGGGTGTCTATCTGCACAACGGCTAATAAAGTATGGAAGCTACTCGAAGTCACACATGAAGGTACGACTCAAGTCAAGGAATCTAAAGTCAGCAGACTTACTCAAGAGTACGAGGCATTCAAAATGAAGCCCAACGAAATAGTTACACAAATGTTTGAGAGGTTCTTGGATATTGTAAATCCTTTGTCTTCCCTAGGCAAAGATTACAGTAACCATGAAAAGATTCACAAACTCCTGCGAGCTCTCACCAAGAACTGGATTCCAAAGGCTACTGCAATCATTGAAGGGAACGACCTCACAACTATGTCCCTCGAAGTACTCATGGGTAAGCTACTCACTCATGAACTGGAGCTGCAAGATTTTGAAGAGCCTGCACCAAAGGAGAAGACGATCGCCCTCAAGGCTCAGCACAAGAAAGCTGCTGAAGATGACTCAGACAGCAGTGGATCTGATGCTGAAGATCAAGCACTCCTAGCAAGGAAGTTCAAAAGATTCATGAGACATGAGAAAAGAGTCAAAGAGAACAACAGCAACAACTGGTACCAAGAAGATGCTGTCTGCTATGGTTGCAAGAAGAAGGGACACATGAAGAAGGATTGTCCCACAAACTCATCATCAAGCAAGAAGAGCAACAGGTATGAAAAAGGGAACCTGAAGAGATCAACATCACGGAAGTATGCCAACACCAGCATATGGCATGAAAGTGAAGCCAGTGACTCAGAAGACGAACAATCAGAAGACGCTGCAAATGTATGCTTTATGGCATCCGATCAGGTACCTACTGAACCTGTAGTTGATACTTATGATGACTTCACCTTTGAGCAATTAGGAGATGCCTTCAGTGACCTGATTACTGATTACAGAAAACTGCGTAGTAAGTATCAGACCTCTAAGAAGGTACTCAAAGAGTACAAAGGTGAAATAGGTAGACTTACCGACCTACTAACTGAGGTTAGAAATAATGTTAGTGAGTCTGGTGAGCTTTCTTCAATAAAGCTCTTATTACACGAGACTACCAAGTCATCTGAAGAGAAAGACAAAGTTATCGACCAACTGAAAGAAGAACTTTCCATAGAGAAGAAAAGTCTTCGATGTGCACAAATTAGAATAGAATTACTCACTTCTGATTATACTAAGTTGTATGACACTTCCAAAAGATTGGAAATTAGGTTAGGAAAACAGCCTGAACCTGCTGCTTCATACCCTAACACGTGTCACTTACCGAGAAATCGGAACATTCCCAAGCCAAACACTGTCAGACCTAATCCTATCAAACCTTTACCCCAAAAGGTTAAGCCCAAACAAGATTATAGGTATGCTTTCTTCTATACTAGAAAACCCAAACCTACCAACCATGCACACCACTCAGCTTTCAACACTCGACATGCACAATGTCATTATTGTGGCCTCATTGGTCATATATCATCTGCATGTAGAATGAGAAAGCTTGTTGATTTAAATGTTTATGCTTGGATACCTAAAGCTAACAATTCAGGACCCTACAAGAAATGGGTACCAAAGGTTTCATCTGCAAACTGTTTTGTAGGTGGAACACCCTTCACATGCTAGAAGCAAATGGATCCTCGACAGCGGTTGCTCACGGCATATGACCGGTGATGCTACCCTATTTGCAACACTGTCGAAGAAAAAGAAGGAAGGCTATGTCTCCTTCGGTAATAACTTGAAAGGGTATATTATTGGTATCGGTGATGTTGGTAAGTCTCCCTATCCTATGATTAAGGATGTCTGTCTGGTTACCGAGTTGAAACATAACCTACTCAGCATAAGTCACCTAGCTGATCATGGTTATGGAATCAACTTTGGCAAAGACAAATATACTATAGTTGATAGCTCAACTGGTAGTACTATCTTTGAAGGTATCAAGGAAGACAATATATATGTTTTCTATTTGTTAGAAGAAACTAACATTTCAGGTAGATGCTTAATGGCCAAAAGTGATGAGAGTCATCTGTGGCATATAAGACTCGGTCACGCTAATATGGATACAATATCAAGATTATCCACAAAGAAGCTAGTACGCGGTTTACCGGACATTACATTCAAGAAGGATTCGGTATGCAGCCAATGTGAAAGGAACAAAGCTACCAGATCCACATTCAAGTCAGTAAACGCAGTATGTACTACTAGACCTCTACAATTGCTTCATATGGACTTATTTGGTCCTAACAGAGTTGCTAGTCTCGGAGGTAAACTTTATGCTTTTGTAATTGTAGATGATTTCTCTAGATACACGTGGGTATATTTCTTGACACGCAAGAATGATGCATTATCCGAATTTGTCGCCTTTTGCAAGAAAGTTCAGAATGAAAAAGGTTACATGATCACTCGCATTAGAAGCGATCATGGTGGCGAATTCAAGAATGCTGATTTTGAGCAATTTTGTGACACACACGGTTTTATACATGAGTTCTCCTGCCCTAGGACTCCACAACAAAATGGAGTTGTGGAACGTAAGAACAGAACTCTAACCGAAATGGCCAGAGTAATGTTAAACCAGTTTAGTCTACCCAAATATTTTTGTGCTGAAGCTGTCAATACAGCTTGCTTTGTTCTCAATAGAGTTCTAATTCGACCCAAATCGAAGAAGACTCCATTTGAGTTATGGTTTGATAGAATTCCTTCAGTTTCATACTTTAGAATTTTTGGTTGTAAATGTTTTATTCTTAATACAAAAGACAATTTGGGAAAATTTGATAAAAAGGCCGATGAAGGTATATTTTTAGGTTATGCGGCCAAGAGCAAAGGATACAGAGTCTTCAACAAACGTACCATGATCATCGAAGAGTCAATCAATGTCACTTTTGATGAATTGAATCAAATGACAATTGATGATAATGACGAAGATACATCTGTACCAAGCTCAACTCCAGCTGATTCTCAACCAAGCTCTGCACTAGCTGAATCTCCTAGAGAAGATCCAGGAACCAGCTACCTTCAAAATCAAGCAAAAAGGTTGAAATTTACAGCTAATCATCCAAAGGATTTGGTAATTGGTGATATTACCAAGGGAGTAAGTACTCGTACATCCTGTAGAGATATTGTTTCTAGTGTTGTATTTATTTCACAGCTAGAACCCAAAACTATTGATGAAGCATGTAGTGATAGTTTTTGGATAGATGCTATGCAAGAGGAATTAAACCAATTTGAACGGAATCAAGTTTGGGAACTTATTCCCAGGCCTGTTGATCATCCGGTCATTGGCACCCGTTGGGTATTCCGAAACAAACTGAATGAGAATGGTTTAGTGACTCGTAATAAGGCTCGACTCGTAGCTCAAGGATACAATCAAAAAGAAGGTATCGACTACAATGAGACTTATGCCCCAGTTGCGAGATTAGAATCCATTCGCATGTTATGTGCATTTGCATGTTTTCATGATTTCAAACTTTTTCAAATGGATGTGAAGAGTGCTTTTCTAAATGGCTTTATAAAAGAAGAAGTTTTTGTAGCACAACCTCCAGGTTTTACGGATTTTAAAAACCCAGATCATGTTTTCAAGTTGAAGAAAGCCTTATACGGTTTAAAACAAGCACCTCGTGCTTGGTATGATCGTTTAAGTTCTTTTCTACTTGACAACGGTTTTTCAAAAGGCAAGGTTGACACTACACTGTTTATTAAATCTTTTAATGGCAAGCTGCTTTTAATTCAAATCTATGTTGATGATATTATATTTGGATCCACTGATGAATCTCTGTGTCAAGAATTTTCTAAGTGTATGCAGAATGAGTTTGAGATGAGCATGATGGGAGAGCTGAAATTCTTTCTCGGATTGTAAATCAAACAAACTGATAATGGGACATTCATAAATCAAGCCAAGTACACAAAAGACTTACTAAAGAAGTTCGATCTGGACAATGTCAAACCTATTGGCACTCCAATGGCAACTTCAACAAAGCTTGATTCAGATGAACAAGGCAAGCCAGTCGACACACGTAAGTATCGAGGTATTATTGGTAGTTTACTTTATTTAACTGCTAGTCGTCCAGATATAATGTTTAGTGTTTGCCTGTGTGTACGTTTTCAAGCTAACCCAAAGGAATCACATCTGTTCGTAGTTAAGCGTATCTTTCGATACCTTAAAGGCACTTCTTCTGTTGGCTTGTGGTATCCCAAAACTAAGTCCTTTGACCTTATTGGTTATTCGGATACAGATTTTGCTGGATGCAAAGTTGATAGAAAAAGTACAAGTGATACATGTCATTTCTTAGGCAAAGCTTTAGTCTCTTGGTTTAGTAAAAAGCAAAATTCTGTAGCCCTATCAACAACAGAGGCTGAGTACATCGCCGCAGGACGTTGTTGTGCTCAGATTTTGTGGATGAAACAAATCCTAGAAGACTATGATTTATTTTACACACATATTCCCATTTTCTGTGATAACACGAGCACTATTAATTTGACTAAGAATCCAGTATGTCACTCTCGTACTAAACATATCGAGATTAGACATCATTTTCTTAGAGATCATCATCAAAATGGAGATATAAACCTTGTGTACATAGATACTGAAAATCAACTAGCTGACATCTTCACTAAACCTCTAGCGGAAGATCGTTTCAATTATTTACGTCGAGAATTAGGAATTTTGGACGTCAATAATATTAATTGATTTTGTTTTATGATTATATATCATTATGCAAAAAACTGTGTTAGAGACAAGCCAATAAAGAGTCTGTCTGTCACCACAACTACGGTTGAAGCGAAGCGGTACTTAAGAGTTCCCCGATGAACCTCCGCCAGCTGGGACAGTACTCCTACAGCTAATCTGAGACAGTCGTTGTGTAACGATATTTAATTCATAAAATAATATTAATTATGTTAATTGAAGGCTAAAATAACTAATCTTTGAATTAAATATTTGAAATGAGACAATAAAAAAGAATGGCAAAAATCAACTTTACAGAACCCTAGGCGAATTCGGCCAGTGCTCTGACCGAATTCGGTCCGAGTTCGGTTGAGGGTGTCTGGTTATATATACAGAACCCGAGCAGCCCTTCTTCTTCATTGCTTCCAAACTATTTCAAACAGCAGTAGCAGCCGACCCGAGCATCAAAACCCTAGTTCTTCACCACCCTATTCCATCCAATCCAAGTGGTAAAATCTCTCCAAAATTTGGAATCGTGCGGAAATCGTCGTTCTCTACGACATATCTTAATTTCGTGAGGTATAACTCCATCTCTCTCCACCTTTCAATTAGTGCATTTTTATTCCAATTTGCACATATGGCACCTAAATTCAATCTATCTAAGAGGAAGAAGACGACCCCTAGTGAGGAAGGGTCATCTTCGCATCCACATACGGATTCACTCTTTTCGCCAGTCCAAACGAGCGACGGTGCGTTCTACGGGTTTTTCTTTCAAACCCTCGACCAAGCCCTACTGTGGTATGGTGATTTTTCTATGCGATCCATATGCACAGGCGCTCCAGTCAAATGGACTGTATTTCCTGATCATCGTCATTTGTTTGAGGCATTAGGGATACACTTATTTGTTAAAATCTGCTTCCCTATAGCAACTAATGCCATTAGATTATTCTATTGCAATCTCATATTAGACACTTTCGATGTGACCACACGTGTTGGAGGTATTGATATCAATTTCGATGATAGCCTCTTAGCGGAGATCCTTGGTATCCCTAACGAAGGTGAACCGCTAGTCGATATCACTGAATTTGATTTTCCCGAAGGTACGACACTCGCAAGTTTCAAAGCGAAACTCTGTGCACCTGATAGAGTACGCTCTGGAAAGTTCAAGGCTAACAACCTGAACTTGTTTAACTATGAATTGCATCGCATCATCTATTCCACTATCCTTCCTAAATCCACTTCAAAGGATGATGGACTTCTCTTGAGCTGTCCGCCATATACCACATTCTTAAGGGGATTCCATTTTTTGCCCCTAAGACCGTGATTCAGATGATGGGTCGTTGTCGTGCAAGAGATAGAAATCTCTCTTACGCGATGATTCTCCTACGCATCTTTCAGCGCTTCGATATCGATCTGTCGACTTGTACTCAGGACCCTGAGCCCAAGTTTCTTCAGTTATCTCGTCGTAGCATGACTGCTACAGCTCCACCTACTGCTCCTCCTACTGCACCTCCTCCACCACCTCATCAGTATGCCATGACATTTGAGGGCATACATCAGCATTTATCTGCTTTGTACGTCTCGATGACAGACATGGCTCGCGAGCGTGAGTTCCGCGACGTCACCCGTTATCAGGCGCTTGCAAATTCCTTAGCTGATCTTCGTTTTGCCCAGACTGGTCATTCAGTCGGTTCCATCCCTAGAGATCCAGCTTTTTCGGGTTACCGCTGTGAGGATGAGGCTGTCCATGCCTACTTCCAGCCCGGTAACGCCTATGATTGGTACCGTCCTGATCGTGCACCTCGTGACTACGTTGGTGAGTTCTATGCTGGCGCCCCTACTCATCCCTCTGGCGCTGGTACTTCTGGTGCTGGTCCTTCAGGACATGCTGGTCGAGCTGATGTTGATGTTGACAAGGATAGTGATGAGGAGATGTGATTTGATTTTTTAGTGACATTCTATTGTATACTTGGAAATACTCCAACATTCCAAGTTTTTATCAGTATTTTTTTTATTTTCAGTACTTTCTAGTTATTATCAGCACTTTGTAGTTTGATTCAGTTCTATTATCATTCATGGACATGTTTATGGTGTTTCAGTTATGGCATTTCAGCTTATTTCAGCACTTTGTTTTAATTATTAGCACTATCTCTTTATACTGCTTCTTCATTACAAACTGCCTGTGAAATAGTATGCCTGAGATTTTTTTTAAAACATTACATGCCTGTTATGATAATCTGTAGAAACAATACATGCTGTAATGTATTTCTCAAATTTTTATGCCTTTTATATGTTTTCTCACTACTTGTTACTTATGCATTGATTGTGGGGGAGCCTTCTCTTTTGCAATTATTTTGCTAAGTGACAAAGGGGGAGAAAATTAAAGATCTAACATTTCTTTTGAGATAATACAGGATATGAACAATTTCTACTTTTTGATATTTTTTGAACAAGCTTAGCTTAATGTTATATCATTCATAGTTTGTCAATTATCAAAATGGGGGAGATTGTTGGTCCATTGGTCATATGGTCAACCTGATTTTAATAATTGATCAAACTCTGTCTGGATATACGAAGCTAGTCGGGACATCTCAAATTCTTGGACATGATCAAGATTGGCTATCCACTCCATTCAAGACCGAAGATCTGGTTGCCTACTCGAGTCTGTAATTCCTTATGCAATGTATTTTTCATTTTATTTGAGTCTAGAAATATGTTGTACACCGAGTCGTACTGGCAAATAGGCTACCCTCAAATGAGTTCAAAATGTTTTTAAAATGACCTCTCAAAAAGGTTTACAAAAAGGTTTTCAAAAAGGTTTTCAAAAATCACCAAAAGCTTTTTCAAAAATCCTAACTAAACCCTGACTTAACCCTGACAGAACTCGGACCGAGTTCGGCCAGAGTTCGGCCAGAGTTCGGTTGGTGGCCGTTGTAATTTTGAATCTTTGGAACTTGGTCCTCCTGCAGTTGCAAATTTGACCGAGATTTGCTCAAAGAGTTCTGCCCGAATTCTGCCCGAATTCTGACAGAAGTCTGCCTTTGGAGCTCCTATAAATAGAGAAGGATTTCGATCATTTCAATTCACTCATTCACTTTCAATCTTCTCTCTATCTAAAGCTTTCAGTCTTCCAAAGAGTTTTTTAGAGCTTTCAATTTCAGATCCCAAGCCAGTTACAATCCTCTAGTCAATTTGCCAGTGCGGTACGATCTAGAAGTTTCTGAGAGATTGTAATCAGAAGGCTTGATTGAAGAATACCTCTTCACATTTGAAGTTGGACGAGTTCTTCGTATCAAAGCTCGCGTTGTAGAAGTTGCAAGGACTTCGTAAGAAAACTTGCGGTTTTTCCAATAGTGGATTCAACTGGTAGCAAGAGTTCTACCGACTGGATTAGTACTCAACAGAGGGATACCAGTATACATCGCTGTCTTTGTGTTTGCTCTCTTAACTTTGCCTTTACATTATTTTAGTTGTGATTAATATTCTGTGATTGTGCTGCTAACATTTTTAATTAGCATTTTTTCGCTGCCAACTCTATTCACCCCCCTCTAGAGTATTACGCTTTACTATTTCGTTCCTACAGCAGGGATTGGAGAAAATATTAACTTTGTGTGACCACACCCAACATAGGTATTGTGGATAGCCTAATCGTACACTTTACGTACGATTAAGTCGCACCTTGTAGAATTGATTGATTGAGGATTGTGGTCCTAAGCCGGTCACATATTAGTTTAATATTTTAAAATATCACACTTGTATTGATTGTCGTGTTCATCGTATTGTTCATTGATTGCCGCATTCATTATCTTTGCATATTGATTGTCGCGTCCATTGTATGCAGTTTTATATTTCATTTCTGGTACCATAGTTTCATTTTCAGTTCTGGTATTCTGGTTCACTTTATATTCTGTACTACAGATTACATTGTATATTGTTCTTTTCGGGGTTGTACTTTGCTCTTTTTCTGACAGGATACGTTACAGGTGAGCTTGACGCCACATGGAGCACGTGATTGCATTGGATATTGCCGAATTTATTTATTTATTTTTCTGGAGATTGTATTTTATGATTTCATCATTGTATATTTTATTTGACCGAATTTGTCTCCGGATGACTTGTACTAAAAATTGACTTGATGGATATTGGTGATATTTTGGGACGTTTATAGATTCTGTAATTGTTTACATTACATTGTGACTTGGAGTTTTCCTTAGTATTGTACAGCTTACTTCGTCATGTCCATCGATGAAGGCTGGGCGTGTCCGACTCGTGTCCGATTATTCGGGAGCGGGTCGTGACATGTTTTTAGTGGTGGCCCATGCAGGTCTATCCAAATGACACTTAGGCAATAAAGTGTTATCGGGGGACCAGCAAAGCTAAGAAAAACTCATCACAGCATAGGATCCGTGGAAAAATGGTTTATGGTTATTGATATTTAAGTTTGAAATTTGATTTTACTTATGATTTTCTAGGTTAGTTTAAGATTTTTCTAGGACATAGCTATCAACAGTTTATTTTCTGTTACAGGATGGTCGCCACGATGAACGCGGGGACTAGCGAGCAGCCTGCACCCGATGCACAGGAGCAGCTTCCACCGCCTCCGCCTCAGCCGCTTCCTTCGACGATGACATTCGACGGTACTCAGATGATGGCCATGTTCCAGCAGTTCATGGAGGCGCAGAACCACCAGGCCACGCAGTTTCGGGCGACGATCATGGACGTGCTCCGAGTTAGGAAGCCAGCTCCGCCAGCACCGTCGGCACCGCCGGCACCACCAGTACCAGCAGCGCCGAGGCCAGGGACCGCCAAAGACTATCAGAACCTCTGCCCGATAGATTTTTGGGGCCATGAGGGGATAGTCTACGCAGATGAGTGGCTAGAAAACGTCGAGCGGACATTGAAGATGGCGAGGATTCCAGATGATCTGAAGGTCGAAGTTGCGAGCATGCGACTTTTCGACATTGCTAGAGCTTGGTATAGAGAGGAGCCTCAGTTGGCTGAAACCCAAGTTCTATGGAAGGATTTCAAACTGCTGTTCCAGGAGAAATTCTTCCCGGATGTGGAGCAGGATGAGCTTCGGATGCAGTTTGAGGCATTACAGCAGGAGAGTATGACCGTGGCCCAATATACATCAGAGTTCACCCGACTCAGCAGTTTTGCGGAGAACCTAGTCAGCACACCACAGGAGAGGGCTTGGAAGTTCAAGAAGGGCCTCACCAGGGAGTTGCGACATGCAGTGGCTATCAGCCAGGCCACTACCTATGCGAGCATCCTCAAGGTTGCTCAAGGAGTGGAGAAGGAGATGGACCCGAAGCTCAAGCGGGACCGAGACATTGGCGCCAGCAGTTCCCAGGGTCCACCGAAACGGACCGACACTCAGTAGAGGCCACCTCAGCATCAGCATCATCCTCATGTTCGAGCTCCGACATCACCGAGGCAGCAGAGATAGATCCAGACCCCGACATACTTATCTTACATGTACTGCAAGAGGCCGGAACACAGTGTCGAGGAATGCCGGAAGAAGTTAGGGCAGTACTTGGTTTGTGGATCTGCCACTCATCAAGTGAGAGATTGCCCTGCGGCTTTCACTCGCCAGGGACCAGCACCAGAGCTGCAGCAGGAGGATCCACCCTTTGAGGATCAGTAGCAGTAGGGAGCGCAGCCGGATGGACCTTTATCTTTCCTACTTGCTTGTAGTAGCTAGATTTTTTTTGTGTTGCCTATTTTGAGGCTTGTCTCTGAGTTTTCTTGCATTTACTATTTTCATATTGTCTAGTGACTACTTGTTAGTCATTGTTATTTTACTCCATAAATAAATTATTTAGTTTTCTTGTTGTCTTTAATAAATTTTGCTTAATTTTGTACTCCTCTACAATTTTTTTGAAATTTCGAGGACGAAATTTTTGTAAGTGGGGTAGATTTGTAACTCTCTAAATCAGTTTTATGATATTTTTGTGAAAATATTGTTTAGCCTTCTATATGAAACTCTTCTCTTTGATAAGGGTATTTTGATATAATAAAATTATAAAAGATATTTTATGAATGACAATTAGTTCGAATATTTCAGTTTCCTTTAGAATAGGAATATTGGTTTCTGTTAAAGTATTTCATGTAAATATTTAAATTAATTCAAGTTTAATTATTTTTTTGGTTTATTTGTGCTGCAGTAACTTAGAGTAGTAATTTTATTATTTACTTCATCTTTAGGTAAGAAAGGAATTGTTAAACAATTAATTGTTAATTAACTGTTAGTAACCATAGTCTTTTAATTAAAAAAAACTAGTAAAATGATATAATTAATTAATCCTGTTAGTGAAAGTCTGTTTAAAAAATATATTTGAATATCAGTTAGAAGAAAGTGTAATTTTTTGATTAGTTAACTTTTAGCTAATTAGTTGTAGTAACTGAATCTGTTACACAAGTTATACTAATGCCATTAGATCTGCATTTAATTACCATACTGCCACTACCACTATTCTGATATGGAAAAAACCCCAGATCTACACTAATTCACCATTCTGCCACTCCTCAGCTCTCACACACACACGAGATTATTTTTACTATAAATACACGAGTTCTAATGTACAGTTCTGACACCATCATATCACAATCACTAAAACAGTACAATCCCTCTCTCTACTCTCTGTCTACACATTTTCTCTCTCCTGGCCGATCTCCGTCGAGCTCCACCGTGACCCTCGTCGGAGGTCTCCTGTTCTCATCACCACCACCAGTATCATCGCTGCGACATCGCCACCAGAGCTCCGCTGCTAGCCACCATCCACTGCCGAATAGCCAGGCTCAGATCCGTCCACGTCGAAGCTCGAGGCAGTTGACCTCGACTGCGGTGCTGTGTCTGGAAGACCGTGTCGCCGCTTCGAGTTCTTTGTGCATCCCTTAGAGTTTCGTGCCGCCCCATTGGTTCATGTGTTGCCTCCTCGAGAATCGAGGAGCCATCTCCTCGTAGTCACCGCCACGAAGGAGCGTCACCGTCGCCAGTACTTCGAGAAGCAGCCACCGAGTCGAGCCGCGCCTAGCCGCCTAGACGCCAACCCGGAGATCGCTACGCCACCCTAGAGTTCGAAGTGCACTGCCGTGTCTAAGCTCGCCGACAAGAGTCGACAGACCTCCTCAACCGCTGCCTAGACGCGTAGCCGACTGAGCCACCGGAAGGCCATCCTCCGAGCCAATCGCCACTAACGGAGACGCTCGGATCCACCACCTCCTCGAGATCCATCCTAGCCGGCTCATTCTTGCCAGATTTGCCGCTCGGACCACCGCAGACGCAGACAAGGTATTCATCGCCTCGATCCTCCAATCTTCTTGTTCTAGAGTTTCGATTTTGAGATCTAGGGTTCATGATTTGGGATTTCTAGGGTTCTTGAGATCTGAAAGTGAAGATGGAGAGAGGAAATTCTGTAATAGATGTTGGTTTCTAGGGTTTGTGTTCAGGGAAGGAGAAGAGGAAGAAAGGAGTTAGAACTTAGGGTTAGGGTTCGCCATGGAGAGGGAAACCTAGGTTAGAGTGGAGGAGGAAGATGAGGAATGGGGGGGTGGCTCGTTCGTATGGAAGAATGCTGGATGTAAAGGAATGAGTATTGTTAATTCCTTTTTTTTGTTCATGTCAAGTGACTCTTCGAATTCTGAAGAGCCACATGACGTAGCTTGAATTGACAATTACGAAGAGTCGAGATGTATTAGAGGCTGACAGTTGGATTAAAGGGTCGGCCGACTCTTCAAATTTAAAGAGTCACATTGTAATGTATTGGAGAATCAACATTCATTAGGATATTTAATAAATAGTTTTTCCAACAGATAGAGTGTGGGCCGGGTTGTAGTATTAGTTGTGGGCTCAGTTTATTAGGATTTGAATTATGGGTTTGAACTGGATGATGGGCCGAGTTGGATCTGATCAGCTAGGCATGGGCTAGTTTTTGCTTAATATATAGTCCTATTAAGTGTAGTTGCTCTTATTTAAGTTATAGAATTATTCTAAATGTTATAAATGCTAGTATTAATTGTCATAAAGTATTATTGGTAAAATATTTGGATAAAACCTTATTATTAATATTTAATAATTTTGTTTAAAAAAATATTGTTGTTTATTACTACCAACCTATCATGGTCTCCTAGTAATTGTAGTTAGCTGCTATTATTGCTTACTAAATGTTATTGCTTACTAAATATTATTTTGATCAAGCTATATATCTATATATAATTTCTAAAAAGAAAATTAGCATTCTTATCAATATTCTGGTAATATTTCCATAAAGTAATTAATTTAGTAAATTTGTAATCTATATCTATATATAGATTTGCTCCTAGTAAAATGGTATTTTAACTAATAGTTATTTTCAAAGAAATAATAATGATTATTCAATGTTGCAATAAATATTATATAGCATATTTTGTTATAAAAACTTAAACTCCTTTCTATTTAGTTTAAGATATATATTTCTAAATTATATTTAATAGCTACTAAATGGTTAACTAGTATATTTTTTTTTAGCTAGTTTATGGATAACTTGTTAGCAATATTAGTTGTTTAAACCCTAATAACTTGTACAAAAATTATACCAGGTGATCATTTACATCCGTGCAGTACTACTCTCGTGCTTCCAAGGCGAGACAAGTACACCGACTCGACTTTTACTTTGTCTTTCTGTCTTACATTCATGTGCCATGTTCTCATATCGGACACGAGATACACACGATTGTCTTGTACCTTGTTCATTGCATTGTGAGTCATTATTTATTGCAGGAATTGGGGAAAATATTAACTTTGTGTGACCACACCCAACATAGGTATTGTGGATAGCCTAATCGTGCACTTCACGTACGATTAAGCCGCTCCTAGTAGAATTGATTGATTGTGGATTGATTGTAGATTGTGGTCCTATGCTGGTCACACATTAGTTTAATATTTTAAAATATCACACTTGTATTGATTGTCGTGTTCATCGTATTGTTCATTGATTGTCGCATTCATTATCTTTGCATATTGATTGTCGCGTCCATTGCCTGCAGTTTTATATTTTATTTCTGGTACCATAGTTTCATTTTTAGTTCTGGTATTCTGGTTTCAGCTTGTATTCTGTACTACAGATTATATTGTATATTGTTCTTGTCGGGGTTGTACTTTGCTCTTTTTCTGACAGGATACGTTGTAGGTGAGCTTGTGGCCACATGGAGCACGTGATTGCATTAGATATTATCGGATTTATTTATTTATTTTTCTGGAGATTGTATTTTTATGATTTCATCATTGTATATTTTATTTGGCCGGATTTGTCTCCTGATGACTTTGAACTAAAAATTGACTTGATGGATATTGGTGATCTAGCTTTTGGGACGTTTATAGATTCTGTGATTGTTTGCATTATATTGTGACTTGGAGTTTTTCTTAGTATTGTACAGCTTACTTCGTCGTGTCCATCGACGAAGGCTGGGCGTGTCTGACTCGTGTCCAATTATTCGGGAGCGGGTCGTGACAGACATCCTTCTTCAGTTGGATGACGGAGGGAGCTTTCTCCTTCTTGGACTCGTCTCGTGCAACACTCACTGTCACGTCCCGACCCGAAAAATTGCTTGTCCTCGCATCGATTTATTCGAATCATCATCATTGCTGGAGCGTGATGTCGTATGAGGCGGAGTTGCACCCATACAAGGCAAGATGACAAGTTCTCAAATGGTTATTTTTGATTTGATATTACCAATGGAAGAAAACAGAGTATACGAAACAATTTTCTTTATTGATAAATGAACTGAGATTACAAAGGCTTTCAATAGCCCAACTAAATTTGCCAGATTGGCTGCAACACTCAAGTTCCCTCTTGTCCACAAAGGATTTCACAGTTTCATACATCATGTCTTCTATATCTCGGCCGCATCAATCCTGTTACAAGTCTGAGCGTCAATGAGATCGCACATCTCAATACGCTACGTCATTCCATGCCTCAGCGCGTTTAAGCGAAGCTCCGCCGCGAGCAGACCATTCCCTGAACCTGCTAGCAAACAAGTAGGGGATTAGTACTTTCGTCCTCGTTGTACTGATCAAAGACCCACTTAACTAAACCGACATTTAGTAATGTATTGATTCATACAGCATACAATTTAACTATCTTTCTATGTTCTCCTTAGGATCGGTTTCATGACATATTCGAAAGTAGTAAAGCATGTTATCATGGCAAGCATGTTATTTTGATTCGCATAAGCAAGCAAGCAACCAATAGCAATCTCGTGTTGTTTCGTGACTTCTTCCCAAACACTGACGCACTCGCCCTTGCACCGACGCAACGTAAATACGCCTCATTCCTTCCATGTCATGTTATAAGTGCTTTGTGCAGGATCTCTGTGTTACTGCACTTTCGGTCCACCGTTCCTTAACTATATGAAGGTCATTGGCGTATCTGCGCCAGAATGGACTAAAGGTGTTTCTTTTTTTCTTTTCTCAATTTGGGTAGCCCGGCGCCTCACGGGATGGGTTGCTATCCCAATAACCGGAGGCTTACTTTTGTATACCAATCAGTACGGCTTTCACATCAATAACCAGTCACTAATCATCTTAGAGATGTGTGCCCTGTAAAGTTTAACGTTTCTCCTAGGCCAAACGGTCCCAGCGCTCCGGCGTAAACCCGTTCGATGGAACTCCCGTGCACGGGATATTATCTCCAATCCATTTCTCAAGTCCATTCGACCATGTAACGCGCATCTTATTCAAACAACCAAACATATCTTAAGTTCGCGACTCAGACTTAGTATTATCTCATATTTCTCACCTTAACATTCTATGTTCTCACATTCCATACTTTATTTCAAGGTTCAATGGCATCATGCCCCAACTCAATGTTCGTCAAACGAATGACCCGAAGCTCCTGAACATTTTTGAGGCATCATGTCACATCCGACAGTCCCGTCACATTTATGCCACAACTATTCTCTTCGCAACAAAGCCATCTTTTATGATTCTCGTACACGTACGCACGCCTTGACACGATTGTTCTCTATTCTTCGAGTCCTGCATGCGATGTATGCCTCGATACCGTAATTCTATTTATATGCCTTAGTATTCAATATATGTTCCTTTCCTCCGACTCGTACATTGAGGCATGCCTCGATAGGGTATTTAATGTTCTATAGCTCGTGAACTGAGGCACTCGTGCCGATATAGTCTTTCAATGTTCTATCATACTAACTCATGCACGGGGCCACGAATGACTTATGTACTGAGGCACTCGTCGATACAATTATCCCATGTTCTTATGGCTTGCGCACCGAGGCGATCACCTTTACGATATTCAATGTTCAATAACGACTCGTACGTTTGATGTACATTTTATTTCAATTGTTCTATCTAGTGTTCGACACGCACTATGTTCATCTCTCGATCGAGCCACACCCGTGGACTCGATAGGTTAACTTAGCATACAATGGTACATTTTAATTAAGCATGATGGGCTAGAAAAGAAGAGTCAAAGTTCCTCCATCTTAAGCCGATACGCCTTGTCGTTTTACCGAGCCAATACGGGTCAATTTTATAACTTTGTTGCATGGCCAACTCTTCTGACTTAGCCATTCGAGCACTTCATGCTTCATTGAATTATACGACCGATTTGGCTTACCGATCCTTTGCCTCAGTCTGTTGAGAGGCGATAATTTGTTTTTACGAACCCCGTTGTAAATAAGGCAAAATACCGACCTCTTATATTTTAGCATAAACGTATAGTCTGCACACGAAACCAACTAAAATTAATATTTGTCCGAATCGGACTAATGCATTGCATCGATTTTATTTCTTAGAATCTTCGAACTAACTCAATGCTTTCTCTCAGGCCAACTTAACACTTGCATCGATCTTACTTGATGCGTTCCTCAGGTCAACGTAACTCTTCGCATCAGTTTTCATCGATACATATTTCTTGGGTCTACGAATTGCTTGTATCGATTCACATCGATACTTAATCGGGTCAACGCAACTCTTCGAGTCAACGACTCAGCATAATGCACCGTGTGGAGTGGGGCATTACATAATATACCACTCAAAACAAGATTCGTCCTCGAACCGAAACCAATACTCAATTCAAGTGTTTTCTAGATCGTTTTACGATCTTGCCCAACTATCGTTGTTCCATTTCAAACACTCATGCAAGCTTTCATTAACTTTCAGTCTTTCCTGCAGCTCAATTTGAATTCAGTATACAACTTGATTTGGATCGTACACCTATTCAAGGCATCCCAAAAATATGTGTATGTCAGCCAAGCCTAGTAGTAGAAAATTGGAACAAAGCTGACAAATAAATTTCAATCCTTTGCTTGTCATCTCGTACTCCCGATCAGACTTATCTTTAGCGACTGTTTCTTAAAATTTTATCGCATCTGTATATTCGATACATACGTGATTCATTCAATAAAGTCACTACATACGACGCGATTCAAAATCTCATTTCATAATTTTCATATGGACTATCAATTCTATGCGTCGCGTCGAGCCATCGCGTATTCGATCGTAACGATCCTCCGCAATGCGTTGCGTTCGAAGTCGTTGTCCAACTATTTTCGAAGTCTAGCTATATAATTCATCTCTATATGATTTCCTTTGTTGACTTGCAAATGCATCAACATTCAGGGTTACGCTCGCTAGGTGACTTACCTAGACATCGTGCTTAAATTCTCCCGACGCAACTCAAATTGACAGTGCTCAAAGGCAACGGTCTTTCAGACCCAAATGTTTAACTCGAGGCGACATTGCTCAAAGGCAACAATCGCTTCGACACAGTCTCTACGACGCGTCTTACATTCGATTCCTATCGAGTAGAAAATTCACTAGCCAAATTCCCAACTTGTCCGTCTCATAACATCGAATACAAGTTCGATTCATGTATGCTCAATTGTAAGGTGAATCCAAATCTAACGACATGACTCGTAAATTATTCTCTTACCGCTCGCTCTCGTGCATAGCACGATTCTCAAAATCGCCTAGACTTATCATCAACAAGCACCACGCAATTCCATACACGATATTGTATATGTTCTCTTATGGGCCTAAAATATTCATTTCGATTTGGCGGTCAAGTCTTCTAGGGTCAGCTGTCCTGAAGCTACGCTCGATAATTGTGAATCATTAACGAAGGACAGTTACTATGACCCATGCTATATTTTATTTTGGAGCCAAATCACGTTCCGACGATTTCTATGTGACTACCCAAATCCGGACAAAACCATTTTTATTTGTGCAACTGAGGCACAACTATCCGATCCGAGTAATTCATGCACTACCGTTGATAATTCTATATTTTACGAAATATCTACTCGTATTGAGTTCGAGTCTATCTACCCACTGTCGACATTCGAGATGTTATATGCATCAAAACAATCGTCGATGACTTTATGGTCTCGCCTGATCAATCGTAAAGTTCTCAATCAACCAGTTCGACATTCTCGTATTACTATTTCTAAAAGTTACGATATTGTAGGCCCGCTCTCTTTTGTATTCTCACATCGTGCTTACGTTTTCTTGCGTATTGATTTCGATAGATCATATCAATTTCGATAATGCGAGGGTCAACTTTGAATCTGCATCAACGTCGACTTTAGTTCGTATTGTATACCTCCAAGTTCACTACAAACCTTTCGTACGTATCAACTCATTTTCCGATTGGCCACATCCCGCTATACTTTGATCGCGTAACCGAGTTACTAATTATCCAACATTGAACCCTCGAGTTATACGATCACGTCTTCTAAGTTTTGCGTTGCTTGGCCATACTCAAATGAGTATCATCGCAACATAACCAACTATTTTCTTAGGCACTATTTACTCGCATCAACCAACTCTTCACCGAAGTCGCACATCGTGCGATCCGATTATTATTCGCATCGCCCAACATTTCTATCGAGATCGCAAGTCATGCAATTCGATTATGATTCACGTCGCCTAACATTTGTATCGAGATCGCAAGTCGTGCGACTTGTTTATAAGTTCAAGTTTATATCCCATCGATCCGATTATTGCATCAAGGCATAATCATTTCGTTAGTCTCGGTCGTTTGACCGACTTACAAATTTTCGTCTGACGTATCATTCGTTGATACGAGTCTCCACCCTATCATTCCAACCAATTATCGAAGAACACTTACATCAACATACCATCATACAAATTCCCAATCGAGTCTCAGTACTCTCCCGTCCTTTGTGAACAAACCTTTCGCAATTCCCACAACACTCGATATAATTCATCGCACAAGTGGTATAGCATATACCACTCAGAATTGAGTCATTCATCGCATACGTGGTATGGCATATACCACTCGAAAATCAAGCTATTTCTATCGCATCATACTCGGTATGAACAAACAATCTATTTTGACTCACGATTTTTGCAGTGATCATGCCGATCACAACCGTAACTTTTAATTAATCAAATTCCGACACAACTCGGCCAATGTATTCATTTGCCAACACAAGCTTGGTGCGCAACCGAACGATTTGTTCTATCAATTTATGATTTCAATTCCTTCCGTTGCATCTTGTGCAACGTATTATTAAGTTTCAACTGGTGCATCTCGTGCAACATTTTTAATTCAGTCTCCTCTGTTGCATCTCGTGCAACGTTTTAATTCAGTTTTCTCTGTTGCATCTTGTGCAATATTTTGTTTCTGATATTCAAAGACAATACTCGAATCTGTTCAACACATTTAATTTTCAACTTTCATTTTCCTCGCAACGCATCATTCACAACTCGTTGTATTTGATATAACAACATTTTACGCCTTTCATTATATCGATGCAACCAATATTTCTCATATCGATTGTTGTATTGAAACAACAAACATTTCGATTCATATTTCTCAACTTCTTGTACTTGCAACAACAAACATCTCAATTCACATCTCGCGACTTGTTGCGCTAGCAACAACAATTATTTCACGGCTTGTTGCATTCGATGCCACAAGTATTTCATAACTTTCTTAGCAAATATCATGTAATTTCCAAAACACATGCGACAAAATTATACGATTTGTATTAGACTTATTGTGTGGAACATCCAGTGCGGCATCGAGTAGAGTCAACAGTAATTTGATTGGTGGTGGGCAACTCTTTGGAATTGAAACGAAGCAAGCGTCCTGAGGAAATTGAGCATAGAGCTCCGATACCAATTTGTCACGTCTCGACCCGAAAAATTGCATGTTCTCGCATCGATTTATCCGAATCATCGTCCTCGCTGGGACGTGATGTCGTACGAGTCTGGGGTTACACTCGTACAAGGCAAGATGACAAGTTCTCAAATTGTTATCTTTGATTTGATATTAGCAATGGAAGAAAACAGAGTACACGAAACAATTCTCTTTATTGATAAATAAACTGAGATTACAAAGGCTTTCAATAGCCCAACTGAATTTTTCAGATTGGCTACAACACTCAAGTTCTCTCTTGCCCACAAAGGATGTCATAGCCATATCCAATTATACTATTTATTTTAATTAATTGTACGTTCCTTAAATTTTTCTCCAATTAATTATTAATATTTTATTATAATGAAAAGGATTTAATAATTTAATTAGATGATTTTTTATAAAAGTTCATGGATTAAATTTGCAACTGTATTTTTAGACTTACCAACTCATTGGGTTAGGTGTCAATATGAGAGAGTAGGTGGAATTCATATATGTTTAGGTGCTATCTTCTAAGACATGTGGCATTTAATAATGCCACATGGGTTGGATGCATGAAGAGGGGCTCTCTTCATGAGCCACCTCACCCTCTTTCTTCTCCTTTATTTCTTTTTCTCTCCTTATTCCCTTCATCTCCATCACCAAAACCCAAACCCCCTCTGTCAAAAAGAGAGAGAGAGAGAGAAGGAAGATGAAGAAGAAGATGGAGTAAATAAGGAGAAATTGGAGACGGAGCAAGCCCTAATTCCCAATTCCAAACCGAAATTATTTTCCTAAGGCAAGTCCTCCCCTACCTATATTAATTACATATAATTTCTAATGGTGTTGTAGAAGCTATAGCACAAGTATTACACTCAAGAAATGTAAATATGAACGAAAAAAAATTCATGCACAGTTTTATTGTGAGACTGTTTTGACCTAATAAACTTCACTAAAATAAAAATATGTCTAAACGAGTTATCTAGGAAATTCGACGCCGTTTCCGAAAACATATAATATGATATTATTATGATTTATGTACTAGGAGTTACAGGTCGTGCAACATGGATGAAATATTCTGGAGCGATATTCTGGAATTTATTTTACAGTATATTCCAGATCAGTTTTGATCTAGCAGACGTCATTAAAATTGAAATATGTCTGAACGAGAATCAAAGATGACTCGATAAGCTTTCCGACGATATATGATACAATAGGGTTTGAGTTATATGGTGGAAGTTATGGGTCGTACGACATAGGTGTACAAATCTGGAATTGAATCAGGAATCCGGTGTACACATAATTTTGTACGACAGATTTGACCTATTAAACCATGTCAAAATGAGAATACGTATGAACATAAATTGAAGAGGATTCGATAAGCTTTTCAGCGGTATATAATATGATAGTATCTAGATGTATACATTAGGAATTATTAACCGTACAATATCATCGTCGAAACCTAGAAATAATTTCTATAATTTAAGGACACAGCAGCTTTGTATCCTAATTTTGACCTATTAAACGTTATCAAATCCAAAATGTGTAAACACGTGTTTCGTAGAAAATTTGATAAGCTTTCCAACTTTATATAATATGATGGTATTCAGATTTATATGATAGGAGTTATGCTATTTGCAAGTAGAAGATACATATTTGGGATTCTGGACAACTTAGTTTTGTGTTTTTATATAATTTTTATCTACTATATTAACTGCGTGTGACAGGTGTACTGGGTGTGACCGGTGTAGAGTTGTTCCACCGAAGGGGCTTTGACCCATTTCAATTCTACGGAGAGTTGCTTCGGATCGGTTATATTACTGTGTTTGGAGCTCGAAATACAAACGAGACCCTGCCAAAATTTTTAATAATTTCGGAAGTTGGCCAAAGTTAGAAAATTCATGGATCAGGAAAACCTAATTCAATAATCTAAGTTTATATCCAGCTTCCTAGTCATAAGATATTACCATATGGCGTATTGTCTTTGACACACGAGATGGTAAAATAAGTTGAACAATTCATTGCCAACGATTATTACCATATGGCGTGTTGTTCCGACACACGAGATGGTAATGAGTTGGATAATCTCCTGCCAACAAGATATTACCATATGGCGTATTGTCTTTGACATACGAGATGGTAATTAAGTTGGAACATGATATTAGACATAGGAGTTAATAGACTATTGTCTATGTTTGTAGTTGCATCATGGGGCGGGAGAGAACAACTGGATCATGCCTATCAAAATTCTTGCAATATAATAACAACAGAAAAAGCTGATCAGTAGTCCCGCATCTGTAAGGCCTTGCGATGTCGGGGGTGAGGCCTAGCTCACCAACAGAGAATAGTCCAGTAAATTCCGAGAATAAAATCAGAATTTAAAAAGTTAACGTATACAAGTTTCCCACAAGATGTTGGGGGTCGGATCTAAGGCACCGTACCCAATCCAGACATCACCTGGTCCCGGGTAAATGGGATTATTGTCAGAAAAATAGAGAATGATCGTGATCCAAATGTGTTCTCTAAATTTCATCATCATATAGGAAACTTGACTATGATTGTGGTAGTGAATTTAGGTTGTTGTGATTGTGACGGTAGTCGTTATTTATGAATTATTAGGATTTAGTTGTAGGACGAACACTAAGGAAATTCATTTGAATGAGATCTAGTCAGAGTCAAATTTTAAGTTAACGTTATAATCCCTCAGAATTAATTTCTCAATTTCTTTACTTTGGAATTTCGAGAATCCGATCATCTCAGTGATTCTCAATTTACTTATTTTATTTTCTCGTCTTTGAATGAGGACTTGCATGTCGTTTGACGACCTAGTATTGTTCACTATTTGTTGACATACTTCCAAGGAGCTGCTATTGTACATTGAAGAAAAGCTGGAGAACAAGAACGAGATGTGACGATTGAAGGCAATCATATTGAAATTAGATCTTTTTATCATCAATACAGGTATATAAATATATAATTATAATTGGGTTAATAGTTGTAATGGGTAGAATAGTCCATTTCAAAATTATAGTTTCAGAATGTCCATTTGAATAATATTAATTTTATTTTGCCAATTATGATCTGTGATAACCTATCCTAGAACCTTACGGATGTCAATCGCGAATATGGGTACTGGAGTATTCGTATGTCGCGTAGCCTGGGGATGATGTTACGTACTCGGCTCGCCGTATTCTGGAGGTGGGGCGTGACACGTCTTTTAGTGGTGGCCCATGCAGGTCTCAAAAAAAAGCCTATGATAGGATGTAGGTCTTGATTTGGAGTCATTTATGGTAAATGCAGAATTGAATGTCTTGAAACTTTTCGATAAAGATTCAGATCACATGGAATAAGGAAATTTAGACTTGATGAGTTACATTTTCGACTGAAAGTTCTCGAAGATAGAAAATAAATTAATGCAATAATAATTTTGAGTCTAGCTGGATTCTTTTATAACTAAGTATTGAGGTATAATATAGAGTGAGATTCTAATGTAGTTAGCTTGGCAAGTCATATGATGATAAAAGATTGATTGATTTCTTAAGAAGGAATTGGACGGTATAAAATAAAATACTTGGGATCCGAATAGAAGTATCGGTTAGATTTGGCCTAGTAAAGGATTGTAGAAAATTCTTTAAGGATATCGAGCTTGAAAACATCAGTAAACCTGTGTTTGGGTATATCTTGAACTATTATATAGAATATGATATTAAGAAAAGAAGGAACATGTAGCCAATAGCCGATAATGATTTAAGATTTTGGAATGAATATAATGTGTTTTTGGAGATTAGCATAGATATAAATATGGCTTGGAAGGATTATTTGGTAAGCTAGTATTAGCAATATCTTTCTTAAGGTATAGGCATAATAGATATTATTGTATATAGCTTATTGAATGTAGTGTAACTCCTTAATATTTTGATTTTATTATTCTTAAATTCTGACTCGTCCCATTTTCTTGCCAGATTTTCATATATCTATTTTCTAAATTCCTAACCTACTTGAATTTTTTTTATCTCCTTATGTCATCCATTATCTTATCAATTTAGAATCCTAAATTATATCCTTCTTTCTCCATCAATTTATTTTTCAACAGTATTCCTGATTTCAATAAGTGTTCTCCTTCTAAATATCCTATAGGCATTACTCATTAATTGTTCACTGAATTTCTTGTAAAACAATATTTTCATTTGGATATTTGTGATTGAATTCCCTGTGAAGGAATATTTAATTATTTTGTGCCCAATTAATGTAATTTTTAAGGGTCTCTTGTTGGAATTGGTTTTGATGATCGAGAATTGTTCTTGAAGGATTAAGATAATATTAGATAGGATTTGGGATAGTGAAACGGATGGCTTGAAAAAAAAATTAATTATATGGATCGTGTATGGAATGTTGTGGCTTGCATTGAATTGATTGAATTTTGAATTGCGTAAGAAGACTCGACGGTGAGATTACAAGATAGTACGATCGAAAGTTTGAATTGGAGGATGTGAGAATTATATTGCTCAATACTCTGAGATAGACAAAAACTGATTTGATCTTGAGTATGGATGAGTAAATTTTGCATCAGGTTCAAAGGATAGCATTTGGTTGAACTAATTCGAATTAGTAAATGGATGTTTCCTTGGGTATACGAATATTTGATGATATTGAGGTATATCGAAAATTAATAAACGTCGACTCAAGGATATTCTGTTTGGATGAACAATGAGTTTATTGCATATTGAATCATCAAGTTTTGTTATCTCGATTGATGCTAACTTGTGGACTAATGGTGGATCGAATAGCAGTATAGAAATTTCGGATGACATGATTGAAGTAATCATGAGCATAAATGAATAGATATTAGTCGAACTCGATTTGATGGATGTTGAAAATTTCGGTGAATGATCGTTGATTCAGAATGATAAAATTTATAACTTAGAGAAATCTTAAGTCGATATATCTTGGATGAAATTAATATGTAAAATGAAGTGATTGGTAGCCACGAAAAATTTTCGGACTTGGGGATTGATATTAAGTTGGTTTGAAGATAAAAGTAAAACTAAATGCATGAATCGAGGGACGAGCAAGATTGGAATTGAAAGTAAATTATGATTGGAGAAATTATGTTGCATATATAACTTATGATTGGTGACTTAGAATTATTATTTAGATTGGTGACTGAGATATGAGAATTTTGATATCTCTATATTACTCACTATTTGTGGATTCAATTTCCTAATAAGATGAAGTATTTGTTAATTGAATTTTTTGTGATTGAGTATACAACTTTTTACATTTACAGATTTGACGAGACAGTTAAAAAAAGGAAAAAAAAATTGATAGTTGAATCATGAAATGAGAAGTTGTTGCAGCTATCCGGATTAGCGAGTTACAAGATTATCATATCACGTCAAGAAATGAGAATAAGAAATATGATTTTGAATTCGAAAAATACATGGTTATAGGTTGAAACAATATGGTGGTTGACCATTTTATTTGATCATATGGAATTCCAACAATCTTTAAGATATCAAGTATCTTCGAATTGTCTTTATTTCCATGAATCTTTTGATATATATGTTTCAAAATAATTCATTTGATATAGATTACTACTTCATCTATGTAAGGTGGGTAGAATATCTTGATTCTCTTTATACTTGTTTTGAAAAGTTTATCTTCAAAATTTAAATTTCGAGGACAAAATTTTGTAAGGTGGGTAGAGTGTCATAGCCATATCCAATTATACTATTTATTTTAATTAATTGTACGTTCCTTAAAATTTTTCTCTAATTAATTATTAATATTTTATTATAATGAAAAGGATTTAATAATTTAATTAGATGAATTTTTATAAAAGTTCATGGATTAAATTTGCAATTGTATTTTTAGACTTACCAACTCATTGGGTTAGGTGTCAATATGAGAGAGTAGGTGGCATTCATATATGTTTAGGTGGCATCTTCTAAGACATGTGGCACTTAATAATGCCACATGGCCACATGGGTTGGATGCATGAAGAGGGGCTCTCTTCATGAGCCACCTCACCCTCTTTCTTCTCCTTCCTCCTTTATTTCTTTTCCTCTCCTTATTCCCTTCATCCCCATCACCAAAACCCAAACCCCCTCTTTAAAAAAAAAGAGAATGAAGATGAAGAAGAAGATGGAGTAAAGAAGGAGAAATTGGAGAAGGAGCAAGCCCTAATTCTCAATTCCAAATCGAAATTATTTTTTCAAGGCAAGTCCTCCCCTACCTATATTAATTACATATAATTTCTAATGGAGTTGTAGAAGCTATAGCACAAGTATTACACTCAAGTAATGTAAATCTGAAAGAACAAAATTTCTTGCACATTTTTATTGTGAGACTGTTTTGACCTAATAAACTTCACTAAAATAAAAATATGTCTAAACGAGTTATCTAGGAAATTCGACGTCGTTTTCGAAAACATATAATATGATGGTATTATGATTTATGTACTAGGAGCTACAGGCCGTGCAACATGGATGAAATATTCTGGAACGATATTTTGGAATTTATTTTACAGTATTTTCTGGATCAGTTTTGATCTAGCAGACGTCATTAAAATTGAAATATGTCTGAACGAGAATCAAAGATGACTCGATAAGCTTTCCGACGATATATGATACAATAGGGTTTGAGTTTATATGGTGGAAGTTATGGGTCGTACAACATAGGTGTACAATTCTGGAATTGAATCAGGAATCCGGTGTACACATAATTTTGTACAAAAGATTTGACTATTAAATCCTGTCAAAATGAGAATATGTATAATGTATGAACAGAAATCGAAGAGGATTCGATAAGCTTTTCAGCGGTATATAAGTTAATAGACTATAAGTTAGAGAATTCATGGAACAGCAAAACCTAATTCAATAATCTAAGTTTATATCCAGCTTCCTAGTCATAAGATATTACCATATGGCGTATTGTCTTTGACACACGAGATGGTAAAATAAGTTGAACAATTTATTGCCAACGATTATTACCATATGGCGTGTTGTTCCGACACACGAGATGGTAATGAGTTGGATAATCTCCTGCCAACAAGATATTACCATATGGCGTATTGTCTTTGACATACAAGATGGTAATTGAGTTGGAACATGATATTAGACATATGAGTTAATAGACTATTGTCTGTTGTAACGCCCCAGTCCCAAAATACTTAGGACTAGGTACATATCCATGCTAGATGCATACATACGAAGTATACTCCAATATATGAAAATCTCGTATGAATACAGAAGCTGTAAAATAAGTAAACCAAGAGTAATCTAATCTCATCCACAAATGAAAAATAAAGGATATCATATAATCAATTGTAATAAGTCTTTATACAATACGTTGGGCGGAGACAAAGTCCACTACCAACTATCTCAAATAAAAGGTACAAGAAGGAATAGATGAAATAACAAGACTAGCCAAGTGCAATCATCTTCCAAAGGATGGAGAAGATCACGGCCTCGACTAGAACACCTGCAATATCACAGAAGCACACATACCTGGAGAGATAACCAGGTCCTCAGAGGGACGTAACAAGATACTAAAGAACATGCCACATAACTGAATATATATACCATGTCATAAATCACAAGTAAAGTAAATAGTCATACTCGTAACAAATCCAATACCTCATCATCGAAACAGTGGACTATCCCTACAACCAAATAAGGACAAGGGGTAGCACACTATGTCGCGATGAGACATTGTCCCAAGCTACTAATGGGACGGGGTGATATGACATTTGACGAGGGTTACCTGACCATTCTAATGTGTTTATGCAATAAGAACAAACCTTCAACGCATGGGCACTCTTGCTCAGTAGCAGTAATCTCAGGTATGGTCCCATCAGGATACCAGGGACCTCAAAGTATAACATTCATCGAATGTCAGAGGCCAGCAGTAAATCAGGTATCAGGATCCATGACCGTATCTCCCGCGAAGATAACCGGCAATAGGGAAGTACATACTTGGCCCATACGTTAAGTAACTGTTCTTCCCACCCAATGCCTAACAGAGTCACATCCATGACTCATATACCTCTACTAACTGCTAAGTCTCCTAACATGCCTCTATTAGCAGTTAGCCCTAACGCATGTGCATGGGGGATCAGCCCACACGTAAGAACCTCTACATGCTACTCATCTCACACATCCTCGTGGTACAACTGTGTCAAGGTATATGCAATACACTACAAACGGTAGTCTCTTAACTCTAAGTCCACATGCAATCAAAGGATAATAACAAAGTATATCTAATATCACTGAGCAGACAGTAAATCAAGAACGGTAAGAACTGGAAATAAATGAACAGTGATATGTAATAAAATGCAAACTGAATATAAACAGTATAATGGCAAGGTATCTTGCCTGAGGTTATGTGCAAAAGAGAATAATCCAGTAGCTCGAACAGACAAATAAACGAAGCAAGAAAAGCCAAATCCTGCAGATGACTCCGGATGCTGCAACAAACATCACGAACGTGTTTGGAAAATAAGATATGCCTAGGAAACACCTGTCCAAAAGTTAAATTTTGGAACAGGAGCAAATTCGTAATTTCGGGTCAAAACGATGTCCGCCGTTGGACCCGCTTTGCACCGAAATGTGCACCAGACCCTACGGTCTCTAAAGTCATCAAATTACATGTCTACGAATTTGTTTTGATGAGACGAACCCAACGGTATGTCCAATTTTGGATTCCGGTGGGCTGTGCACAAAATCGTCCGTTGAGTAGGATTGTGGGCCCGCCAAAATAGCGTCCCGATCAACGGTCTCAGAATCAGACCAAACTTGGCTCACAGGACCAGAAAAATATTTCGAGTCCAATGGCGCAAGTTTCATCGCGATATGATGAGTGTGCACAAAGTTATGACTTAATTTGCAAAGGGTCGATACAGGGTATCTCGACGGATACGCACTGATTTCGTCGCGCACATGCAACAAAATCGGGTTTCGTCAGTTCTCACATGTCGACAACATCCATACGCGGCTTTCGATGCGTATAGTGCGTGACCACGTCGCCCGGTTTGTCGGGGCGCACGCTGTATTGGGTGTTTTTCCACTTTTTGAAAACAGAATTTACAATTTTTCGTGAAACTTTAACAACGTGTAACTTTTTACACAATAGATGAAAAGTGAATCCAGAAGGTGCGTTACAATCTCGGTTATGTTGTCTTTGACTGTCTTCAATTAGTTTCTACAAAACCCTATTGTACAGAAAGAAAAGTGGCCAACAAGTTGGTGTTTTGAAACAGTTTTTAATATTCCAGAAAAGTTGTTTTTTTCTCACTTCATCTTGATTTTTCGAGCAAGCTGGATGGCCATGTCAAAATCCACCCGGGGGATCTCGAAGAGGGTCATATGGGCTTTCTACACAAATTTATGGATCTAAAAACGAACAAGAATTGAGAGAGAAATCGCACGGTAAAGCTAGGTACCTTGGTGTTGATTCTGTTGTTGTTGTTGTTTGTTGATGCCGTCGTCGCGGGACTGCTGTCGCGTGGCTGCGTTGCGGCGTACGAGGCTGAGTGCGCTCGCCGGGGATAGGTGGACGAGGGTGGAGGAAGGAGGAGGAAGGTGGAAGAGAGGATTGGTTTAGGGTTTTCTTTTTGAGTCTATATATATATATATATATTTTTTTTTGAGTCTATATATATATATATATATATATATATATATATATATATATATATATATATATATATATATATATATATATATATATATATATATATATATATAATGGGTTTGGGGGGGGGGGGGGAGGGGGTCGGCCCTATAGGTGCTACTACTTTGCTGGTTTCTTTGTAAAGGAGGGATCGACCCCCTTCTATTGTAGCTGCTGCTGCTGCTTATATGTGGTGTTGTCGTCGGTTGCCCATGGTGGGGCCAACCACCTCCATCCTTTTTTTCTTTTTCTTCTTATATATATATAATATATATATATATATATATATATATATATATATATATATATATATATATATATATATAATATATATATATATATATATATATGTATTAATATATATATATATCTATATATATATATATATATATATATATATATATATATATATAATATATATATATTATATATATATATATATATATATATATATATATATATATATATTATATATATATAAAAAATATATATATATATATATATATATATATATATATATATATATATATATATATATATATATATATATATATATATATATATATATATATATATATATACATATACATATACATAAAAAAATATATATATATATATACATATACATATACATATATATTATATATATATATATATATATATATATTAATATATATATATATATATATTATATATATATATATATATATATAAATATATATATATATATATATATATATATATATATATATATATATATATATATAATACACCAAAAATCTATTTAAAATCCAAATACCATTTAAAAGTCAACTATCCAATTATTTAATATATTTGAGCATATCTACATACATATATATAAATTCAATCCTTAATAAATCAACTCAAAATAATAATAATATTAAAATAGGAAAACATGTTTATTAAATCTCCACAAAATAACTTTAATAATAATAAATTAATAAGATCGTCCCAATGAGTGCACTTACACTGCACACCCTTTCTCGGGTCCACAAAATATACTATTTTGTAAAATATTATTAAATAATAAAATACTAATAATTGTACAAATAATTAAATAATTTTAAATTGTACATAAAATTCTATAATAATTTAGAAATTATTTTTACGTACATAAAATATGTCTACATGGCCACTTTGGTCCCACCACATGCCTACCTGGACTTAAATTCTGTTTGGGCCCAATTCGGGCTGAATTGGACAAACCGGGTCATCTAAAAATTAATATATAAAATAATATTTAATTAAAATACTTTAAATAAGTCAATTCATAATTTGGTCTGGTTTTCCTAGTTTGTACATCACCATGGCTAGGCTTCTCCCGACATGGCTAATGTACTAGTCAAGGCACACTGCTACATCTTTCGTGCCAAAATTTATGGTAGTCTTGTGTCCCAAAATTCAACAATAGTTAAGGTCATTTCTAATGAAATAAAAATCATAATTTGCATAAATTAATTTTTAAGTCTAATAAAATAATAAAATAATAAAAAATAGGGGGTTTTATATTTGTGTTCGTAGTTGTATCATGGGGCAGGAGAGAACAACTGAATCATGTCTATCGAAATCCTTGCAATATAATAACAACAGAAAAAGCTGATCAGTAGTCCCGTATCTGTAAGGCCTTGCGATGTCGGGGGTGAGGCCTAGCTCACAAACAGAGAACAGTCTAGTAAATTTCAAGAATAAAATCAGAATTTAAAAAGTTAATGTATACAAGTTTTCCACAAGATGTGGGAGGGTCAGATCTAAGGCACCGTACCCAATCCAGACACCACCTGGTCCCGGATAAATGGAATTTGTGTCGAGAAAATAGAGAATGATCGTGATCCAATTGTGTTCTCTAAACTGTATCATCATATAGGAAACTTGACTATGATTGTGGTAGTGAATTTAGGTTGTTTTGATTGTGACGGTAGTCGTTATTTATGAATTATTAGAATTTAGTCGTAGGACGAACACTAAGAAAATTCACTAGAATGAGATCTAGTCAGAGTCAAATTTTAAGTTAACGTTATAATCCCTCAGAATTAATTTCTCAATTTCTTTATTTTGGAATTCCGAAAATCTGATCATCTCAGTGATTCTCAATTTACTTATTTTATTTTCTCGTCTTTGACTGAGGACTTGCATGTCGTTTGATGACCTAGTATTGTTCACTAGATTTATTGACATACTTCCAAGGAGCTGCTATTGTACATTGAAAAAAAGTTGGAGAATAAGAACGAGATGTGACGATTGAAGGCAATCATATTGAAATCATATTTTCTTATCATCAATTCAGGTATATAAATATATAATTATAATTGGGTTAATAGTTGTAATGGGTAGAATAGTCCATTTCAAAATTATAGTTTCAGAATGCCCATTTGAATAATATTAATTTTATTTTGCCAATTATGACCTGTGATAACCTATCCTAGAACCTTACGGACGACAATCGCGAATATGGGTACTGGAGTATTCGTATGTCGCGTAGCCTGGGGATGATATTACGTACTCGACTCGCCGTATTATGGAAACGGGGCGTGACAAAGGATTTCACTGTTCCATACATCATGCCTTCTATATCTCGGCCGCATCAATCATGTTGCAAGTCCGAGCGTCAACGCGATCGCACGCCTCTATACACTACGGCATTCCATGCCTCAGCGCGTTCAAGCGAAGCTCCGCCGCGAGCAGACCATTCCCTGAACCTGCTAGCAAACTAGTGCAGGATTAGTACTTTCTTCCTCGTTGTACTGATCAAAGATCCACTTAACTAAACCGACATTTAGTAATATATTGATTCATACAGCATACAATTTAATTATCTTTCTATGTTCTCCTTAGGATCAGTTTTATGGCATATTCGAAAGTAGTAAAACATGTTATCATGGCAAGCATGTTATTTTGATTCGCATAAGCAAGCAGACAACCAGTAGCAATCTCGTATTGTTTCGTGATTTCTTACCAAACACTGACGCACTCGCCCTTGCACCGACGCAAGGTGAATACGCCTTATTCCTTCCATGTCATGTTATAAGTGCTCTGTGCAGGATCTCTGTGTTCCTGCACTTTCGGCCCACCGTTCCTTAACTATATGAAGGTCATTGGCGTATCCGTGCCAGAATGGACTAAAGGTGTTTATCTTTTTCTTTTTTTTTTCTCAATTTGGATAGCCCGGCGCCTCACGGGATGGGTTGCTTTTCCAATAATCGGAGGCTTACCGTTGCATACCAATCAGTGCGGCTTTCACATCAATAATCGGTTGCTAATCGTCTTAGAGATGTGTGCCCTACAAAGTTTAACGTCCATCATAGGCCAAACGATCCCGGCACTCCGGCGCAAACCCGTTCGTGGGAACTCCCGTGCACGGGATATTATCTCCAACCCATTTCTCAAGTCTATTCGACCATGCAATGCGCATCTTATTCAAACAACCAAACATATCTTGAGTCCGCGACTCAGACTTCGTATTATCTCGTATTTCTCACCTTAACTTTCTATATTCTCATATTCCATACTTCGTTTCAAGGTTCAATAACATCATGTCCCAACTCAATGTTCGTCAAACGAATGACCCGAAGGTCCCGAACATTTTCGAGGCATCATATCACATCCGACAGTTCCGTCACATTCATGTCATAACTGTTCTCTTCGCAACGAAGACATCTTTTATAATTCTCATGCACGTACGCACGCCTTGACACGATTGCTCTCTATTCTTCGAGTCGTGCATGCGATGTACGCCTCGATACCGTAATTCCATGTTCTATGGCTTAGTGTTCAATGTATGTTCCTTCCCTCCGACTTATGCACTAAGGCACGCCTCGATAGGGTATTCAATGTTCTATAGCTCATGCACTGAGGCACTCGCGCCGATATAGTCTTTCAATGTTCCAGCATACTAACTCGTGCACGGGGGCACGAATGACTTGTGCACTGAGGCACTTGTCGATACAGTTATCCCATGTTCTTATGGCTTGCGCACCGAGGCACTCGCCTTTGCGATATTCAATGTTCAATAGCGACTCGTATATTTGATTTATGTTTTATTTCAATTGTTCTATCTAGTGTTCGACACGCACTATGTTCATCTCTCGATCGAGCCACGTCCGTGGACTCGATAGGTTAACTTAGCATACAATGATACATTTTAATTAAGCATGACGGACTAGGAAAGAAGAGTCAAAGTCCCTCCACCTTAAGTCGATACGCCTTGTCGTTTCGCCGAGCCGATGCGGCTCGATTTCATAATTTTGTTGTACGGCTAACTCTTCTGACTTAGCCATTCGAGCACTTCGTGCTTCATTGAATTATACGACCAATTTGGCTTACCGAGCCTTTGCCTCAGTCTGTTGCGAGGCATCGATTTGTTTTTGCAAACCCCGTTGTAAATAAGGCAAAATGTCGACCTCTTATATTTTAGCGTAAACTTATAGCCTGCACACGAAACCAACTAAAATCAATACTTGTCTGAATCGGACTAATGCCCTGCATCGATTCGATTTCTTAGACTCTTCGAACCGACTCAATGCTTTCTATCGGGCCAACTTAACACTTACGTCGATCTTACTCAATGCGTTCCTCCGATCAACTTAACTCTTCACATCGATACATATTTCTCGGGTCTACGAGTCTCTTGTATCGATTCACATCGATACTTAATCGGGTCAACGCAACTCTTCGAGTCAACGACTCAGCATAATGCACCGTGCGGAGCAGGATATTACACTCACCATGCACAATGAGCCATGCTCCATAATTCCAATGACTCCATGCTCCATAATTCCAATGACTCTTAAGTGTTGCATTAGAATCGCTTTTGCAGAATAAGATAGTCCATACCTAGGATCATCTTGAAGTCGTCGAGTGGTGCGACCGTAAGAATGGTGACTCATGTCATATCTCCCACCTCTTTCTTTACTCCCTTAGCCATCCCACGTACGGGACAAGCCGCTGAGATGATCACATTTATCTTGCTCGAGTCACTATCTAGCACCAGACCCAAGCATTGGACCACCGCGTCTGAGATGAAGTTATGTGCTCATGTATCAACCATCACCCTCGTACTCTAGTCGTTGATCTTTATGTGCACCGTACATTAATTTTTGATTCAAGATTGTTGCCACAATGAGCTTTCTCTACAAGGCCTTGAGCAAGTGTAGGGCTCCCATCTGAGCCCCTAATCTTGGTTCCTCATCCTCGACATCCTCGCCTTGGACCGCGTTCACCTGCTTGCCTTTATTTTGCAGTCGCATGTAAAGTGATTACCTCCACACACGAAGCACTCCACTTTTGTTCCGTTTGGGGCTTCGCATATTGTTTGTCCTTCGACGAAGCTTCCTTTCCGGTACCTTTCTTCTCTCCCCACCATAGACCTTGGTGTGTGGTCTTTAGCTTGGGCTTGGACGTATCGCTCTACAGATACTCCATAAGCTTCTCGACTGTCGAGACGGTCGTGTTCAGATCTTGGACACACTGCCTCTACAACTCTTATGCCGTCTACGATTGCAGCCATCAAGGAAGAAGAATAGACGGTCTTCTTCGTCCGTGTTGGTGATGTCAAGCACAAGACGAGTGGACTCCAAAACATACTCATTTATTGATCTTGTGTGTTTGAGTTGACGTAAGCTCCCCCTCGCAACGAACTCGACGTTCTCCTGGTAGAAATGGGTCTTGATCTCATTCTTGAGATCTTTCCAAGTCTCGATCGAGAACAAACCCTTATCTTTTTTCATACACCTACGACGCCACCACAACATTGCATCATCGGTAAATTAAAGAAAGACATTATTTACCTTATCGTCTTCATCTTCGATACGAATTGACATAAGATATTGCTCTATGTTTCATAAGAAGTTATCCACATCTGAGTTGTAGGATTTTGCCTTAAGATACTTCACCTTTGGTGTCGCATCACTACTCAAAGACCCACCATTAGCGATAGCCTTCATGAGAACCGCGGTCTTGCTATTGAGTTCTTTGCGCAATTATGCAATCACTACATGAGCTGCCTTACATTCCTCCTCGAACTCTCCAAGGGCACGCTCCAATGTTGGATCATTGCTTTTGCCCCTCTTGATGTTCTTGGCTTTCTACTTAGGCTATGCGGGACGCTCCTCATGAACGATCTCAGATGTTGACGTGGCAATAATTGTTCTTTGCTCTGATATCACTTGTTACGAACTTAGTGTTTTTCCTACACTTCGATCCATGCGGCACATAAGCTTCCTCCTTGAAGACCCACGAACTTTTCCTCCTCAAAGACCCACGAACTTAGCTAGATTGCTAAGAAAAGAAAGAGTGGTGGAGCAAGAGTGAAAACTTACAAGACTGCACTACATTGAAAGAAGCCTATAAAATTCAATAATGAGGAACAAATGAATCTCACTTATTTATAAGACCTCAAGGGCTTTACAAGAAAATTCTAGTCATTTACAAGAAACTTCAGGCCTATAAGTTAGATTCTAGAACTTCTAGAAAGTTAAGAAAAAGAATCAAATTTCAGAAACTCCTAGTTAACCCATGTCCTATGAGGGTTATATACACTTCATCCGTATAATTCAGAGCAATCAACAATATAATGTATGAGCTCACTTCTGATCAAGTAAACCACATGTCACATGCGGTGCTATTGCATCTTTTAGAATTAAAAAAAAAAAAAAACCCCCAAAATCTTCAATGACACCATCATAATTGCATTACTAACTGAAATATTTTCCTTAGAAAGAAATTTTCAAAAAAAAAAAAAAAAATTTGAACTAGCAACAAGCTCATAAATCCAGCAGGCAATTGTTTGTTATATAGCACTAGCATCATCTTGAATCGACAATTTTTTACAATTTTAACAAAACAAATTCACCAAGGTGAAGACCAAGAGAGAGTTGCAGTGACATACAAAAAAAAGGCAACAAAAGCTTGTTCTCTTGAACTCCCAAATCACCAGACTTACAATTAAAAAAGAAAAAAGCACATCGAAGATCAAGGGAGAGTTGCGCCACAAAAACAAGATAAGCTTGTCATCTTGAAAGCTTCAGGGGTTCACTTTCTGCCTGCTCCGACGCGCGGTTTTCCCTTGACCTCTGATTCCTGTCCCAACAAATAGAAGGTTGATAGGGAATTAGAAACTCAAGAATAAAAGAAGACCAAATGTAGCATCTCTAACACAAATTATAGCTCTAATTTTTAACTCACTGATACTACAAGAATTCATCAACTTTTTTTTGACATGCTCTGTGAAAAAAGAAATAAAAAAATGGAAGCAAGTAGAAACTACAAACCTCGTAATTTCTCAATTACATCATGATCGCATTTGTTATTTACGATCCTATACTATTACTAACCTGTGGGCTGTGAAGATAGATGTATGTCTTTGCGGTAGCAGGGTTATGATTTTCAGCACCTTTGCTCCAGTCATAGCAGACCTGCATGATTGCACCATATAATTTCAGTACGGACCAATCTCTCTGGTAAGAATCCAACCAATATAAGCAAAACTAATTTTTGCTCACAAAATAAAGCATAGCTAAAACGTAAGTGAAGAAGATATGGTGAATAACTAAAATAATATGATAACAGATTATGTTGGCGAACGTATATTAAATTACAAGATTGTAAAATGACATAACTGCCCTAGAAAGAAATAGAAACTACGTCAAAATCTTCAACAGTCCCCACAAGCTGGAACTTAGTGAAAACAAGTACAACTTTGAGAGAGTGAGAAATAAGCTATGTTGTTACGGGCGACGCCTAGGCGCGCCTAGGCGGCCTAGGCTCGCCCGAGTTGAACAGGTCGCCTCGACCTGCATATTTTACTACAGTATAAGGCGAGGGCCGCCTAGGCGTGCCTAGGCAAGCGCTCAGGTTCGCCCAGGGGAGAACTGCGGGCGCCTAGGCGGTGGATTTCAGGATGGGCTATGGTCTTTTTACTAATATTTTTTTTTTGGGCTTTAGGGTTATTATTGTTGCTAAAACAGGTGCTATTGTAAAAATTGATGTTGTTTGCTGCCTTCTGCTACTGCTATTGTTGCCTTTTGCTACTGCTACTGCTACTGTTGTCTTCTCTCTCTTATTGCAATCTGCTACTGCTGCCGCAGCCTTCTGCTACTACTGTTGCGGCCTTATGCTACTGTTGCTGCTGAATTTTGCTACTG
This sequence comes from Iris pallida, assembly GCA_029216955.1. Lineage (NCBI taxonomy): Eukaryota > Viridiplantae > Streptophyta > Magnoliopsida > Asparagales > Iridaceae > Iris > Iris pallida. The sequence continues at coordinate 3,761,835 of JANAVB010037619.1, forward strand.
CTGTTGCCTACAATGTTTACGCAGGTTTAGAGACCCAGAAATCTGGGCGGGCGCCTAGGCGCCGCCTAGACGAGACGGGCATGGTCTCGCCTCGCCTCGCCTAGCGCCCAATACAACATAGGAAATAAGCTGGAAATAATATGAAAACAAAGACCGAGATTCGTCGCCGAAGAACTCTGGAAAGAAAATTGAAGAAATATCACAAGGAAAAGCTAGGTTCAGAACTTGGAACTACGAGAACTCTCATAAGAAAACTGAAGAAATATCACAAGACACTTGGGCTCCAAAAGCAGAGAGCTCCCAAAAAAAATCACTTGAAGAAAGTGGGCTCTGAAAGCGGAGAACTCCCATAAGAAAATCGTCGGTAGAAAGTTGGGCTCCAAAAGCGAAAAAACTCCAAAAGCGGAAATCGTCAGTAGAAACCTGGGGTCCAAAGGCAGAGAACTCTCATAAGAGAATCATCTAAAGAAAGTTGGACTCCGAAAATAGAGAGCTCCAAGAAGAAAATCATCTAAAGAAAGATGGGCTATGAAAGCGAAAAACTTCGAGAAGAAAATCATCTAAAGAGCGGGGCTCCAAGAAACGGAGAGCTCCAAAAAGAAAAGAAAAACGAAAAAAGTCAAGGAAACGCAGTATCATACAGCAGGGGGGGGGGGGGGGGGGGGGGCTCCGTGGTAGAGCCCCCAATTTTTTCCCATTTCCTTTCCTTTTTTTTTTACATCCATCGCTCTTACATCAAATAAAAGAAGAAAAAAAACAAAACAAAAATTGGAAAAGAGGTTTAATTAGTCAAACAGGCCAGTGGGTTTGGTAATTTGAGTGAAACATGTTCAGAAATAAAGTGAATAGGGTTTGGAAAGGAAGGCTAAACATGTATGGAGTTAAGTGATAACGAGTAAAAAACTTAAAAGAGGGAAAGTTGAATATGGAACGAAATATCATAATCGGGTCCTTATGAGTAAAAGAGGATGGTCATGGGAAATTAGGGTTAGTTCTTCTTTTGAATGAAAGGCGGTTGGAGTGGTGGGTCGATAGTTAGTGTGGACTGTCGGACATCATAGGGATTGATGGACTGATGCGGAAGTGATCGAAGTCGGGTTGTTGGACCGGTCGGCATCACGGGCGATGTTGGAGCCGAGACGAGGTCGGCAACTTTGGCTCTATTGGTTATGAACGAGGAGCTGAGTCATTGGTGTCGATAAAGGATAATAATGAGAGCAGATCGGGGACACGTGCTCGGAGAAGGCGAGTTTGCGATCATGGTCAGATCGAGACACAACACTGCCTGCGGCGGCTAGGGATAGAGATGGGAGTGGAGAGGAAAGAGAGGCTAAAGCACTAATACCATGTTGAGAATTTTGGTGGAATGGAAAGAATTTTTGCCAACATATATAGAACTAAAAGTCTGTAAAATGAAATATCTACCTTGGAAAGAAATAGAAAATACATCAATTAATAAAATAAGCATAGAAAACAAATCTACTCTTCAATAGTGTGTTTACATGCACCAAGTTTTGTGTAGGGTCTGGTCTGTTTGGCAAATGGAAAGCTAGAGAAAAATTAGAAAAGTAGTGGAAACTAGTTACTTTCCATTTAGTTAATGTTTGGCATTGGAAAGTGAGTGAGAAATTTTTAGGCTCCATCACCAAAATGGAAACTATCACCACTGCTTTCCATCAAAATAAATGGACACTCATGGGAAGCAATTATAACTCTATTTTATTTGCTTCCAAACTCAAACACCCACTTTTATCCCTTTATGTTAATTGCATTATAATTTATTATCATTTAAACACTAATGCCTTAAACAAAAAAAGTGAGAACTTTAACTTTCTCCTGGACTCTAGAAATCAAAAGTAACTATTTTTCTTGGCTCCCAAAAGTTTTAATTTGCCAGAATGTTTCGTAATGTTCGAGCTAGGAAGCAAGGACACTTCAAATTTCATGTCGTACCCTTGTCTTGTTGTGTCGGACACGCTTCAAACATGCCACGGATACTCTGAAATACACTAGGAAACACCAAAGTAGGTGCCGAATCCGTGTCACCGTGTCTGAAACGTGCTGTGTCGAGTCAGTGGCCGCGCAACATAGGTTTCAGCCCAGATTCAATCAAAAGAATCTTAATTATAGCATTCATGCAAGCTTTGTTATATGAGGAAGTAACATAATGCATGAGACCAACCTCTCCTAATGCAATGGAGAATGTCCCAACACAAAACTGCCGACTCCTTAACCAGATAGATCCTGTACCCCACTCAAGACAAAAGCACTGAAAATATTCAACCACACATATACTTGACCATTCAAGTCACAATATCCTTAAATCGTAAAGGCATCTCCCAAGTATCTAAATTTGCCTTTACATAGTTGCTGCCTTTAAATAGTTGCTCAGGAAGTTTGTCACCATACATTGCCCTACCTTGAATGCTAGGAAAATTTATTCTACTTCCTCCTGACATAGCCCTACTATATTAATTGCCCATGCTCTAAGAACTCAGCTGTGAAACCCATATCCGGTGATTAATTATTTAATAAAATTTAGTATTATTATTGTTAGCATTTTTCTAAAATTATTATTATTATTAATATTATTATTGTTAAATATTTTTGAGTGGAAAATGATTTCGAAAATAATAATAATCTGGACTTTTGGATTTCAGATCCAGACCCGAGTCCGAACCCAGACCCAGGCCTGAGCCAAACCCAATCATTTTTTCTATTTCTAAATTCTGACTTTTTGGACTAGGTTTAAGTATAAAAAAAATAAATATAATAATAATTAATAGTTGGTCCCGTAGGACCAGCGTTTCATCCACAAATTGGACAATTTTTCCACTCCCTATTCTCATTTCCCTGACCTCACTCTCCTCCTCACGCGCACATCCCACTTCCCTCTTTATTTTCTCTCCACTCCTCACTTCACAGAGGACAACCACCTTCCTTCTTCTTAAACTCCTCTTCTTCTTTTGGGTTCACTCCACAGAACCCTCTTTTCACCTCATCCTCACCAACCACTACTCTCCACTCCAAACCCTCAAACCCCCGACCACTCCGACCGCAGCCCACGCCCCATCTCTGGCCGACCGCCCTCGACGCCGCCCGCGTCAACGCCCGCGGCCGACCACCGGAGACCCGCCCCTCGCGGCCGATACCCTCGCGCGCGCCCTTCCGGCGACCGCGCCACCTCGCTCCGCCGACCCCGGCTGCCCTTGGCCGACCGCCGACCTACTTCTCGGCCACCGCTCCCTCGCCGACGTTCGGCGACCCCCGTGCTCCGCTGTTCCCGGCGCCCTCGCCCTCTTCTCGCGCGCCCACGCGAGCCCTAGCCGCGGCAGCCCTCACAGCTTTTCCCCGAGCTCACCGCCCGTTTCCCTGACAGCACCACCCCAACTGGCGCACCCCGCTGCGCCCCTGTCGCTGTCGACCGACCCCGTCGGCGATTCCCCTCCCTCGCCGACGTGCAGCGCCCCCTGTCGCCAGCGCCCAGCGCCACCCTAGCCGCTGTCCTCTGTCGCGGCGATCCCCTCTGGCCGATCCCCCTACCGCGGCTCTGTCCGAGTTCGCTGCTCCTTAGCCAGCACCCTGTCGTGCCCTGGCTTCGGCGTTTTCGGCATCCTTCGACGTCGTTGCTATTCAGCGCTGACCTGGGAATTACGTCGCTGGTTTGGAGCTAGCTTTCTTTCCATTTATTCATCTGAGAGCTCTAGCCGAGCAACCCGAGGTATAACCCCTGTCCCGCTATTTTATCTATTTTTGTCGATGATGAAATGGTCCCCGGTTTCCTTTGGGAATCCGGTATTAGCGACGTATTTTTCCGGGACTTTCGGAAAGGTCCTGTGAATTGTTTTGCATTCCCAGAATATTTCGGGAATGGTTTTTGGTGTGTTTTAGTTTCCGAAAATTTTCGAAAACGTTCTGTGATTTGTGGATTTGGTATCGGACTTCCGAAACTATTTCGGGTCGTCCCGATTACGCTGTGGATTGGCTGTGGATGTGTTATACATATATAAATGTGGGTTTTTCCCTGGTTTGGGACTTGCAGGAATTATCGGCGACAATTTTCCAGTTTTTGGGTTGACCAAAAACAGAGGAGATGCTGCCCGATTTTTCCGTAAATCCCGAATTGTTTTCAAAATGAATTTAAAACGATTTTCGAAATTTAATTGATATTTATTTTTGGATGACGACCGTACCGGTCAATGGACCCGGCTAAGTGCAAACGATACCGGCCCCGCCCGGACGTTGAGACAATTAGCCAAATGAGGATCGGACCATTATCTGAGACTTGATATTTATCAGTATTTTATTATTTATTTTGTTTACATTTTTAATTAATATTTTCAGTTAGGACTAACGGCAGTTTATTCTTATTTCAATTTATGTAAATAAATTGTAAATGGGCATAAGTCCAGCTGGCTGGTCTGTGACTGTAATAGCTTAGTTTCCTGTCATTTTTTGGTTTTTCGTACTTTTATTATTTAGCGATTAAAATGGTTAAAAAGTAATTTTGTATAAAAATTGATTATTATTTTCTCACCTAAAATTGACGAGTTTAATATTCAATAAAAATCATGTATTTCTCACTAAGATAAGAAAATTAGTTTTATATTATATTTTATAAAATTACCAAGTTTTCGTAATAATCTGGCAACGACGAGTTTTCCCCAAATTCAAAGCTAAACTGACCGTTTTCCCTCGTATTAAATCAACGCACATAATAAACGCGTTTTCTGTGTTTAGTTAATTAAATAACTAAAATCAGACTAGGACGCAAATAGAGATTGCAACTAGTATAGCTAAGTTGGTTAACCTGACAGTTGAGTCTATCTCTCGAATGTAGGAATTCGAGGACAACTCTAAACGTCCCGTCTTGAAGTCGTCTACCTCTCCAGTCATTTCCAATTGAGGCAAGTATAGTTTGTGTTAGTTTTACAGTTATCTTTATAATCGTTTTACTGCATGTTTAAACCACGATGCAAACACGAAACTCTCTCGGAGAGTACTGATTGTGACTACTGTACTGATTGGAGACTGGGGGAATAGAGTAGTGATTATGACCAAAGTCCACTGTAACTTAGAACTGTATTAGCTTACCCCTCTTACACACGGGGATAAGCCATATCGTATCGCTATGATGCTACTGCTCAACCCAAGCCGGTCATAATTCATTGCCTATTCAAATCACACTGTTTTACCGCTGAAAACTGTTCTCTCTTTAAACTGTTTAAAACTGCATGATTCTATTATTTACTTTAACTGTTTGAAATTAGCATAAATTATACTTTGCTCCCTCCTGACTGGAGATAACATTTTTAGGGAATGTTGAAAATGCTGAGCTGTGTTACAACAGCTATTACGACCCTGAGTTGTACCCGGTCGTGCTACCAGAGTCCCCGCAGGAGGACGATGGAACTGAGGCTGATAGATAGGACTTTCCATTTTTCTGCATTGTTATCTTAATTCAAAATTCTGTATTTCCTTCAGAACAATTTCATTGTATTTAAATTCAGTTTAATAAAGTTTTATTTCCGAAGTTGAGTTGTGACAAATTATAGTGTTGTTGTATGGTTACCTGCTACTGAACAGCTTACTGCCGCCGTCTCAACAACGGTGCAGGCTGGGCATGATCCGACTAGACCCAGATTATTGGGATCGGGTCGTGACATGTTTTTTAGTGGTGGCCCATGCAGGTCCACGACAACTTAGGAAAACATACCTAGAAACAATTAGAACACTAGAACATTGATTTATCACAACGTAGGTCCGATTTATATATAAATAAATATTTTTGTTTGATTATAGACCAGTAGGCTACCTTGCTTATGTGTGCATCCTAGACTTTCCAAAGAATGACCATTGACAAGACCAAATCCTGCTGGCGATGAGGTGTCATCTCCGGATCATACCCCATCTCCTCAACCAAGCCCAGGGTCTTTTCCCTCGCGGCTGTTTGACCGTCCTCATAATGTATCCAGTGAAGTTTTCACTACACTGGCGATTCCTACCTCATCTCAACTAAGTTGCATTTCCTTGGTGGAGTATCCATTTTTGTTGCTCCACAAGTACCAGCAAACACCTTCCAAATGGTTGTCCTATTTCAAGAAATCCTGGAGTTCCAGAAAGCTAAAGATGAAGCCCAGCAGGAACAGAAGAATATCACGAGAGAAGACACGAAGAACGTCAATGATGTAGCCTTAGTTATCTCCAATCAAGTTGGAGCAGAACCTCGTCCTAGGAAGGATACCCCTGAATCTAGAAGATATTTGGAACCCATCAAGTACTCTACTTTCCGGCAGTCTTGTCGTAGAAGCTTTGGGCTTGTAACTATTGCAAGAGGCCTGGTCATCAGGCCGTTAGTTGCCGCAAGAGTTTGGACAATGTTTGGCATATGGATCTGCTAAACATCGGGTAAAGGACTGCCCTTATCTCTCCATCAAACCAGAGCTCATATCCCAGCAACACCTGTTAGGCCACAATCTAGGGACCTTCTTCCTATCCAGCAGACCCTGCCCCTTACAATAAGGCATGATGCATACTCGAGGTTCATAGAAGATGAAGCAGTTGGAGACTGCTTATGCAAGAGCCACCATGAAGAATAGTACCTAGAACTGCTAAATAGCATCATCTTTTGGAAGTTGTAACAGGATGTCCTTAGATCAATCATAAGAGTTTTTGCTGTAATTCTCCACATGAATAAGAAATTCTTAGTTACACCTTTATGGCAGATGTTTTCCCTGATAGTCTTCCCGGATTAGCCCAGACCTAGACATAAGGATTCACCCATGACCTAGTCCCCGGCTCTTACCCTAATTCTAAAGGATATTACAGAGTCAACCCGAAGGTGGCCAAGAAGATGAAGGACCAGATTAGTGAAGGCTCTAGGATTTATTCAGGGTGGAACTTCACCTTAGGGAACATCTATCTTGTTTGTGCCCAAGAAGGATGGAACAACGGATGTGCATCGATTACCAGACACTAAAGAACAAGTACTCTCTACCCGGATCGAGGATCTGTTTGATCTGTTTGTGTGAAGTTAGGGTGTTTCGAAGTCTGACTTAAGATCTGACTACCATCAAATCAAAGTCAGGAAGGAGGATATATTTCCAAGACGGCGTTCAAACACCAAGTATGGGTAGTTTTCTTTGGTCAGGATGTTAGACTGACAAATGCACCTGCTGTGTTCATGAATCTCATGAACAGAGTTTTTTCATGAGTATTTGAATCAATTTATCTTCTCCATAGAAAACATTCTGATATATATTCGAAGACTGAAGAAGAGCATGAAGAACATCTAAGGAAGTTTTGGAAACTTTGAGGAAAAGAAGTTTTATGGAAAGTTATCTGAACGTGGATTTTCTTTGACAAGGTGGATTTTTGGCCATGTTGTCAAGAGAAGAAATTTCGATAGCTGCTGTTGAAGAGTGGTATACCCCAAGTTCAATTCGGAAGTTCCTTGAACTTGGCCGGCTACTATCAGAAGTTCGTGAAGGACTTCGCCAAGATTGATGAGCCAATGACGAAGCTCACTTGGAAGAATGAAGAGTTCATCTGAACGAAAGTTTGCCAGGCGGCATTGAGGAGCTGAAGAAGAGACTTACCACTACACCAATCCTTGCGCTACCCGCAGGAACCGGTGGATTCTCAATTTACAGTAATGCCTCTGGAAAAGGACTGGGCTACGTTCTTCAACAACATGGGAAAGTAATTGCTTACACATATAGGCAACTACAGACTCATGAGGAGAATTATCCCACACCTAATTTGAAATTTGCTGCAATTATCTTTACTTTGAAGCTATGGAAGCATGAATTTTATGGAAAGGGAGTGAAATATATACGGACTACAAAAGTCTGAAATATGTCTTCACTCAGAAAGGGGCTGAATGTTAGACCAAGAAGATGGCTGAAGCAGATGAAGGATTTCGACATCAACCTGCAGTACTATTCAGGTAAGGCTAATGTGGTCGCTGATGCACTTGGTCGATACTGATAGCGAAGTTCTTAACCAAGGACTAGCACCTGCTAGAAGACATCGAGAAGTTTGGACTGGAGGTTATACTATCTGGAGATAGAAGGACGGAGCTGGATGCTGATTCAGTATTGATGAAGTTCGAGGCTGAGGGACAAAATCAAGAGAACGTAGTTTCAAAACAAGGCACTTTGCAGGCTTAGAGATCAAGTGTTGGCAGGAACACTGGAGGGTTTCTAAATTGATCAGCATTGGAACTCTGAAGAATGGTACGAGACTTTGCGTATCGGCTGACAAACGGAGGAACGAGTTGATGAAAGAAATGCACCAGTCGCAGTATTCCATAAATTCAGGAGATAATAAGATGTATCGGAATATGCCTCCATTGATTGGTGGTATGGAATAAAGAAGGACAATTCCAGGTATGGGATTAGATGTGAATTTGTCAACATGAGGAATTTAGCAAGAGAACAAGTTTGTTGGAACCGCTGGACAATTCGGAGTGGAAGTAGAAGCATATAACAATGAACTTTGAGTAAGGATTGCCTTGTTCCCAAGGAGGGAAGGGCACCAATTGGATTATAGTAAACCGACTGACTAAGTCAGCACACTTTTTTTTTTCCCTTCACAGTTGGTTTATCCACTAAGAAGTTGGCAGCATTGTACGAGAGGCACATCTACCGGATTCATGGAGTACCGCGGGACGAGCAAGCAGAGAGGTCAATCCAGACGCTTGAAGATGTATTGAGATTTTACGTCTTGGAATTTGGTAGGTCTTGGGAAGACCAAAATGCATTTGGTGAAGTTTTCTCCTACCAGAGGAACAATCAGTTTTGACGGAGCTGGAAATTGAGGCCAGGTACATCAGGTCATTTGAAGTTTAAGACGAGTTGGAAGTAGCGTACCAGTTAGCTCTACCAGCTAATCTTGAGAGTGTGCAACGTCTTCTGCGTCACAGCTCAGACGCTACATTTCGGATCCGAGTCACATTTTGGATAATTCAGAGCTAAAGTTTCGACTCAACCTTTCAGTGCCAGAGAAACCAGTTGCAAGCCTAGTCAGAGATGAGAAGAAAATCAGTATTTGAGCCATCACTTAAACTTCTATTCCTTATCTTTTTCGTTCTAAACTTGACTGGTGCTGCTAAGTTAGCCTAGTTTTGCAAGCTATCTCTTTAACCAAGCTTGATCATGACGATATTTTATTGGGTGCACCCACTAATATATTGTCTAATCATGACCGATGCATGATGGTCTGATCAACCTCGTGTAATTTGGTTCGCTTTTGTATTTTTCTGCGTGGATAATATCATAAAAGAAACTTGTCCCTAAAACCGTCTCATCCACGACTGCCTTGGAAATTCTTATGGTTGGACCTGAGTTACGGGCGCAGTACCCGTACATGTTTGTCTTTTCTACCCTACCTTTAAATTTCGAGGACGAAATTTTCTAAGGAGGGAAGATTGTGAAACCCATATCCGGTGATTAATTATTTAATAAAATTTAGTATTATTATTGTTAGCATTTTTCTAAAATTATTATTATTATTATTAATATTATTATTGTTAAATATTTTTGAGTGGAAAATGATTTCGAAAATAATAATAATCTGGACTTTTGGATTTCAGACCCAGATCCGAGTCCGAACCCAGACCCAGGCCTGAGCCAAACCCAATCATTTTTCTATTTCTAAATTCTGACTTTTTGGACTAGGTTTAAGTATAAAAAAAATAAATATAATAATAATTAATAGCTGGTCCCGTAGGACCAGCGTTTCATCCACAAATTGGACAATTTCTCCACTCCCTATTCTCATTTCCCTGACCTCACTCTCCTCCTCACACGCACACCCCACTTCCCCCTTTATTTTCTCTCCACTCCTCACTTCACAGAGGACAACCACCTTCCTTCTTCTTAAACTCCTCTTCTTCTTTTGGGTTCACTCCACAGAACCCTCTTTTCACCTCATCCTCACCAACCACTACTCTCCACTCCAAACCCTCAAACCCCCGACCACTCCGACCGCAGCCCACGCCCCATCTCTGGCCGACCGCCCTCGACGCCGCCCGCGTCAACGCCCGCGGCCGACCACCGGGGACCAGCCCCTCGCGGCCGATACCCTCGCGCGCGCCCTTCCGGCGACTGCGCCACCTCGCTCCGCCGACCCCGGCTGCCCTTGGCTGACCGCCGACCTACTCCTCGGCCACCGCTCCCTCGCCGACGTTCGGCGACCCCCGTGCTCCGTTGTTCCCGGCGCCCTCGCCCTCTTCTCGCGCGCCCACGCGAGCCCTAGCCGCGGCAGCCCTCGCAGCTTTTCCCCGAGCTCACCGCCCGTTTCCCTGACAGCACCACCCCAACTGGCGCGCCCCGCTGCGCCCCTGTCGCTGTCGACCGACCCCGTCGGCGATTCCCCTCCCTCGCCGACGTGCAGCGCCCCCTGTCGCCAGCGCCCAGCGCCACCCTAGCCGATGTCCTCTGTCGCGGCGATCCTCTCTGGCCGATCCCCCTACCGCGGCTCTGTCCGAGTTCGCTGCTCCTTAGCCAGCACCCTGTCGTGCCCTGGCTTCGGCGTTTTCGGCATCCTTCGACGTCGTTGCTATTCAGCGCTGACCTGGGAATTACGTCACTGGTTTGGAGCTAGCTTTCTTTCCATTTATTCATCTGAGAGCTTTAGCCGAGCAACCCGAGGTATAACCCCTGTCCCGCTATTTTATCTATTTTTGTCGATGATGAAATGGTCCCCGGTTCCCTTTGGGAATCCGGTATTAGCGACGTCGTATTTTTCCGGGACTTTCGGAAAGGTCCCGTGAATTGTTTTGCATTCCCAGAATATTTCGGGAACGGTTTTTGGTGTGTTTTAGTTTCCGAAAATTTTCGAAAACGTTCTGTGATTTGTGGATTTGGAATCGGACTTCCGAAACTATTTCGGGTCATCCCGATTACGCTGTGGATTGGCTGTGGATGTGTTATACATATATAAATGTGGGTTTTTCCCTGGTTTGGGACTTGCAGGAATTATCGGCGACAATTTCCCAGTTTTTGGGTTGACCAAAAACAGAGGAGATGCTGCCCGATTTTTTCGTAAATCCCGAATTGTTTTCAAAATGAATTTAAAACGATTTTCGGAATTTAATTGATATTTATTTTTGGGTGACGACCATACCGGTCAATGGACCCGGCTAAGTGCAAACGATACCGGCCCCGCCCGGACGTTGAGGCAATTAGCCAAATGAGGATCGGACCATTATCTGAGACTTGATATTTATCAGTATTTTATTATTTATTTTGTTTACATTTTTAATTAATATTTTCAGTTAGGACTAACGACAGTTTATTCTTATTTCAATTTATATAAATAAATTGTAAATGGGCATAAGTCCAGCTGGCTGGTCTGTGACTGTAATAGCTTAGTTTCCTGTCATTTTCTGGTTTTTCGTGCTTTTATTATTTAGCGATTAAAATGGTTAAAAAGTAATTTCGTATAAAAATTGATTATTATTTTCTCACCTAAAATTGACGAGTTTAATATTCAATAAAAATCATGTATTTCTCACTAAGATAAGAAAATTAGTTTTATATTATATTTTATAAAATTACCAAGTTTTCGTAATAATCTGGCAACGACGAGTTTTCCCCAAATTCAAAGCTAAACTGACCGTTTTTCCTCGTATTAAATCAACGCACATAATAAACGCGTTTTCTGTGTTTAGTTAATTAAATAACTAAAATCAGACTATGACGCAAATAGAGATTGCAACTAGTATAGCTAAGTTGGTTAACCTGACAGTTGAGTCTATCTCTCGAATGTAGGAATTCGAGGACAACTCTAACCGTCCCGTCTTGAAGTCGTCTACCTCCCCAGTCATTTCCAATTGAGGCAAGTATAGTTTGTGTTAGTTTTACAGTTATCTTTATAATCGTTTTACTGCATGTTTAAACCACGATGCAAACACGAAACTCTCTCGGAGAGTACTGATTGTGACTACTGTACTGATTGGGGACTGGGGGAATAGAGTAGTGATTATGACCAAAGTCCACTGTAACTTAGAACTGTATTAGCTTACCCCTCTTACACACGGGGATAAGCCATATCGTATCGCTATGATGCTACTGCTCAACCCAAGTCGGTCATAATTCATTGCCTATTCAAATCACACTGTTTTACCGCTGAAAACTGTTCTCTCTTTAAACTGTTTAAAACTGCATGATTCTATTATTTACTTTAACTGTTTTAAATTAGCATGAATTATACTTTGCTCCCTCCTGACTGGAGATAACATTTTTAGGGAATGTTGAGAATGCTGAGCTGTGTTACAACAGCTATTACGACCCTGAGTTGTACCCGGTCGTGCTACCAGAGTCCCCGCAGGAGGACGATGGAACTGAGGCTGCTAGATAGGACTTTCCATTTTTCTGCATTGTTATCTTAATTCAAAATTCTGTATTTCCTTCAGAACAATTTCATTGTATTTAAATTCAGTTTAATAAAGTTTTATTTCCGAAGTTGAGTTGTGACAAATTATAGTGTTGTTGTATGGTTACCTGCTACTGAACAGCTTACTGCCGCCGTCTCAACAACGGTGCAGGCTGGGCATGATCCGACTAGACCCAGATTATTGGGATCGGGTCGTGACATCGAATAGTTCATTACATAAAAAAAGTGACACTGTTCTGGATGACCACTTAAGTGCTAAAATAAGCCATCTTACATGCCACTAACCCTATAATAGCAGCATCGCTATCATATCCAGTGAAAAGCAAATTTTTAGTAAATATAAGAGTAATATGCAAGTATCAATGACATGAAACGAGCACGACAAAGTACATAAACAAATTGTGAAGACATGGAAAAACATTTAACTTTTTTAACGGTTCAAGTAAAATGGGTCAGAAATACACCATAGTGTGCATAGAATTGAATGAATATGGTTACCCACCGCATATGCAAATATCGATCCATCGTTGTTAAAAGTGCTACACGGGATCGGCTGACTGCATCTAGACATAGCCTGTTGAAAACAAAAGGTTGGAAGTTACAAAAGTTTAGAACCATCTCCAAGATGCTAAAAGCATTGTCAACAACAACAACAAAAAAGATGACGCAGTTTTATGCGATCTAACAGATTAAGGTAAAAGAAATGTGATCAGCAGTACATGAACCTGAATGGAAAAGCAGAAATCAAGCTTTTTGATATGACATGCTTGAACCCAAAAGAAAAAAAAAAAACAGTGTATCACAGGATAAAAGTGTCCCCCTTTAGGAAACAACTTAAATCACAAAAAAAAGACGAGAAAACAACACAGCAAGAGTTCTTTCTAGCAATGCAACATAGGTTGTCAAGAGAAAACAATAACTAAGTGCCCATGCTTAAAAGCATACCAACAACAACTAAGTGCCCACAATAATCATTAAAATTACAACTCAGACAATTTAGTGATCAATTAACAACTAATACATATAATACATTTCTCATCTTTAGTCAGAGTTATCCACAAGATTTGAAATGAAGAGAGGAAATCTGATGAAGTATATACATAAAAAGACGTATTGATTTCCAAGGTCATGTAATAATAATCAAATTCAATCCTGCCAACCCAAGGGTTAGGTTAGTTGAAGCAAACAAGCAAACATTAGATAAAATCCAAAAACACGTACAAACCCACCCTTACTCCCTTCGTAGAGGAGCCATGAGAAAGATTTCTTGCAAAGGATATATAGCAAACAATGAACTCTACAACTTATCAGATGTAGCAACAAACATGCGAAGCATACACACTGGCTCACCATCTGGACATTATACAAGACAACCATGCTTGAAATCAAGGAAACATTGACACCTGCATGCTAAGAGAAAGAAACAACATACTTAAACCATTGACTCGATGTCAGAAAAACATGTCAAATGCGATGAACATAAATGCTGATCTTGGCTGTTAGTCTGAATCTTCATGTACAATAACTAGTTACTTCTAGGGGTTGTTTGGATAACGGTGAGCTGGAGGTGGAAAAATGGAGGGGATTCTTCGCTCCTCCCACATTTGGCTTGAGGGAGGTTGTGAGGGAGGAATTCCTCTAACCATGAGAAAAGGAGATCACCCCATCCCCCCACCCCCAAACCCAAAAAATTTCACCATGCCCACATCCTCCTTTTTGGGGAGAATGCAGGATGGAGTTTGAATTTTTATAATAATTAGCTAACTAATTAACAGTATTCATTAATATATAATCACAGTTACACTAGTAACTAAGTAATTAGGATAACTAATACTGAGTAATTAATAACACCTATTTATTAGGAAATCAATATAATTAAATTAATATTCGTAAATAACCAAAAAATAGTACTAAGTGGTCAAATTAGAAATAATTAATATTAATAAAGAAGTAACAAAATTATATAAAGTATTTAGTCAAGTTATCTATTGTTCAGTAATTCAGTATTTGTAAATAATAATAAAGATGTTAATTAACGTCAAGTAGCTTATAATGCTAGCTAACACTAAACAATTTATGAAGATAATTACTAAAAAATAAGTAATCAATAATGCACATCTATTAAATTATTTAGTAATTATTATAATTAGTTAATAAAACTATTTTTTATTATTAGTTAAAAATTATTATTAATAATAAGTTAAATTTTTAGTATTAATAAATTATTATCAATTCAGTTAGATAATTAATTATTTTTTATTAGTATTATATGGACTACCTCACTTGTCCAACCATTTATTAACTAATGTGAAGTAATTTAGTATTTGAAATAATAATTAAGGCATTTAATTAATGCCAAGTAGCTTCTAGCTAATATTAAGCAATTTAGGTAATTAATTCCTAACAATTACTACTCATAATGCACAATTATTAATATTATATAGTCATTATTGTAGTTAGTTAATAAAATTATTTTTAATATTAATAATAGGTTAAAACTATTAGTATTAACTAATTTATTATCAGTTCTGTTAGATAATTAATTAATTTTTAATAGATATATAATTCACTTCCTCAGTGTTCCTCACTATCCCCACCTCCTTCATGATTAGCTATCCAAACCCAATTTGGAAGAAAAGGGAGATAATAAAGTGCATGAAAGTCCAAGCATATGTACTGTACTTGGATTTGCATTTTTTTCACATCATTCACACTTCAATCCACACAGTCCCATAGAGCATGGTATTATTATGCACAATAGGCTTTAGCTCACTTATTTTCTCTGAAATCCGGACTCGCCACTTTAAGGCAAAGTACCCGTGTCAACCTGACATGACACGGGTACGAGATCCGGATTGGATCTTCCATGGTGTAGGCCAGACGCTGCAGATGAAGATGCAGATGAAGATGAAAAAATCAAAAGGGAGTTGAAGGGACTTATTGTTGTTGTATAGAAGGGAGGATCGCCACTTTAACTTCTTGTTGTTGCTGCTGCACAGAAGGGACTATTATTCAAGGGAGCTAAAGGGACAATAGTTAATTTAAATATAGCTCTCATTTAATACCTAGGGAGCTGAAGGGACTCTTATTCAAGAGGAGCTCTTATTATTAATTATAGTGTATAGTGTATTTTTCAAGGGAGCTGAAGGGACTCTTATTCAATTTTATATGCATCTTTTATTTAAAAGACCTTTTATTTATTACCTAGGGACCCAAAACTTGTATTTAATTTACATTTATTCAACGAAAAGAGTTCCTTCAGCTTATAAATATACAGAGTCCCTTCAGATCCCTTCAACTTTATATGCATCTTCAATTATGAATTGAATAAGTGCACTTATTTAAAATTTATTAAGGGACATGAAGTATTATTTTAGCTGAGTCTGCGTGTCCTTCAATCATCAGTTTGAAGGGCCCGAGTCTTGGATATGTACCCATACCCGACACCCGTACCCAAGTCCAAGTAACATAGCTTATTTTAATTCTCCAACTGAATGCACCCTAGGTTCCTAACTTTTTATTATATTATATTTTATACGAGAAGCATTACGACATCCCAAGCATGGACAGTCCCGTGCCAAACATGCGTATTTGACACGCCATGGACACTCCGGAATACACTAGTACACACCAAAATAGTTGTCGGATCCATGTCACTATGTCTGAAATGTGTTGTCGAATCCATATCCGTGCAACATAGATGATATCAATTGGGAGTCATATATACAAATGTTCATAATTAAGCATACATTGCAAGACATGTTCTGAACTCCCTATGGAGCTGCTAACACTTTCTCAAGGAATGACGACATATGTAGTGTCCACAATGGTAAGTTCCATACATAATTGTCTATGCTATCGCCATGCAGTTATGCATATAATCACTAATTACGCAAGAGAAAACATATCTTCATTAGTCAGCTACTGTGAAATTGTAAATCATTACGCCTGATATAGACTCGTAGGTAGAATTTGTGAAAAGTTCTTCTCTGCGTTTGGACCAGATACCTATTGGACCCAAATATTCAGTCTGATTTAGTGCAATGGTGCTACTTGCAGACAGAAAGCAGACCTGGTTTACAGAATACAAAACAAAATATGCTTACTTATAACTTCTTTTGTCCATCACTGTTCATGGATCTAACTGTAAACAAATGTATTATGCATCTCCGAGTAAGTAATATACACTTTTGTCCATCTCCAAGTAAGTAATATACACTTCTCTGCTCTACTTGGTCCTCAAAAATTTGACTAGCCCGATTTTGCATCATTGTGTGGCCGTCTAGCCCGATTTTTACAACCTTGCACAGAACTGATTATCCATCAGAATGACGATAGCCTGACTTAAAAATATACTACATCTTAGTACTTGTGTCACAGAACTATCCATCAGAATGATGATAGCCAGCCTGCTGAAAGTCAGTCCAGAATTTCAACAAAAGGAAGATGTTTGGAGAAAAAACAAATTTGTAGGATCAAATCACTATGTGACAAGGTAGTCAAAGGCGCAATCGAGGAGCAAAGAGTCCATATTGTCCGAGGTGCAAGGCGTGCACGTAAGGGAAGCGCAGCACAAAAGTAAAAAATAATAAAAAGTATAAATAAATAAATTAGTAATGTAAGAAATAAAACCAAATAACATATTAAAACCAACAAAAACATATTAAAACATAACCAAGTGAACTAGCAGAGAAGCACTAGCAGTCAACAGAACAAGAACTTGTATTTCTTCTGTAAAACCCGCAACCTGATTTTTCTGGAATTTTTGGATAAATTGAAATTATTGCATTTTTGGGATATTTGTCCGATTTTGTTTTGTCAGCATAGTCCTCGATTCCCAGTTAGAGTTTTATTATATTATTATTATTATTATTATTATTATTATTATTATTAGTCGGATCAGGAAAATATTATTTCTAAAATTAATTATTTGGATTTTTGATTGTGGCCCAGTCCCGATCCCGTGCCCGGGGTCCGACTCCGAGTTCGAACCAGATTTCCCGAAACACGACTCCGTTCCGAGCCCGTCCTTATTCCTTCCTTTTAAATTCTGGTTAT
Source organism: Iris pallida (assembly GCA_029216955.1). Taxonomy (NCBI): domain Eukaryota; kingdom Viridiplantae; phylum Streptophyta; class Magnoliopsida; order Asparagales; family Iridaceae; genus Iris; species Iris pallida. The sequence continues at coordinate 3,779,295 of JANAVB010037619.1, forward strand.
ATATATATATATATATATATATATATATATATATATATATATTGGTTAAGAAAAAAAAAATACTAAATAAAACCTATTCTCCCCACTCAGCCGTTGGACCAGATCCCCTCTCCCACGACCCACTCTTTCTCCTCCTCCTTTCCCTCCACTCCACCCACTCTCTCCATTCCCCTTCTTTCCCTCCCAACTTCTCTGATACTTATTTTCATTAATTCCCTACTCTTTCTCCTGCGAATCCTCTCCTCCACACCTACTCACCTTCCTCTTATTCTTCATAGACCACCACCACCAACACTTCCAAAAGCACCAGCACCATCACACCACTCCCACCACCACATTCTCCCCATCACTCCCTCCTTCCTCTCACTCTCCTCAAAACCCATCTCTTCCCCAAACTCCCAATCCCTAGCCGATCCGAGCATCTCCCATGCCCCGTCCAGCCGAGCCCCACCGGCCGCCTCCCGCCCGGCCAGCATCTCCCGCGCCGGCCAAACACCGTCCGGCCAGCACTCCCGCCGTGCCCTAGCCGCGCGCCACCTCCCGTGCACCGGATCCCAGCCCCCGGCGACCCTCCCGAGGCCGGGCCACCACCCGTGCGCCGGATCCTAGCACCCCGGCAAACCCATTCCCGTCCGGCCAGTACCCCCGCCGGCCGTGCCCGTCCGGCCAGCGCTGTCCCGCCGGCCAGATCCGCCCCGGCGACCCCCGAGTCCCCGTGCAGCCGGCCAGCGCCTTTCTGGCGTGACCCCGAGCTCTGTCGGCTCCGCCCTAGCACTGCCCCGAGTTCCGCAGCGCTTTTTCGAGCCATTTCCGCTGTCCGCGGAATTCTTTCTTCTAATATTTGCATCTGAGAGCTCTAGCCGAGCATTTGAGGTATAATTTCGTGTCCCTGTGTCCCTCCCGTAGTTAGTCGGTGATGACACGGTCCCGACCATGACGCGGGGATCGGTTTTACTAGTTGCGCTAGGGGATACTTCTTCCGAGTTCGGCTCGGAATTGGTTCTGTGGATTGGTTCTAATTAGCTTGCTTGGCTAATGTTTATATCCTGTGGGTTAGTAATTATTTTCGGATTGGTTCTGTGGTTGTTTTCTAACTTAATTAGTATGCTCTATTTTAGGCCGCGGATTATTATTTTGGGTTGGATATTCATTTTGGGTTGGTAATTAGTGATCCCTGGTTTGGGATATTTATTTGTGTTGCGGATTGGCATCCCCCCAGGATTGGGTTGTCCCAGTTACAGAGGAGGTGCTGCCGAAATTTTCGGAAAGGTTTTCAAAATAAAATTATTTAATTAAATTTAGTAAATTGGTAAATAAAAATATATTTTCAAATCTGGTCCTTGAAAACAATTTACAATTTTTTGTTGGTCTTAAACGTGGATTTTTTTTGTGAGTTGTATCCCCTGTTAGGCGACGACCGCATCGGTCGAATGAGCCTCGGCGAAACGCAAACGCTACAGGGTTTCCTGTACGTTGAGGTATAAGCCAGCAACATGAGATTGCACGACCAAGTCTGAGACTCTTTAATTTTTAATTTTATTATGATTTATTTTAGAACTGGTACTGCTTTTAGTATTTATGGTGCAGGGCCTCGGCCTACTGTTTGGACCGTTCGCGGCTCTCAGAGCTCGCCTTAGGATTAATTAATTTATGTAAATAATTTGTAAAGGACATAAGCCCAATTTTTTCTTTATTTCTATGTGACCATGTATTGTGTAGCGTAGCTTTTTATTATTTTTCTGGAATGTTAATTTTGCCGTTAAACGCGTAGAATATAAAATGGATATATATTTTATAAAAAAAATTAATAAGTTTTCTCATAATAAATAATCTAGTAATTTAGCAATTCACATGTTTTCTCATTTAAAAGAAAAAGCCTAGTTTTATATATATATATATATATATATATATATATATATATATATATATATATATATATATATATATATATAATACAAAGTTTTGCCAAATTAACCGGTAATTGCTATTTTTCCCAAATAATCAGTAAACGACTTATTTAACTAAAATGATAACGAACGTAGATTACGACGTTAGACAATTTCCGGTAGATTAACTAATAACTTAAAATCTGACTAGGGTCTGCTTCTAGAGATTGTAACTAGCACACCTAGAATGGTTTCATTATGGTTCTAAGTCAAGGTTCTCAATTGTAGGATCTCGAAGACGTACTTGACTTCCTCCTCGGTAATGACATTTCCGATCCAGTCAATTAACAGAGACAAGTTACGATTATGTTTTCTTGCATTTTATGTAGTAATTGTTAAGTTGCATGTTTAAACCACATTGCTACACGGAACCCTCTCCTAGGGTTCAAATATTGATTGATATTGATTGTGGAAATATTGGAGGAATAGTGTAACGTTTATGGCCAATACCCCTCATATTGCATATTGTTATTGTGCGAGCTTACCCCTCTTACACACGGGGATAAGCCGTATCGCGTCACTAGGATGCTATTGTACAACCCAAGCCGGTCATAGACGTTTACACATTCAAATCATATTGTTTTAAATTGTTAAATTGCTGAAAAATATTGTTTCAACTGTTTAGTCTGCACTTTTCCATTATTATTTGAAATGTGAGATACATATTCGTACTTGCTCCCTCCTGACTGGAGACCAACATTTTTAGGTGACATTGAGGATGCTGAGCTATTTTACAATAGCTACTATGACCTGGTATTGTACCATGTGGTGTTGCCAGAGTCCCCCTTGGAGGACGCAGAACCTGAGGACGATGAGCCGACCGCCTAGCTAGTTGTTTTCCAGTTCTCTAGTTTTATGGTTTTGGAGTTTGTTAATTTGAATTCAGTACTTTATTTCATTTCTTTCATTCCAGTTGTACCTTTCAAATGTTGAATAAAAAGTTTTTAAAATTTTCGTATGTTGGAGTTGTGACAAATGTATAGATTTTGTTGTAAATACCTGCATATATAACAGCTTACTGCCGCCGTCTCACAACGGTGCAGGCTGGGCATGATCCAGTTCGGCCCGATAATTTGGGATCGGGTCGTGACATGTTTTTAGTGGTGGCCCATGCAGGTCGATCAACAACTTAAGTGAACATACCTAGAAACAACTAGAACACTAGAATATTGATTTTTCACAACATAGGACCGAATTATCTATATATAAGTAACTATTTTTGCTTGCTTATAGAACGGTAGGTTACCTTGTTTATGCCTGCCCCTAAGCTTGCCAGACTATGAAGACAACCTGACCTATGCCTATCAGTCGGTAATAGCAAGATCTTGTTTTCTATGCATGACGCAAGAAAACATGACAAGAGAATCGTAGTAGTAGATTGAGCAGCGGAAGGCTGCTCCAACCAGACCAGGACCAGAAGAGCTAATGTTACCTAGAATTATTGATTTGCACTAAATGATACTCTACCGAAGCATAACATATTACCCTTGATTACACTTTTTCTGGCCAATATCTTTTCCAATGTCATGTCTCCCCTACGATACAATTTCTGAAAAATTGTAATCTTAATGAGAATGTATGTAAGGTGGTATTTATCAAGGATATATTGGTGATTAAGAATTGGAAGAATAGAATTTTGGAATACCTAGATATTATATATATATATATATATATATATATATATATATATATATATATATATATGGTGAACAGATAGTCTACTATATTCACCATGTTACAATATAGGACCAAAATTATTTATTTTAAAATATTTTTGCTTGCTTATAGTTTTATAGGTTACCTTGCTTACGTTTGTACCTAAACCTTATCTAGATTAGGCCGATTGTATGATGGTATGTTTTACTGCCTTTTTTATTTTATTTTTTATTTTTGGTATATTTTAGTGTCACATGGCTTTCGGGACTATTTTTCTTCCATATCTTTATCAGATTCTAGCATACTTTAGGATCCATACTCTCTCGCCGTTTTTGGATTAAGATTAGTTTCTTATCTCCTTCTTTAGCAAACCTATTTCAATTTCTCCATTTGTTGATCAAATCTTACTCCTCTATCTTTATTTGGACTATAGATCTTTTTCACTATTTAGAGTTTCAAATTCTTCTTTAGCAAATCTAATAAACTCTTATCTACCCAAAGTATTTATATGGCTAGTGTATACAACCATTTCTCTTGGCCTTATTTCCAATTGACTTTCTCAGAACCAATTTTGAACCGAATTCTTTTGGAACCATAAAGCCCCAAGGTTAATTGTTACCAAAGAATTGGTTCAACTTAGCTGGTTCACATATCTCCCAAGGGAACTATTTTCCGGAAAAAAAAATTCCAATATGGATTGACATTTCCTACGTTACTCCAAGTACCGAAAATATTTTTATTTGTTGACTTCCTTCACTCAACTTGAAACCTTACTCTCTCTATGCAACTTATTGATCAATTCAAGGCCTAGAACGCTTCTTAACTCAATGCTTGAGTATCATGAAGCAGGAACAGCCAGAGAATTGATTCCATTCTATTATTGAATTTCTTTTAGTCATTGGAAAACTTTTGAATTGTTGAGCTATCTCTTTGAAATTTTCATGGACAAAGTTGAGAAAATATTCAGTGATCTAATATGGCTTCGCAATATGCGTTGCAGCCATTTATTTGAATTATGGAAACTGCGAGTTTACTGCAGCCAGTTGCGCACTGGCGAGGCATAGACTCTAAGTTGAAGTAATTTCATGTGTTCATAGTTTTTCGGATATTATTGAGACTATGTCCTAAATGCATCATATTTGTCTCCTATGTTGTTCAGCCAGAAAATGGATAAAGTTGTTAGACTACTCGGTAACCTATCATTATTCAAGTTATGGAGCCAAAAATTCACTGCAGTGAGGTGCACTCTGGCGAGGCATGAATTTGAGGCAAAGTGACTTCGGATATATTTGTTTTCCGAATATTATTAAGACTATATCCATACCATGATTGTCTTTTTAGCACCATCAAATTATTCTGACTTTTGCCCGATTCGAAGATTTGTATTTCTAGCGGACGTCTCCATTTCAGAAATCTCTTATCACAGCCAGAAAGAATATATTTCCTATGAAGTTCTACTTGATTTTCCTAGAAACTTATTAGGACCATATCAATCTCTTTTGACTCAAACTCTTTCAAGGTTCAATTCTAGGGTGTTGCATATATTTTGTGGATAGCTTTATATATTAATAGTTGATACATCTTGTGGATGACTTTACGTATATAGTTGATAGCTATATACGGAAGAAGCATAGATTGCTAGCTATCCCATTTCTAGTAAGGGCGTCTTTGGGATCAATATTAGTTAGCTAAAGGGTAGAAAATGTATAAAAATACCTTGAGTAAGCTAGTCTTGAGAGAGTGGTACATCTTAGCTTGTGACTTATTTGGGTTAGAACCGTTGGTGGTGTTCACTAGTGTATAAACCTCATTCAAAAATGATGGTATTTGACGATTTTGAGTTTTATGCTTAAAGGAAGAGTTATTGAAGATAAAAGAAGATGTAGGTAGAGTTAGCGAGGAAAGTATAGGATTTGGTAATGTTCTCCCATGGAGGAAGTGAATTTGGATTATATATATATATAAACATGTGAATATAATGATCAAGTAAAGAAACACTTGACGAGGATCAACTTTTATGGTTAGATGACTACTACACCTAGAAGAGACGGATATAACCATGGAAGGAATAACACGAGCAATGGAATGATAGGTTCTAGAGAGGGAATAAGCATAGATGATTTGAGATAAGACCATTGGCATACAAAGATGGATGACAAATTGATTTAGGTGATTTATGATTCCATATATATATTTAGTTTTAATACCCTGACAGATATCTTAGTTTTATGTAGATACCGAAAGTTCAGCTAGTTAGAGATTGGTTTTGCATGGTATTAATAAGATAGTTATCTTGTACGTCATTTTCCTGCATATCTTATCTTCTGACCGTTGAAATAGTGAAACGATATTCTTTCTATTCCCTTTGATCATCACTCGGCTCTCAGTGGAAATATCTTATTCAATTACAATCCAATCATAGCTATATTATTCTAATCACCCTCGCTATCCTACTATCATACAATTTGTTGATTTTTCCAGAGTCACAAACCCTTATACTCCATTCCAATTTGATTTGGAATTTTTTTTAATCCCTCATCTCAGAAGATTCTATTATTTTATGCCTTCTCAATAAACTATTGGCGTTCGTTCTTTCTTGTCTTTTTGTTTCACGAGATCTCATTTGATTAATCCTATTTTATGATCATAATTGTACCTAGAATTTTCTCGTGCCTAAAATGATTTTTGATCATAACAATCTAACCTTATCTCAGATCATATCATGATAATTCTGATCGTGTCGATATTTTATCATTGTACCTAGTGATCATGTCTAAAATCCGATCGTGCCTGATAATTTAAATTTCATGTTTGATCAAGGTTAAGTGATTTTGATTGTAACCCCTAACCTTGCCTTTAATTTCGAGGACGAAATTTTCTAAGGAGGGAAGGTTGTAAAACCCGCAACCTACTTTTTCTGGAATTTTTGGATAAACTGGAATTATTGCATTTTTGGGATATTTGTCCGATTTTGTTTTGTCAGCATAGTCTTGGATTCCCAGTTAGAATTTTATTATTATTATTATTATTATTATTATTATTATTATTATTATTATTATTTTATTTTAGGGAGGATTTATGAAATGCCCAAAAACTAAAAAAGTTTTATGTAAAACCCACCGCTAAAAAAACTTTCATCGCGTACCCAGAATTAGAGAAACTTATCCAAAGCGGGTTCCAAATGACCATTTTGCCCTTCCTTTTAATTTATTGAAAACACCCACGAAACTGCTCTAAAAAAACGTTTCGATACTTCATCTTCTTCCATACGCTGCTCACTTTCGAATCTAGGTTTTCTCCTCAAAAATCTTCAAAAACTCGTCGGAAAATTTCGGAAAGACCGGGACAAACGGCAAAAGTGCTAAAACGGAGGTCCAAACATCATTTTTTTGCGATTCTAAAATTTCGGAAGGCCGTCTAACTGTTAAGCAGTTACTTTCAGTCTCCTCGACGATACGCTCATTTTGCGACAAACGGGACCTCGTTTCGACCTTCCAGTCAAAAGTTATGGCTCTCCAAAGTTTCAGCTGACCATAAAATGCAGGAGAATGGTCATTCTCCGTGTTAGAACACGAAAAATGTTAATTTCGCATGAGGGTGGTCATTCTCCGTGTTAGTAACACGGAGAATGTCATTCTCGTGTTAGTAACACGGAGAATGTCATTCTTCGTCTTAATTTACACGGAGAATGGCATTCTCCGTCTTAATTTACACGGAGAATGACCATTCTCCGTGCTAAATTACACGGAGAATGACTATTCTCCGTGTAGTTTATCACGGAGAATGCCATTCTCCGTGTAGTTTATCACGGAGAATGGTCATTCCAGTGTTAAAACACAGGAGAATGACCATTCTCCGTGTTAGAAACACGGAGAATGCCATTCTCCGTGTTAAATAAAACGGAGAATGTTATTCTCCGTGTTAAATAAAACGGAGAATTGCATTCTCCGTTTAATTTAGCACGGAGAATGGTTATTTCAGTGTTAAAACGCAGGAGAATGGCATTCTCCGTTTTTAATAAAACGGAGAATGACGTTCTCCGTGTTAAATAAAACGGAAAATGGTCATTCTCCGTGTAATTTAGCACGGAGAATGGTCATTTCAGTGTTAAAACACAGGAGAATGGCCATTCTCCGTGTTAGAAACACGGAGAATGGCATTCTCCGTTTTAAATAAAACGGAGAATGGCATTCTCCGTGTTAATTTACACGGAGAATGGTCATTCTCCGTGTTAAATAAAACGGAGAATGGTCATTCTCCGTGTAATTTTGCACGGAGAATGGTCATTTCAGTGTTAAAACGCAGGAGAATGGCCATTCTCCGTGTTAGAAACACGGAGAATGTCATTCTCCGTTTTAAATAAAACGGAGAATGGCATTCTCCGTGTTAATTTACACGGAGAATGGTCATTTCCAGTGTTTAAACGTAGGAGAATGGCCATTCTCCGTATAATTTAGTTTTTTCAGGAATAAAGAGTTTCGTTCTTCTTTCAAAGCGATGATAATTCTTATGGAAAAGAAGAAGAAATATCTTCTCTCCACAATTGACGTCGATGAAGATGATGATAATGGTGATGATGATGACGAGCGATGATCTGAGTTCGACCGAAGAAAAGCACACCGAACTACGAACGATCTTTGCGATCTCTGCTGAAGATGAGAGCAATGGAATTCAGATTTTCCGTGAAGAAGAAGAAGACGAAAATCGCAATCCAGATCTGAGTTTTTTGAATTCAAATACATATAGATGACCAATTCGCGCGGAGGGGTAGTTTCGGTATTATAAAAATAGCAGTTTCCAGCGGGTGGCATCTAAAAGGGAATCTTGGAATATTTAACGTGAAAATACTTAATTCTGGGCATTTCATAAAACTCATCCAGCGGGTGGGCATTTCATAAAAGCCCATCCCGAAATTGGGTTTCTCAACAATTTCCAGTATATTTTATTTTATTTTTTTATATTAGTCGGATCAGGAAAATATTATTTCTAAAATTAATTATTTGGACTTTTATTGTGGCCCAGTCTCGATCCCGTGCCCGGGGTCCGACTCCGAGTTCGAACCAGATTGCCCGAAACCCGACTCCGTTCCGAGCCCGTCCTTATATATATATATATATATATATATATATATATATATATATATATATATATATATATTGGTTAAGAAATAAAAAATAAAAAAATACTAACTAAAACCTATTCTCCCCACTCAGCCGCTGGACCAGATGCCCTCTCCCACGACCCACTCTTTCTCCTCCTTTCCCTCCACTCCACCCACTCTCTCCATTCCCCTTCTTTCCCTCCCAACTTCTCTGATACTTATTTTCATTAATTCCCTACTCCTTCTCCTGCGAATCCTCTCCTCCACACCTACTCACCTTCATCTTATTCTTCATAATCCACCACCACCAACACTTCCAAAAGCACCAGCACCATCACACCACTCCCACCACCACATTCTCCCCATCACTCCCTCTCCTTCCTCTCACTCTCCTCAAAACCCATCTCTTCCCCAAACTCCCAATCCCTAGCCGATCCGAGCATCTCCCGCGCCCCGTCCAGCCGAGCCCCGACGGCCGCCTCCCGCTCTCGGCCAGCATCTCCCGTGCCGGCCAGACCCCGTCCGGCCAGCACTCCCGCCGTGCCCTAGCCGCGCGCCACCTCCCGTGCGCCGGATCCCAGCCCCCGGCGACCCTCCCGAGGCCGCACGCCACCTCCCGTGCGCCGGATCCCAGCCCCCGGCGACCCTCCCGAGGCTGCGCCACCACCCATGCGCCAGATCCCAGCACCCCGGCGACCCCATTCCCGTCTGGCCAGCACCCCGCCGGCCGTGCCCGTCGGGCCAGCGCTGTCTCGCCGGCCAGATCTGCCCCGGCGACCCCCGAGTCCCCGTGCAGCCGGCCAGCGCCTTTCCGACGTGACCCCGAGCTCTGTCGGCTCCGCCCTAGCACTGTCCCGAGTTCCGCAACGCTTTTTCGAGCCATTTCCCGCTGTCCGCGGAATTCTTTCTTCTAATATTTGCATCTGAGAGCTCTAGCCGAGCATTTGAGGTATAATTTCGTGTTCCTATGTCCCTCCCGTAGTTAGTCGGTGATGACGCGGTCCCGACCCCGACGCAGGGATCGGTTTTACTAGTTGTGCTAGGGGATACTTCTTCCGAGTTCGGCTCGAAATTGGTTCTGTGGATTGGTTTTAATTAGCTTGCTTGGCTAATGTTTATATCCTGTGGGTTAGTGATTATTTTCGGATTGGTTATGTGGTTGTTTTATAACTTAATTAGTATGCTCTATTTTTAGCCGTCGATTATTATTTTGGGTTGGATATTCATTTTGGGTTGGTAATTAGTGATCCCTGGTTTGGGATATTTATTTGTGTTGCGGATTGGCATCCTCTCAGGATTGGGTTGTCCCAGTTACAGAGGAGGTGCTGCCGAAATTTTCGGAAAGGTTTTCAAAATAAAAGTATTTAATTAAATTTAGTAAATTGGTAAATAAAAATCTATTTTCAAATTCGGTCCTTGAAAACAATTTACAAATTTTTGTTGGTTTTAAACGTGGATTTTTGTGAGTTGTATCCCCTGTTAGGCGACGACCGCATCGGTCGAATGAGCCTCGACGAAACGCAAACGCTACAGGGTTTCCTGTACGTTGAGGCGTAAGCCAGCAACATGAGATTGCACGACCAAGTCTGAAACTCTTTAATTTTTAATTTTATTATAATTTATTTTAGAACTGATATTGCTTTTAGTATTTATGGTGCAGGACCTCGGCCTACTGTTTGGACCGTTCGCGGCACTCAGAGCTCGCCTTAGGATTAATTAATTTATGTAAATAATTTGTAAAGGACATAAGCCCAGTTTTTTCTTTATTTTTCTGTGGCCATGTATTGTGTAGCGTAGCTTTTTATTATTTTTCTGGAATGTTGATTTCGCCATTAAACGCGTAGAATATAAAATGGATATATATTTTATAAAGAAAATTAATAAGTTTTCTCATAATAAATAATCTAGTAATTTAGCAATTCACATGTTTTCTCATTTAAAAGAAAAAGCCTAGTTATATATATATATATATATATATATATATATAAAGTACAAAGTTTTACCAAATTAACCGGTAATTGCTATTTTCCCCAAATAATCAGTAACCGACTTATTTAACTAAAATGATAACGAACGTAGATTGCGACGTTAGACAATTTTCGGTAGATTAACTAATAACTTAAAATATGACTAGGGTCTGCTTCTAGAGATTGTAACTAGCACACCTAAAATGGTTTCATTATGGTTCTAAGTCAAAGTTCTCAACTGTAGGATCTCGGAGACGTACTTGACTTCCTCCTCGGTAACGACGTTTCCGATCCAGTCAATTAACAGAAGCAAGTTACGGTTATGTTTTCTTGCATTTTATTTAGTAATTGTTAAGTTGCATGTTTAAACCACATTGCTACACGGAACCCTCTCCTAGCGTTCAAATATTGATTGATATTGATTGTGGGAATATTGGAGGAATAGTGTAACGTTTATGGCCAATACCCCTCATATTGCATATTGTTATTGTGCGAGCTTACCCCTCTTACACACGGGAATAAGCCGTATCGCGTCACTATGATGCTATTGTACAACCCATGCGGTCATAGACGTTTACACATTCAAATCACATTGTTTTAAATTGTTAAATTGCTGAAAAATATTGTTTCAACTGTTAAGCCTGCACTTTTCCATTATTATTTGAAATGTGAGATACATATTCGTACTTGCTCCCTCCTGACTGGAGACCAACATTTTTAGGTGACATTGAGGATGCTGAGCTATTGTACAATAACTACTATGACCCGGTATTGTACCCTGTGGTGTTGCCAGAGTCCCCCTTGGAGGACGCAGAACCTGAGGCCGATGAACCGACCGCCTAGCTAGTTGTTTTCCAGTTTTCTAGTTTTATTGTTTTGGAGTTTGTTAATTTGAATTCAGTACTTTATTTCAGTTCTTTTATTCCAGTTGTACCTTTCAAATGTTGAATAAAAAGTTTTTAAAATTTTCGTATATTGGAGTTGTGACAAATGTATAGACGTTGTTATAAATACCTGCACTTTTCCATTATTATTTGAAATGTGAGATACATATTCGTACTTGCTCCCTCCTGACTGGAGACCAACATTTTTAGGTGACATTAAGGATGCTGAGCTATTGTACAATAGCTACTATGACCCGGTATTGTACCCTGTGGTGTTGCCAGAGTCCCCCTTGGAGAACGCAGAACCTGAGGCCGATGAGCCGACCGCCTAGTTAGTTGTTTTCCAGTTTTCTAGTTTTATTGTTTTGAAGTTTGTTAATTTGAATTCAGTACTTTATTTCAGTTCTTTCATTCCAGTTGTACCTTTCAAATGTTGAATAAAAAGTTTTTAAAATTTTCGTATATTGGAGTTGTGACAAATGTATAGATATTGTTATAAATACCTGCATATAGGACAGCTTACTGCCGCCGTCTCACAACGGTACAGGCTGGACATGATCCGGTTCGACCCGATTATTTGGGATCGGATCGTGACATCTTCCTACCACGATTTTAGTAAATTCTAATTTTTCCAGTTCAACTATAGCCAACTTTAGCAACCATGGAAAAGGCTACCTACCTCCCATTTGTATGAGGTTAAGGGCTATCTTCCTGCCTCAAAGTTTTTTTTAAAAGAAAAATAAAAAATAAAAAATAAGGCGCGCCTAGGCGTGCCTTTTCTTGGTTGTGCATTGTTGAAAGGCACGCCTTAGGCGCGCCTTGGGTACGCCCGGAGAAAGACGCATCGCCTAGTGAGATGCAAGGCGTAGTTGTCTCGCCTTGCTGCGAGCCTTGCCTTAAGCGAGTCGTGCCTTAGGTGCGTCTGAGGTACGCCTTTGACTACATGCTGTGGGAATGCTAAAATTGCTCTACATGACTGTTGCTATCTGTAAATTCATTTATCTGGTGACCATATAACAGAAGATCGTGAATAAGACCTCTGAATACTAAGTAAATACAGTAGCTTAATAGTACAAAAAAAGTACAGAGGGTAAATAGTATAAACAAAAAAAACCAACATATTACATGTCAATGTTATGTAACTTCTGTGGCACATACCTTCAACCTCTGTTTGCTGTCTTTGTCCCAGAAATTGAATGCACCATCAGAGCCAGCAGTTGCAAATGTATGATGTACCTACCGCATAGCACAAGAAATGGGACCGGAATATTATATAACATAGTAATAGAATCAGCAGATGTAAGGGTAAAAGCAGGAAATTTCATTTAAGAACACAAAAAGAGTTATAAAACATCACGAATTGGCAGCAAATTAGTATTACCGTACTTCCCAGAGACATACTTTTCAATTTTTACCGAGTTACACATAACATTCAAAGAAAATTATTTTGAACTCTTAAGTCATTTCTTTCTGCATTTACAGTTTTACCTTAGCTACAATCAATAAGTGACCATCAGATATAATAATAAAAAATAAAATAAAATCAATAAGTGACCATCAGATATTATAATAATCATGTCAGAATAACTTAACCAAACTTATACGCATTGAGTATAAGTGCAGAATAGCTGATAGAGGACTCATCCTAAATTGGTATTACCATTCAGGATATGTATGGCTATACCCACATCCTGAAGTGGACATAACCTTAAACTTATGGGCCATAACAGGATATGTATAGGCTATACCCACATCCTGAATTGGCCATAACTTGTATATTGTTTTCAGTTTCTTACCATACACGATACATATCCTACGATACATAGGTTAAAATATAGAAATGATGTGGTAGGAACAACTTGTACTAAGATACAGTTTATGTATTGCACAAAACGGTACATACCACCTGATACAGTATATTTATGTGATACGGAAATTATCAGATTAATCTAAATTTAAACTAGTTAAACCAGACTTTGAAGTGGTTTAGAAATTAAAGTTTATGTAACCTGAGCTACAACTCTAAAATTCGACCCAAATACATATACAAACCTTGTACTACTTCATTCTAAACAACCACATCTTATAAGTGAACTCTTTATAAGAGCATCTCCTATCCGACGACCTTCATTGACTTCCAGCATCTCCAATGACGATGTCTAACATCTTTTGCAACCACATCTAGCATCTCTAAGTACTTCAGCAACTCATGCAAGTGATCATCTTCATAAGAGAAACATTTTGTTTATTTTTTGTAATACTTCTCCTTTATGGATTATTGAAACATATTTACTCTTTGTTTTGGGGTCTTTCCTGGGAGGGTTTTTTCATTTGTTGTTATAGGGGTTTTACAACTTGTACATTGTTAGAAATTAGAATGTACAACAATTCTTTTTCTGTCAGCACACTGGTTTAAGAGTAAAGCCATTATTGATGCAACAATATTATACTCGTAAAGAATACTATTAATGTTCTATTCTTTGCTTTTAGTTATCAACTTTATGATTAATTTGTCACTTAATGTTTGATATGCTATCACTCGATCTATGTAAGGATATATATTACTTTTCAACCAGATATGGTAGGGAACAAGGTACCTATGATCCACAATATGATAATCAAGAAAACAGATACACCATATGTATCTTAATTTGACAACCTAGATTATGGCTAAATTAGAGAGAGATACCTCCAACTTTCTCTGAGGTTAAAAAAGACAGTTTCCAATTGTTTGAACATTTGATATTCTCTGCTTTTAACTTAGCTACCATCTATAAAAGGATTTCCAGACCATCGTAAAGCATTTCCAGACCTAGACAGTCCTATATCTGTAACTATTTAGATGACTATACTAATCTTGTTTATTTCACTATGAATTAACATTTTGGGTTATTTAAGTTAATAAGATGTATCTATTTCAAAGGTCATGAAGACGTGCAAATTTCTCTTTTTCTCTCACCACTTAGTGTGACCATCTTAAGGTCAATTTGGGACATCTTACTCTCACTTCTCATTCATTCCTCCAATAACACATATCGCCGCTATTATCAACCTCTTCCCCTGCCACGAGAACAAGAACCTCATCACCTCCTGCCATTAGATCACTCATCTCCGCCCTTAAGACTGTCACCAAATCCATCCAAGAGAATACGGCTTGTGCCCTCATATGCCTCATCCAAATAGGGGACCAAGAGCTTCCCATCGACCAATCTGACACCAAATCATTGCTGATAAATCTTCTTTAAATTGAATGCCCCAAGAGGGAAAACACTGATGAATATCTATCTGATCTATTGCAATAAAGAAACAAGTTGAGGGTGGATGTAAAGATAGTTTCGTTATTGTTGGATCTGATTGTGATTCCGGGGTTAGAATAGTGCGGTCGATGTTGGATCTGATGATGATGGTGGATAAGTAACATACATGCATTATACTGTGGCAGAGGTGCTTTTATATTGTGGCAGGAATCGACAATGTGAGGAGGGTAGTGGTTGAGGGGGTTCCAAGTGCTCATCATGGTGGTGGAGGGGAAGATAGAGGTAAATGGATATCATCAAATGAGCCGCAAATTATAAGCAAGGAGCGCACCAAGTACTAGACCATGATTTTGAGAGGGGGAAGATACAACCGCCCGTTAGGCCCAGTGTCTGTATTTTGAAGGCGGGAGATATGACTAATGAAAAAGCCTTCAAACGCCTTAGCCAGCTCTAATGTGGTAATGTGGCTTTGATGATAAGGTGTCAAGTCTTCATTGTGCACCTCATAGTCTCCCGTTAATGACTCACGACCAATTTGGAGTCACCATATGCTTCAAGAAGCTCTACCCCTATTTGTCGAGCGAGATGTAGACCGATGAGCAGGGCGTTATATTCCGCTATGTTGTCGGAACATAGTTTTGTCAATGAGAAGTCACGGTGGAGTACCTCGTTCTGTTGGGAGATAAATACTACCCCCTCTTGTGACAATTTTGCCCATGGGGCCCATTCTTTGACGCATCGTCGAAGAAAATTTGACACACCTTACCTTTTGAAGTGATGCCAGTTTCGATGACCTCGTCTGGAATGTCTTCATAGAGTTTTGATAACTCTATAATCAGATGGTCTGCCAGAAAATTCGCAAGGGTTTAACCTTCGGTTCGTTGGCCTTTTGAAATAGGAAGGTCATGTCGTATTGTGACAGTATAATAGTCCATTAGCCAGCCTAGAAATCAACGATGCGGACTTCACCACGAGAAACCGTCGAGGGTAACTCTAGAAATAACGTGAATTTCTTGGCCGACTACATAATGACACGTCTTATGAATCGCAAAAAATAAGGCTAGATATTCCTTCTCTACGGGAGTGTAACGATGCTCGACTCCTATTAACATACGTCTCTAAGTAATATATAGCATGTTCATGGCCTTCTCCATTCTTCTGCGGGAGCAAGGCACCCAAGGCGTAATCTCTAGCCCTTATATAGAGTAGAAACGGCTTCTATGTAACATGATCCTAAGATCGGAGGTCTAGTGAGGTATTCTTTGATATCCTCAAAAGCACTTTGGCATGCTTCAATGCAGAAGAACGTGATGCATTTCTTCATCAACCTCGTAAAAGATGCGCAGCGACCAAATAAGTTTGCAATGAAGCTTATGATATATGCGAATCTGCTTTGTAGACCAGTGAGTTCTTTGAGATTCTTAGGTGGTTGGATGTTCATGATCGTCTTGACTTTGTCTAGGTCAAGGTGTATCCCCTTAGATGTAATGACGAATCTGAGGAACTTGTCGCTTGATACCCCTAGAAAGGACTTTCATCCGATTCATCTTCAATTGGTGAACTCGCATGATTTCGAACACCGTTCTCAATTCATAAAGGTGATTCTCTTTGTGACGGCTTCTGACAGCAATGTTGTCACATCTGCCTTTCATATGTGATTACAAAAAATTGTGCTCATGGCGCATAGATATGTTGCACCAACATTTTTCAAGCTATAAGGCATCATTGTATAGCAGTATACCCCCATTAGTGTTCGAATAAAGTATGTTTCTCGTCAACAAGGTACATCTTGATTTGGTTATATCCAAAAAAACCATCCATAAAAGACGATACCTCGAAGCCACACGTCTTGTCAATCATGACGTTGGTGCTGATGGGCAGCAAAAAATCATCCTTCGGACAAGTTGTATTAAGGTCCCAAAAATTAATGCAGATCATAATTTTTCTTTTTTTTAGTACAGAGACAATATTGGCAACCCAATCAGGATGTTACTATTCACGAACAAAATCGCGTCAAGAGTGTTACTCTTCACGAACGAAACCACATTCTATGAGCTTATTAACGTCGGCTTATATTGCTAATATCATATTCAGGTGAAATCGTCGTCATTATTTTACCGGCTTCGCATTCGGTTTGATGTTGAGAAATGCACAGCGACTTGTGGGTCAAGTCCCGACATGTCCTCGTAGGACTAAGTGAATACATCAATTTGTTCTCTTATTAGGGCGATAAGGCTTTGTTTGTCATCTAAGGCCAAGTTCAAGTTCTTGCTGACGAAGATAGATTTTGGACGTGACATTTCACCCATATCCATCTGAATGACTTCGTCTTTAGTTGGGGGTTTGTGTTGTTCGAAACGCATTTCCTATTGGAAACCCAATAGTTTTGCCCATGGGTCTACCTCGAAGGGTGTAGTATTTTGGACACCATCCTCTTCAATATAGATGGTCGAAAGCATTTTCACAGAGGTTTTTGAAAACAAAGTTTTTAAAAACAGCCCGCACTAACATCGGATTCTCATTCAGAGGAATCGGAAGAGTGTGACCATAAGGACTCAACTACCAATGAAGTTGTGCGGGCATATGAGTTACATAATCCAACCCCTACTTGTTTGATCATATTAGTTATAAGGATTTTCTTTAAGCACGGAGGGTCGTAATGGAATACGTTGCCCTTTACCGAAGTTCAAACCCTCTGTGTGGTGGAAGTTATACCCTCTTCATCATCATCGGAGCTCATCATAGTCGTAGAAAGCTTGGAGTTTTGTCTACCAAATATGAATGGTAAGTATCTGTGCTTGGTTGCAGGTACCGCAAAGAAAGACCCATTGCAATTCGCAATATTAGTGCACATTCCTAACCAGACAAATAGGCATAGACAGATAGTACAATGTCGAATTTCCATATAGGGTCGATATTTGTAATCTTGTGTCAGATGCATCATCAGTACTCAAAACATAATTGAAATCAATATTTTCATCCATCACCCACTCGTCAACATCGGTTGTGGGACCAATATTACAAGACATTCATATTGTCTAAATATATTACAAGAGGATCTTTATCAATAGCAAAGGCATCATCCTCTTCAGATTCTGAACCCGCCTCATTTCCATTATCATGGTCTTTTGGTTGAGACTCCTCATATTCTTGGTAGAGAATAGTGGGTTCATTGAAGTAATTCTCTACCCACTTGAATGGTTGCTTCTCTGCGAATATTGTCTCGTCGACTCCCTTGTCGTCGACATATTTAAGGCATTGATAGAGGGTGGAAGGGAATCAAGTTGGAAATTGGAACAGATCCAAGGACGTCCCAGTAGCAAATTATATAACAAGTGACCTCTGTGTTTAGATATTCAATCCGACATTTGAGACATCTTTCCTAAGGGGCTACTACTAGCAGAATAAAATCCATAAATGGTAGTAGTGGTGGTAGACAACCAATGTAATGGGATGTCGAGAAAATGGAGAAGCCTCCTAGGAATAATGCTTAAAGAAGACCCAAGGTCGACCTGCATTCTCTATACACAAGTAGAACCAATGTATCATGTATAGTAACCAATGTATCAAGTAGAACCAATGTATCATGTATAGTAACCAATGTATCAAGTAGAACCAATGTATCATGTATGGGCCGATCATGTTGATCATCTTTGAGGAACATATCTTCCAGGGTAAAATTATGCTCGGGCATGAATCCTCGTTTGCAATAGTAGAATTTGTGAGTACGCATCTCTGAGGACGTCTCTTGTATATTTGGCGAGTTGGGCCAATATGTCAAAAGGTACGAGGATCACTAAGTCCTTGAGAAAATGGAGAAGCCTCCTAGGAATAATGCTTAAAGAAGACCCAATATGTCGAGAAAATGGAGAAGCCTCCGAGGAATAATGCTTAAAGAAGACCCAAGGTCGACATGCATTCTCTATACACAAGTAGAACCAATGTACCATGTATAGTAACCAATGTATCAAGTAGAACCAATGTATCATGTATGGGCCGATCATGTTGATCATCTTTGAGGAACATATCTTCCAGGGTAAAATTATGCTCGGGCATGAATCCTCGTTTGCAATAGTAGAATTTGTGAGTACCCGAGACAGAAATGATTTTGAATCGGCGAGTGCATCTCTGAGGACGTCTCTTGTATATTTGGCGAGTTGGGCCAATATGTCAAAAGGTATGAGGATCACTAAGTCCTTGAGATGGGTTTTTCTTCAAGGTTTTATCAAATCTGACTTCCTTTTGTTTGCCTTTGTCCGAAGGTGACATAGAAGTCTGAGCTTGCGGAACATTTCCACCATTTCCCATTGTCGTTGGTTGTTGTATCTCCTCGGGTGTCTAGCTATATTGACGTAAGTATACTCGCCCAAAGCGGGTGCTTTCTAGCTAAGCAACATGTTCAACTGCTAGAGCTATGTCTTCCGACTCAGAGTCCGTTAATGAGCTTGCCAGAGATGTCTTCTTGTGACAAAGACAAAGCATTGCCAGTCTTGCCTTTATTTTGATAAGTCTTGGAATTGGGCTTATAGCTCATTGTTTGTCTTCGAGGATATCAGGGAGAACACACATGATCTCTCCCGATTTTGTCGAGAGTGGGACGAGGCCATCGACCCTTTGGACATCAGATGTTAAATTGACCAATTTCATCTTTCAGTGTCGGGATCGGAGTTAATCCATTTTGAACATCCACCTTCGGAAGGCTCCCAGCATGTTTGATATGACTTGCTTTTGTTCAGAGCACATGGTCACAACGTGAGCATCTACTAGTGCTTGGATCTGATCTTTGAGGACATAGCACCTTGTGGTTGGATGCTTGACCCTCCGATGGAACAAGCAATAGTTGGGGTCATTAGTTCAGCCGACCTCATTTGGCCACTTGATTTATGGCAGCTTCAATTTGTTACTTTTGTTAAGCAAGTTGAAGATAGTAACGACTTGCTAATGACTTGCTTATCCTTGAAAAATATTCTTTCTAAGGTTTGGGCCCCGAAGCATTGCAAGAAATCTCCATCTCTGATTATGGCGCTTGTTTCCTCCTGACACCTTCAGCTAGGGTGTATTTTCCTCTGATTTTGGCATTGAGGATGAGGGTAAAGTGTGATTGTTACTTGCCCCTCTGATTTTGGCATTAAGGATGCCCATTCTTATAGTTAACTTCTCGGCTTGGCCCTTAAGATCTTTCCAAGAGTTGACTTCAACTCCTCCCATGCCGACTTCCATATTTTACCAAGAAGTTATGCATGCACGTCTACAGCAGCATAGATATTGGCATGCCTAGAGGACATCCGAGAAAGGTTTCGAAACCTATATATGTACTCTGTAGAATGGAGGAATGGATTGATTATTATTGAGGGAGAGATTACATATATATAGGAGAGGCTAGCCTCCTCTCCTATTATTCTAAGCAATGTGGGACTAAAGCCCAATAACTCTAATATAACACTTAACACCCTCCCTCAAGCTGGAGCATAGATGTCAATCATGCCCAGCTTGTTACATAAAAATTGAACCCGAGGACCCAGAAGAGGCTTTGTGAAGATATCAGGTATCTGGTCGCCGGTCCTCACATGTTGAAAATTTATCACTCCCTTTGTATATTCATCACGAACAAAATGAATGTCAATTTCAATATGCTTCGTCCGTTCATGAAATACTGGGTTGGTGACAATGTGAATAGCAGATTGGTTATCACACCATAGATCTACCACTTGAGATCCTGCGTCTTCTCCCAGTTCTTGTAGGAGATGCTTCATATATAATATCTATGATGTGCCGCTCGATATTCTGCTTCTGAGCTTGAGCGTGCTATCACACTTTGTTTCTTGCTTTTCCATGATACTAGATTTCCGCCAATAAATACTGAGTAGCTAGATGTAGACCGTCTATTTGTCAGGCTTGCTCCCCAGTCAACATCAGTAAAACACTCAATACGAGTGTGTCCATTATTTTTCATTCGAATTCCTTTTCCTGGATTCTTTACTAGATAACACATAATCCTAAGAACTGTCTGCCAGTGTGAAACTCTTAGAGAAGCCATAAATCTACTTGCAACGCTCACTGCAAAAGAAATGTCCGGACGCGTCATGACTGCTAAGTAGTTGAGTTTTCCAACTACTCGACGATACTGATCTGGATTGGTCATCAGGACCTCTTCGTCTGAAAGTAACTTCGTCCATGGATCCATGGGTGAGGTTGCTCCCTTTGCTTGCATCATGCCTTCATCATTTAGTATGTCCAGCACATACTTTCTTTGAGACATTACAATGTCCCGCTTACCGCGTGTGACCTCAATGTCCAAGAAATAGTTCAAGGATCCCATATCCTTAGTTTGAAATTGTTCTCCAAAAACTTCTTGAGACTTACAATACCCTGGCTGTCATCTCCCGTGATTACAATATCATCAACGTAGACACCAAGAAGTATTCTTCCAGCAGATGTGTGTCGATAGAAGATTGAATGGTCCTTCTTCGATTGACACATTCCAAATTGAGTAACAACCTGTGTAAATCTACCAAACCATGCACGAGGTGATTGTTTCAGACCATGGAGGGCCTTCCTCAAATGACACACTTTACCCTCCCTTGCAACGAACCCGGGATGTTGCATCACATATACTTCTTCATCAAGATTCCCGTGGAGGAAAGCATTCTTTATATCTAGCTGGAGTAACGGCCAATCATATCGGATGGACAAGGTTATGAGGACACGAACGGATGTCATTTTGGCCACAGGAGAGAATGTCTCGAAGTAATCCTCACCATAGGTTTGAGAGTATACTTTGGCCATCAGCCGAGCCTTCAGTCGATCAAGAGTGCCATCCGGTTTTACCTTAATCGTGAACACTCATTTGCAGCCGACTGCCTATTTACCAGTAGGTAAGTCGACTAAGTCCCAGGTATGATTCTCCTGGAGAGCTTTCATCTCCTCGTTCATAGCAGCACGCCAACCAGGACGTCGGAGACCCTCCTCAGCGGTCTTGGGGATCTGAATCCCATCAATAGTAGCCACCAGAGGCTGAGTGTGACTGGTAAGACCTTTGTAGCTGTCAACATACAAGGGATGATCACGACAGACACGACGAGGACGTTCTGGAGACGGGACCGCCGGAGCTGCTGGCAGAACTGGTGGAGCTGCTGGTGGAACAGATGGAGGCAACTCATTTGAGCCGGAACAGCTGGTGGAACCAGAGGAGGATGAATCTATGGGCGATGTTGGCAATGGCTGAATCGGTGTATGTGGACCATCTGACTGGGAGACTGGCTCGGTAAGGGAGGACACCCGGACGGGGGACTGTTGTGTTTGAGGAGGAAATAACAAAAAATCCTCTTCTGGATAGACCAGAGGAGCCGGACCCTTTGATTGTGGGAGTGGTAAAAATTCGGTTTCTACAAAGGTAACATCCCGAGTGAAAAAATATCGCTTTAAGACAGGGGAAAAACACCGATACCCTTTCTGATATTTAGGATACCCAAGAAAAATACATTGTATTGCCTTAGTATCTAATTTAGAAAGGGTTGGTCGGGTATCCCGAATATAGCATAAGCAGCCAAAGATTCGGAGAGGCAGAGGAAATGGCTCTCGTCCAGGAAAAAGTCTAGAAAAATGAGTATTACCATTGAAAACGGACGATGGCATGCGGTTAATAAGATAACAAGCAGTAAGAACCGCATCCGACCAAAATATCTTGGAAGTACGTGCTTGAAACATAAGAGCACGTGTGGTTTCCAATAAATGACGATTCTTGCGTTCGGCTACACCATTTTGTTGTGGTGTGTACGCACAAGAGGTTTGGTGGATGATGTCGTTGCGGGCCAGATGTTTATCGAGATCACGAGATAAATACTCACGGCCATTGTCACTCCGAAAAATTTTGATAGAAAGACCAAAATGCGTTTTTATTTCGGCATGAAAATTGTACCAAATGTGAAATAATTCAGAGCAATTTTTCATCAAATAAATAAAGGTGACACGTGAGTAATCATCGACAAAAGTAACAAAGTACTTAAAGCCCATTACAGATTCAGTCGGACAAGGTCCCCATATATCAGAACGCACCAACTCAAAAGGAGTGAAAACAATTTTATTTGGACTCACCGGATAAGGAACCCGGTGATGCTTAGCTAAACTACATGGCTCACAATGAAAAGAAGACGGAATATCTAAATATGGGTATATTTTCTGGAGAGCTTGGGACGATGGATGGCCTAACCGACAATGTAACTCGACATGATCGAATTTCATGCCGACACAGGCAACAGAAGAAGTTGCGTCACACAGGTACAAGCCTCCAGCCACATGCCCCTTACCGATAGTCTTCCCAATTTTCATGTCCTGAAAAACACAACCATCAGGAAAAAAATGTTACCGAGCAATGTAGTTCACGAGTAATTTGACTAATAGAAAGTAAACTGAACGGGTTCACAGGAGTAAGTAGCACAGAGTTGAGGGACAGTCCGGTAGAAAGAGTGGCACTTCCACGTCCTCGGACTGTCAGGGAACCTCCATTTGCAACAGTAATGCCAGAAGCACGACGTACAAGTACATAATCATGTATCATACCTGCGTCTCCAGTCATGTGAAAGGATGCACCAGAGTCAATTATCCACTGCTTGGGTTTCACTATGCACGCTGCTGAGTATCCAGCTGTTGAACCAGACGTTGATGCTTCACCACAACGTTAAGCCTGGAAATCAAGGAACTCTGCATATGAGTCCGAAGTCATCTGAATAGATCGTACACCATCATCAGGGGCATCAGTGGTGATATTAGCAGCAGGTGATTTAGTGCATTGCCAATAGAAATGGCCAAGCTGGCCACAGTTAAAGCATGTGCGCGGTCTTCCTCCATCACGACCGCCATCGCCCTGTCCTCCATCACGACCAGTATTGCAGCCACCACGTCGGCCGCCACGACCACCACCATAGTTTTAAAAGGCGAAAGGCGCACCAAGGCGCAAAGGTTCCTGGAGCCTGAGGCGCTAGGCGCAAGGCTCAAGGCGCGCCTTTTGAAAGCTAGGCGCACTTTTTATTTATATGTAAAAGAATATCTACATTTAAAAACTTAGCTACACAGAACTCCAAATTCCTTGAAAATATCACAAATCATAGGCACAAAATTATTCTTTATATATATATATATATATATATATATATATATAAAACAAACTAAAATCCCATTAGATATAAATAACCCAAACTATATACATATAATATACAAACCACATATATATAAGCCTTTAAATATAGAAGTACATTCTAATTTAGAAAACAATCTAAAATCCACAATAATATTAATGACAATAATTTCTATACTTTCCAATAAAGCCCATAAATTATATAACATGTATATAGAAGGTTGGAATATATATATATATATATATATATATATATATATATATATAAGTAACTTTACGTCTAGGCGCGCCTTGTTGAGCGCCTGGAGCCTGCGCCTTTCTACACTAGGCGCGCGCTTTTTTAAGGTGGTGCGCCTGGCTTGTTCCAAGGCGCTGTCCCTGCGCCTCGCTGCGCCTTGCGCCTCGCTGCGCCTTGCGCCTAGGCGCACGCCTAGGCGCGCTTTTTAATTCAATGACCACCACGAAATCCCGTACGTGCGGTTCCGAGAGCAGAACGGTCAGCAGAAGGATCACCCGGAGTGGTTTCAACTACTTTGACAGCCCGAAGGACACGATAGTGTGCTTCCAACAGGGACGGTAAATCAGATCCAGCAATAATCTGAGATCGAGCAGAGTCTGCATCAGGACGAAGTGAGGCAAGATAAGCCATGACATGAAGCTGCGCACGTTGAGCCCGTGCTTCATTAATATCCGACGTAAGAGGTAAAACGTGATCGATCTCATCCGTCATAGTCTTAAATGTCCGAAAAATGTTCTTTATGAGATTTGTCTCCTTGATTTGCTCGGTATACACCAACGACCGAGTCATAGATACTAGACAAATCGCGTTTACCATCAAATGCCGCCGCCAGTACCTCCCATAAC
The DNA here is from genome assembly GCA_029216955.1 of Iris pallida. Taxonomy (NCBI): domain Eukaryota; kingdom Viridiplantae; phylum Streptophyta; class Magnoliopsida; order Asparagales; family Iridaceae; genus Iris; species Iris pallida. The sequence goes on from JANAVB010037619.1 coordinate 3,804,103, forward strand.
TCCTTCACGGAGTCCGTATTTTGAACCATGTCTTCCACCGATGGTTCCATGGAATTCATCAACTGTGTAAATAGTCTACTGTCATCCGTCTCCCATTGCTCAAAGATGGGATCATCTTCTGCTGGAGGGTTGTCACTCAGATGTTTGGACAACCGCATTCCTCGAAGTGTCTTCTCGACCTTCTTTCTCCATGTGGAGTAGCCCTCTGGCCCTTCCAACCGTCGATCGACAAGTCGAATGGAGGAAATTGTTGTGCTAGTGCCTGCTAGTGTGTTGATGACACTAGTATATGTGGTGCTGCTATTTGCCGTAGAGTCTGTCATTTATCAGAAATTCGACTGTCGATTTGTTCTTTCCTCTTGATGAACACAGCAACTTTGCCAATGCGCTAAAAACGGAGCCTAGAACTGACACACGCGCATAGAAAGCAGAGAGTGTGGATCACAAGCTAGAACAGAGAGATAACCCATGGTATCCTCTGTTAAATCCTGGTGTAGAGATCAAGGAAAGAAACAAAGATTCATGCACAACAAATCATATGTGTACTTTTTGTTAAATTTCCAGCATTGAAGGGCAGAGGTTCCAACAAGTGTTTCCCCTCTGAGGTTTCCAACAATATTGAAGGGCAGAGGTTCCAACAAGTGTTTTCCCTCTGAGATTCTCAACAATTTATTTTGTTTTTTGTTTTTTTTTTTGAACCTAAACTAGGATTTGGAGAGAGTGGGTGGCGGCTGATGGAAGTAGAGGGTTAGGGTTAGGTATTGTAGGCATGGGGGGCGGGTACTGTAGCGCGCGGGAGGGGGGTACTGTAGCGGGGGGGGGGGGGGGGTACTGTAGCGAGGGGGGTGGGGGGGTCGGGTACAGCAACAGTAGGTTGGTAGGTTGGGCGGGGAGAGAATGGGAGATTAGGGTTTTGTGGAGGGAAGGAGAGTGGTGGGCGACGGCTAGGGTTTTGGTTCTGATACCATGTAGAATGGAGGAATGGATTGATTATTATTGAGGGAGAGATTACATATATAGGAGAGGCTAGCCTCCTCTCCTATTATTCTAAGTAATATGGGACTAAAGCCCAATAACTCTAATATAACACTTAACATACTCCTTGACAGGCTCACCCTCCTGTTGGGTTGTTGATATTAGCATATTCATGGATATCTCCGAGTCACCTTTGTAAAGCCGAGAGAGAAATCAAGTTTCCAAGTCAGCCCAAGATTTGATGGAACCTGTTGGAAAATTACGAAACCAATCAAATGCTACTCCTTTCGAAGTCCCAACGAACAACCTTGTCATTATTGCATTATTTTCTATGAATCGGAAGTAGTAAATTTGTTGGTTTGGCAAAGTCATGTCATCGTACAAATGCAAGATCGACGGCTTGAATTGTGTGGATATGGGAGTACATTTCATTCGGGTGGATAAGGCTGAACGATCCTGACTTCCTTCAATTCTTCTCTTTGAGCGAGTGGATTCAATCTGGTTCTATACACAATATTCTAAAAATCGGCATGTTCAGCCGTCTAGGCACCGCCTAAGCCCTAGGCCGAATCGAAAACCCCTTATTCGGCAGTATAATACCGTTGTGCGGCTTGTGCAGCATTGTTCAGTCTTGTTCGTCGCCTAGGCGTCTTGTGCGGCTATGCGAATCTTAAGATTATTGATATTTTTTTATGCTTAGTTATAATGTGGATATGTTGTTTGGATTTTAAGATTGGAATTGGATGTAGAACATTGAAATTTCAAATTTGTATTATGGATATAGTGATTTCATTATTAAGTGTGTTTCATTATAAAATAATGTTGATGTCTTCATGAATAATTATAATGATAGAATACATGTTGATGATTTCTTTACTAAGTATGCTTCATTATGATATAACACTATACAAGTTACAAGGGAGTAGGCGAACAAAAGTCTCATACCAGTTCGGTGCCTAAGCGCTAGGTGTCCCTCCTCCACACCAAATTTACCTATTGTTCATTTTCATCGACTACCAAAACGAGAGGAACCTCCTCTTCATTGCTTGCTTGCATTGCGCTAAACCAGAAATTGTTTCATCATTTGCTTCAACTCATCAAGTACCACATCTATCTCTATTGCGGTCTGCTCAATAGGTCTCAATGCGGCAGATGAGATCCTGGGAACCGCTGTCAACCATGTGAGCTGGGACCCTTCTCATCCTGGTAGAATCCATGGTGGAAGAAGACGTATAAATTGAGTTTGATAGATCAGCATTAACCACGAGGCAGACGAGGAATCTCCTCCGATAGGGATGGCAACTCGAAATTTTGGGGTATTGCTACCCGAGACCTGGTACCTTGGAAGGGATCATCCTAATGAACCAAAACCCGTTGTAACCCTGAGCTGAAGTTCGGATCTGATGAGTCTTGATCCGTGGCAAACGGGTGATTGACCATCCCATGTCTCCAACTTCGCAGCCTACGTGATCCGCAACTTGTCATATTGACAGAGGCCATTAGTGAGGACAACTTGTCATATTGACTTCGGAGATCTTTATCTCCTGACAAACTCCTTCATAGGGACTTGCATCTCTTTGAGGCTTTGGCCATTACTGAGGAGCAATAGACAGTCGGTTAAAGACCAATTGTCTTGGCAATGTGCAACTGCAGAAGAGATGTTGGGGTTGATGCCTAGCAACAACAATGAATAGTACGGATTGTCACATGATGGGAACACACGTCCATACTGGGATATAGGGGCCTCCACAGTCTCAATGTGATGAAATTTCCATTTTTCGCGCAATTGATTTCGCAAATTTGGCAGGTCTAAAATAGTAACATGTTGTTGGGACATTAATGTCCCCCTCTATTTTTTACCTCCGTGAGGAGCTTTAGTGTCATCCTCTGCAAAAGAGGATGGTAGATTAGTCTGACCAAAAAAAAGTAGCCTCTAACGAAGTCATAGCGTCGTTTTCCGCGAAGTAGCCTTGTGGCGAATTCTCCAGGAGCTTTGGTTGCTGCCAGCGCCACAAGACATATTGTCCATTGGGTACTGCTTTGAGTGTGGCCCTACCGCAGGCTTGAGGACTAGTCCCACACTGGATTTGTGGGTGAGCCCCTTTGCGGCCTTGACTATTAACCTGGGATAAGGTTGTTCGCAGATTGCTGCTAGAATTAGAGCCCACTTTGACTCTGTCAATAGAAACCGCCCTGTTGGGGGCTTTAGCTCCATAGACTAGTCTACAAGCAGATGAGTTACGGAGCTGCCACAGTAGTTCTGGGGGTAGCTTTTACAGCATTGTTACTAGCAACTACAACTTCACAAGCTCTCATGTTAGCTCTGCAAGGAGCTGTTACAGCCAAGTCCGCAGCTATTGTAGCTTCTCAAGAAGCTTTAGAATCATCGAGGCGACTAGGGTGGAAGCCTGAGGAGTCTTGAATATCACCGGTCCCCATCAGTCACCATTTGTTTTCTGTAAGAAAGTCAATAAGACAAAAGAAAAAGGAAACTTGTATTGGTATAGACGAATTACAACTATTCAATGAGGGCTTACAATGAATCTCTACAACTTATTTTTGTCTGGGGAATGTGTGCCACTGACAGCTAGGTCGGTGCGACCGCTTTGTTCCGTTGACAATCCGTACTCAAACCCGATCTCATGCTTCTTTGTGTGGTGCTTTGAACAGCATCGAAACAACTCTTCTCTCTCTTAATAGCCAAGGTGGGGATTCGTTCCATTCACCCCCTAGGAGGCTATTTATAGAGTTTTACGGGCATCCAAGCCCCTGTAATCGCTCAACAATGGGAAGTCTGCATCAAGGCTCTAATTTAGGCATCAAAACCTTCAAAGCCAGCAGCGAGCTAATACACGGGACTTTAACTGCCTCCAAAGCCCTCAGTGGAGCTATTGTTATTCCCTACTACTCACGAAAATCCTGGCCACGATGGTCCATTATCAGGGTAATAACAACTCATTAAGTACGTGGGTTGTTACATCTCAAATCTCCGCTCCATGGGGTAAGAATAGGTCAACGACCTATAATTGTCTTTTGTGCAACAGTGTTGGGTCATGTGGCACTGGATAGCCCTGCTACAGAACCATGCTCCGTGGGGTAAGAATAGGTCAACGACCTGTCTTTCGTGCAACAGTATTGGATCATGCGGCCTGGATAACCCTGCTACAGAACCATGCAACGGAACCGCATCTTCAACAGAGTTAGCTCGCTGCGGAGTTGTCCTGCAGCGAGACTGGCTGTGATGCTAGCCCTTTGAAGGAGCGTTGATGTTAGCCCCTTTGAAGCAGGGCTAAGCATCACAGGTTTTTCTTCTCGCGTAAACCGTGGATCTGGCCTCTAGGTTTTTCTTCTCCGTCTTTAGAGTGTCAACAAGGTACTCTAGCCCGTAAGTATGTGAGTTCAAGGTATATGCTTTTCCATGACCAACAATACCTTCATATTCAAATGATGGTGCCGAGGTACTCTAGCCCCGTAAGTATGACAGTTTAAGGTGTGTGATTTTCCATCACCACCCAAAACAAACCCAAGGCACAAGAATTATGAGGTCATGACGTGGAACTTTCTTTGTGCAAAAATACATTTTGAAAGTGTCAATTGCTAACTTCAATCACCTTTTCTGTGGAAGTTCTTGAGTTATTGGATTTGTAGGAGTTGTGGGGAAATTTCTCTCTTAATTAGTTGATTGATCTTTGCACTGACCTAGCTACAGTGCTTAAGAAATATCATCTCAATAAAATGTTTGTCATCCAAAAGTAGTATCTACTGTATCTTTGCCTCACATTATATACTATGCTTAGGGAGTTCATGTGAGAGGTGCTACATTATTATGTTCTTGAGCAATGAAGTCAGAAAATCATTAAAAAAAATCCCCAGGTTATGATACAGTGACAATTAATTCTTCAATCTTCTCTGTACTTGACAACTGTTCTAGCAATCAGCAAGTCATCAAAAGGTTATAGGAAGAATAAGATGCAAATTTCGTGAAGGGCAATTATAATTTTATGACATCTACTAACAAATTTCATTCTCAATGTTCTCACAACTCAGCAAACAACATGAAAGGAAAGGAGTGGCAATAAAAGAAGCTCTATAGATCGTTAGTCATTCAATTTGCAGATGTTAATGAGCTTCAACAAGTGAATCCATGTTCAAAGATGTTGGAGGATCATCTATAAGAAGTCCAGGGTTTATCCACACAATTTTTCTTACAACAAAAACACAGTTGAATGTTCAGTGACGTCTGCTTCCAACTGGTGGCATGATGAGGAATCATGAACAGAAGAAACAATTAAATAATTGTATACCTCATTATCAATAAACTCATTTAACTTCGAAGAGAATGAAAAAATGTTTCATATATTAGCATGAGAATTAACTTAAGAATGAAGGCATCCTAACAGGAATAGTAAGCACTTACAGGATGGAAGTTCAACGAGTTCACAGAGTAAATCTCATTGCCTTCTCTATGACATTTAAATGTGAAGTTCTTACTCTGTTGCGCATCATCCAAATGTTGTACACCAACCCTTCCCTCTATAGACCCAACCTAGATTGGGAAAACAAAATCCAAGTTCAGTTGCATGTATAGGATCAAAGAAAGATGGAAAACAGAGAGAATGGTGAATGGTACAAGGTCCAAGATAAAAGAGAGAGAGACTATATAAGCTCAATCTTGGTGGCATATTATGTGGAAAGAGAAAGCATTATCGAAATTGCCTATCTTACAACTTTCAAATGCAAAAGTAACTATATTCACTACAGTTTGTGGACATTCTCATCATACAGTATCATGGACCTAGAGCTGTAACTAGCAGGAAAGGACTGCAGCACGAATTTACAGAAGATTGGTGTTGGTTTTAAATGAAGTAGCAAATAAAAGAATTCAAACATCTAAGCAAAAGGCCAGAAAATTGAGGTTAGCTAATTCACAGAAAGAAGACAGAGACAGGCCAAATTTAAAGGCCTTTCACATAAGACATTTTCAATCAGTATTGAATAATATAATAAAAGTTTAATCGTACAGAAGATTCTTATGAGCAAACTAACCAAAGTGACATGTTACCCATGAATTGGTGTTCTAAAAGATAAAGAGGGTGAAGAAGAAAAGATAATCAAAGCATAGGCAAACTTTATAAAAGGTTATTTTGCTCGATATGTGTGCAATCCTATATTGAGCTGTCTATAATATATACCTCGCCATGTATGAATTGCAAAAGCATTACTGATGCCAACAATTTATTCATAATAAACATATCTTGTGTCATATAAACAACTCAGATGGAGTTGAATCGTTCACATCCAAATTTTAAGTGGCAAGAGCTTTCTTCCTCTTTGGGCAGAAGGGACCAAACGATCAGTACTATGAAGAAGGAAGAGAGTATAATTTGAAAATGAAACTTCATTCTAAGGTTCCCTCCCTGCATCATTGCTACAAAGTTGTACAAGTTAGATAAATAAACAGAGTTCAATTGCCGATAAACCAGCAAAGAAGAAACAAATGAAATAAATACAGCGAAACAGCACTGTATGGCTATGTTATAGTCCACAAAATCAAAGGAGAAAAGAGCTAGTGAGAGCAAAGTTACCAAAAATCCTTGCTGATCTGGAAATGCAGCAACACACCTTGTCTGGTATTTCAGAGGTGACTGGATTCTCTTGAACTCGGCCTGTAAATGATTAGGGATCTGTCATCTTTGTGATGTACGAGAAGTATAGAACATGGCAAAAGAAATTATGTGCATTAATGTTTACATTTATCGTAGCATGTTATGGATTTAAGACATTATACAGCTAAAGAACATGATACAATTATATATATATATATATATATATATATATATATATATTAAGTTTACTTCAACAGCTCTTGCACTTTGAAGGAGGAACGGGCCCTGGAGCTTGGGGTGGAAAAGGGAGATCTCCCGGTGAAATATCTGGGGGTACCCCTATCTGTCAACTACGCGAAGGACCGAGAATGCCAGAGTCTGGTGGACTTTGCGCAGAGGAGGGTAGAGGGCTGGCAGGCGGCTGGCCTATCTTTTGGAGGACGTATTGAGCTGGTACGATCGGTTATATCTGCTATTGCTTTATTCTGGCTTCAATCTATTCTGGTACCTTTGGCTACTATCAGAAAGATTGAGGGCATATGTGCCAAGTTCATATAGCAAGGGGGGATTCATGCCATCTCTTGGGAGAAGCTTTGTCGACCTAGGAAGGAGGGAGGTGTGGGTCTGCGTTCTCTAGTATCTGTCAGGGAGGCGGCGGGGATCAAGCTGGCGTGGAGGTTCCTTCAGGGCGGTTCTCTTTGGTCGGCTTGGATGTCTAGTCGGTACCTTCGGGGAAGGAACTTCTGGGTATGTGAAATTGTCAACAACTTCTCTGTGGTTTTCAAGCATATCCTGAGGAACCGACCTGTACTTCGGAAGGCTATTCGGAGGAAGATGAGGGAGGGAGGGGAGACGGACCTATGGCTTGATCCGTGGATTGCAGGTCAGTCCCTTCTGGAGATTCTGGGTCCCCAGACGGACGGTGTGGCGTACAGAGGTCTGACTTGTAGGCACATCATCAGTGGTGGGGTCTGGAGGCCAGAGGAGTATCGTTTCACCGCTCAGTTACGAGGGAAGATCAGGCAGGTACAGATCACTCCTGCTGTACTGACTGACGTCTGGGTTTGGGCCCCTCCCGGCTCCACGGAGGGTGCTGGAGAGTTCAGATTTAGCAGCTGCTACGATCTTGTTTGTTCTCACTTCGATAAGATCGAGGAGTACGACTTTATCTGGGGGAAGGGCCTAGCCAGGAAGATGCAACTGTCTGCATATAAACTGGTGCTGGGCCGGATGCTTACTAGGGACAGACTGCTTCGGTTCGGGGTCCCAGTCCCTGACCCAAAGTGTGTTTTGTGTGAGACAGAGAATGAATCCATAGGACATCTGTTCTTTCAGTGCCATGTGGCGTTGAGCATCTGGGCAAAGCAGAGCCGGAGATACTTGGGAGGAGTTGGAAGGGAGCGTGACTTCAGAGAAATCCTTAAGTGGATTGGAGATCGCAGGGGCCAGGAGCAGAGTTGGGCCAGACGTGCAAGATTGAGGCTTGCTGCATCAGTTTGGCATGTCTGGAGGGAGAGGAACCGGCGCATTTATGAGGGACTGATCACCCCACCGGTGGGCATCCTTCATAACATTGAGTCGGATGTACTAGTAATGTCCCCCTGAGTTGGGATTGTATCTCTATGTTGTAACCTTATTGCGCTGATAGTGGAATAAAATTTACCCTTTTTCCAATATATATATATATATATATATATATATATATATATATATATATATATAGAGAGAGAGAGAGAGGCAAATCACCTCTAGCTCAAGTGGCTGAGGTATATATATATATATATATATATATATATATATATATATATAGAGAGAGAGAGAGGGGTCAATCACCTCTAGCTCAAGTGGCTGAGGTGGGTGGCATCCTCCCCATAGGTTGTGGGTTCAAACCAAGGAGAATGAAATTTAATTCCTTGGGAATTAAATTGCTTGTGTTGTGGGACAGCGTGTGCCGGGTGGGGCAGCAAAGCGTGCCAGTGTGGGCCAAGTGCAACTGTGGAACGGGCTTTCATGCCAGGAGAAGGACTTCGGACAAGTTGTAGCCTACGGGCCGAGTTTGTCCCCTTCAGGATAGAGTTGTATGAATTGTGTCCCCTTCAGGGTAGTGATTGTAGGTAGTGCTTGTGTTAGGTTCATCTCCGCCGTGGATGGCCCTAACGAGAGAGAGAGAGAGAGTGTATGTATGGTTGTGTGTGTGTCTCTTTGATTCATACCGGACATGGGCACAGTACCAATTTTGATGTGTTTGTGATTTCTAATACTATAGTATCATGTCATGTCCAGACTAAAAAAATACAAAGGAAGTTGTTCATGGTAAATAAAATGCCTCAGCTGAGATTTCTTTAAACATTAATTCATAAACTAGTAGCTCATCCTTCCTTCCACCACTACACCTTCATTCCCACCTCGCAAAAGAAAAATAAATACTACAAAAAAGTAAAGTAAACAAAAGAGTAATATCAAGTATCATCAACTTCTAGTTTCCTTATTCATCAATGGACGTTTGGACGAGTAAAATGGTACTTACCCATTGAGTACAATAGCTAGAATACTCAAAAAAAAAAAAACTTATATAAGACAGACTGCTGTAATTACATGGTAATAATGGATAGCTGCGGAAAAATATCATTCCTTTTCAAGATCCTAATTGAAAAGGAAGAGAACAAAGATGCAGCCGTACCACGAAAGAAAATGCTATTTTACCTGGAAAGGAAACTCGCTAACTCTACCCTTCACCGGATGTTAAAAGAATATATAGCATTTGCCAATGTTAGAGGGGAAATGGCCCTTAATAGAGCTAAGGACTCATGTATCCATCACCAAAATTTCGGGATAAAGGCTTTTTTTTTGTTATTTTTGTGCAACTACAATAAATTTGGAAGATAGAAAACAACTTTGGAATTTATATCCATACGCAAATAAAACTAAAGATCCATCCCATATTGTCACCCTTGTTCTGTCTTTTAACATCTTTTCTCAACCACGAAACAGATGCACATAACTTTCCTGAAGAATAAAAGAGTCATTATTTGAAATTTGGACTCTAAAACAGCAATGATACTTTCATATCCAACTTCTGACCTTATGACAGAATCTTAAATTTATTCTTTGCAAGAACCAGTGTTCCCTTAAGGTTTAGATTATATATTTCTGAAATCGACTTCCCTGCGTTGTCCTCTAACTATGCTATACATTAAATTTGGAAAGACTGTTTAATATATCAACGGTGGTACTCACATCTAGTTACATTGGATCCGCAGTATGAATTCGTTCTAAACTTCAACACAAATAAAACAGTTCCATTAAACATTCAACTAAAAAGGAATGCCTTCCTTTTTTCACTCTGGCATTTTTCTCGTTGAGATTAATGCAATTCAAGTATATATTATTATCTCAGAGATTTCCTTAACCATAAATCACATATATCCTATCTTCCCTCTCGTGTCAGCTGTTACAAATGGTATACCGCAGATTGCAGGTCTTCCCCTCTTTAAATCGCACCTGTTCTTTTGTTTCTTTTTTCCTAGTAAACTATTTTTCCTTACACACACACACACACATATATATATGTGTGTGTGTGTGTAGGAAGAGGTAATTGTTCAATTCACTCCCACCGGGATTCGAATCCGAGTGGGTGGTGTTCGAATCCCGGTGGGAGCGAATATGAACAATTATATATATATATATATATATATATATATATATGATGATAATGACGGTTTCGGAAGCGAACCCTAGCTCTGCTAGGGCATCACCAAATCGGAGCGAGGAGGCAGCCAATCGACCTCCGGACCGGAGGAAGGGCAAGGGGGTGGCGGCGGAGGCCGGCGGCGATCGGCTGGAGGCGGGCGGCGGCGGTCGGCCGTCAGAAAAAGTGCTAACTGCTGCTGCTTGCGCGCAGCAGGCCGCTGGCGGCCAGAGGGGCGGCCGGGGGGGTCCGGCGAACCCCCCCCCCCCCCCGGGGGCGGACGGACGCCGGCGACCCACCCCGGGGGGGGGGGGGGGGGGGGGGTGGCCGGGGAGGGCTGCGGACGGCCGGTGGATCGACGGCGGTTGCTCTGGGGGGCTCCCCTATGGTGTTCACCGTCCAAAGGAAATCGATGGACACGGTGGCTGGAACGGAGGATGGACAGAGTGAGGAGGGGGCTTGGACTACGGTCCAAAATCGGAGGGTAAGACGAGGAGGTGGGCAACGATCGCAAATCTCTGAGACTAGGAGGGGCTCAGATTCTACGCAGGGATCGGACAAGAGGTCAGGGATAGCCAGGAGAACAGGACCAACGGTGGGCCAGGCGCACACAGGGGGACGGGAGGGACAAGCCAGGACTACGTGGAGGCCTCGAGCGAATGGGTCAGCAGGGGCGGCTTCCCCAGTTATCGGGGTGAGAGGGACTGCTGCGAACGTAAGTGCCCGGCCGGCCCCGACGATCCTGCCTCGAAGTTCGGGCCCGCGGCCTGTGTCCTGGGCATATGCGTGCAAGGTGGGGGTTGCAAAGACTCCGGCATCGATGGAGTATGTTGCGCCTATGGCGGTTGGGGATGAGCTCTGTGCCGACTTTCCGGCTGAGGAAGTGGCGAAGGTGACGGCATTTGGGGAGAATACTTTAGTGTTATATGTGTTGGGGAGCAAGCCCTTCTACGGACAGATCCGAGGTTATGCGGATAGAGTCTGGCGGCCGAAGGGTAGCATGGAGTTCTCCAAGGAGAACGGCTTCTACTTCGTTAAATTTGGGATGGCAGAAGATGTGGCTCGGATCCTCCAGGGAGGGCCATTGACGTTTGATGGACGTCTCATCATACTGAAGCAATGGACCCCTGACTTGAGATGTGAGGAGGTGCTGAATGCGGTGCCTGTGTGGGTTCGGTTTCCTGAATTCCCGGTTCGCTTCTGGAGTGTCCCCCTTCTTATGAGACTTGCCAGCCTCATTGGCAAGCCGATTAAGGCGGACGATGCCACCGCCTTCAGGACTAGATTGATGTATGCTCGGATATTTGTGGAGATTGACGCCAGGCTGGACCTGCCAGAGCAGTTGAAGTACCGGACCCCTACTGGCCAGATCCTGATGCAGAAGGTGGAGTATGAGTGGGTTCCCCCCAGATGCCCGGCGTGTGTCTGCTTTGGGGACCTCCCGAGTGCTTGTAGGCGAGGAGGAGCTTCTGAGGTGGTGACGGAGGAGGCAGTGCAGGAGACAGGTGGTGTAGTTGGTACCCCTGTAGTTGACAAGGCGGACTTGATGGAGGATGAGATGGAGGCAGATCCTTCCCCCGTCGCTGGGGAAAACGAGGAGTCTCCGACGGCGATTTTTGCAGGGGCGATGGTTGAGTATACGGGAACGAGGACTATGACCACCAGGAGTATGGGACAGGAGGGCAGGCGAAAAGGAGAGGGTAACACCTTAGCGCTTCAGGTATACAGTCAGAAGCGCCAGGCAACGGAGTCGCATAGTGAGGACAGCGGACAAGGTGGGGCGGAGAGAGTGTGGAAGGTCAACCCGAAATGGGTAGCGGTCCTAGCTCAGCCTCCCCAACAGGGGGACCCGCAATGGGTAGCGGCCCTTGCTCAGCCTCTACATCAGGGGGATAGAGATGAGGAGTCCAGAGATATGGAGGTTGCACTCTCCCCGGGTGCACCTTCAGAGGATGTTCAGGGGTTCCCACCCGCGGAATAGATGTCGGCCCTTGCCTGGATTGTCCGGGGGGGCTGTTCTCTGGGGAGATGGAGGGAGATTAGTGAGGTGCTGAGGAAGGAGAAGTGTGAAATCCCGATCTTACTAGAGACTAAGATCAGGGGGGCGAAAACCCTGTCTCGTAGAACTCCTACGGACTGGGTCCAGCTCCACAACCTTGGTCTCTGTGATATGGCGAAAATCTGGGTTAGATGGAACGGAGCTAGTTGGGAGGGGGAGGAGGTCTTCATGACTGACCAGCTGGTGGCTATCTCCTTCGCCAACAAGGGTGGATTCCGATTCTTACTTGGTGCTGTCTATGGGCACAATGACAGGAGGCTGCGGGAGGCCTTGTGGCAGGACATCATTAGGCTAAGTATGTTGGCGGTGCATCGTCATCTCCCCCTGCTTGTTATGGGAGACTTCAATGCCACGCTATACAGGGGGGAGAAGCTGGGGGGACGGCCGGTCCCGGACCACATTCTATCAGACTTTCAGTCCTGTCTTCTCCAGTCCGGGCTCAGGGGTCTAGAGAGGGTGGGGCACATATGGACGTGGCACAACAAGGCGGTAGTTAGCAGGGTAGCATGCCAGCTTGATCATGCTTTGGGGAACAGTGACTGGTTCCGCCTATTCCCCTCTGCTGTGGTTGAGGGGCTTCCTGCGGGGACCAGTGACCATTCGCCGATCCTGGTGCGCTTCGTGGAGAGACCCAGATGGAGAGCTCGTCCGTTCAGGTATGACAACAGTTGGTTCCTGTCGTCTGGCTATGAGGAGACTGTGGCGGGGGGTCTTTGTCAGGATGTGGTCGGCTCAGCTCAGTTCTGTATGGTTCACAGGCTGAAGAAGACCAAACGCGCCATCAGAGACTGGGTGAGGGCTCTCCCCCGGTCCTCCTTACAGGAGAAGGAGGCGGAGCTGAGAGACCTGCAGTCAGACCTTCAGGGAGACATGATGAGTGGAGAGATGGCGGCTAGAGAGAAGAAGATGGCTGCAGAGGTCAACACCTTGCGTCTCCAGCAGGAGATTAGTGCGGCCCAACGGGCCAAATGCTCCTGGCTCAAGGATGGGGACCGTTGCACCAAATTCTTCTATGATGTCATTCGGGCTCGCCAGCACCGGAACTGCATCCAGAGACTTCTAGACAGGGATGGGCGTCTTGTGACCGACCAGGTTGCTATCCAGGAGGAGGCTGTCCGGTTCTACTCTGAGCTTTATCATCAGACGGACTATTCCACTGTATTCCCGCAGCTGACTACGAAGACGTTGATTACCGAGTATGGCAACAGTCTTCTTATGGCTCCTATCCGGATGGCGGAGGTGGAGGCGATTGTGATGAAGGCTGATGCTTCCAAGTCCCCTGGGCCGGACGGTTTCTCTAGCGGCTTCTACAAGCGACATTGGGGTACCCTCAAGGCCCAGGTTCTAGAGGCTGTACAGGAGTTCTTTGAGTCTGGCAAGCTCCTGAAGGAGCTGAACCACGCCTTCCTGACGCTGGTGCCCAAGAAGGAGGGGGCGACTTCCCTTGCTGACTTCCGACCGATTGCTTGCTGTAATTATTTGTACAAAATAATTACTCACCTTATGTGCAGGAGGATGGAGGACGCTATGCAGGGTCTGGTTTCTTGGAATCAGGCGGCATTCATCAAGGGGCGGTCTATTGCTGAGCATAGCCTGCTGGCTCATGAGATGATTCGGGAGTTCCACAAGCCAGGAGGGATGAAGGCGTGTGTGAAGCTCGACCTGAGGAAAGCATATGACACCGTCAACAGTGACTTCCTCTGTCATTTGATGAGTGCGATGGGCTTCTCCGAGACATGGGTGGACAGAGTCAGGGAGTGCATCACCTCACCTACATTCTCGGTTCTCATTCAGGGTATACCCTACGGGTTCTTCGGCAGCAGCAGGGGACTTCGTCAGGGGGACCCGCTTTCCCCCTACCTATTCACCCTTGTGATGGAGTATTTTACCTGTTTGAAGGACATCGCGGTGCATCGGGAGAGGATTGTACCGATATACAGCAGGGTCTCACCAGTAGGGTGCCCTCAAGGACATCGCGGTGCATCGGGAGAGGATTATACCACTGGTGAGACCCTGCTGTATATCGGTACAATCCTCTCCCGATGCACCGCGATGTCCTTCAAACAGGTAAAATACTCCATCATAAGGGTGAATAGGTAGGGGGAAAGCGGGTCCCCCTGACGAAGTCCCCTGCTGCTGCCGAAGAACCCGTAGGGTATACCCTGAATGAGAACCGAGAATGTAGGTGAGGTGATGCACTCCCTGACTCTGTCCACCCATGTCTCGGAGAAGCCCATCGCACTCATCAAATGACAGAGGAAGTCACTGTTGACGGTGTCATATGCTTTCCTCAGGTCGAGCTTCACACACGCCTTCATCCCTCCTGGCTTGTGGAACTCCCGAATCATCTCATGAGCCAGCAGGCTATGCTCAGCAATAGACCGCCCCTTGATGAATGCCGCCTGATTCCAAGAAACCAGACCCTGCATAGCGTCCTCCATCCTCCTGCACATAAGGTGAGTAATTATTTTGTACAAATAATTACAGCAAGCAATCGGTCGGAAGTCAGCAAGGGAAGTCGCCCCCTCCTTCTTGGGCACCAGCGTCAGGAAGGTGTGGTTCAGCTCCTTCAGGAGCTTGCCAGACTCAAAGAACTCCTGTACAGCCTCTAGAACCTGGGCCTTGAGGGCACCCCAATGTCGCTTGTAGAAGCCGCTAGAGAAACCGTCCGGCCCAGGGGACTTGGAAGCATCAGCCTTCATCACAATCGCCTCCACCTCCGCCATCCGGATAGGAGCCATAAGAAGACTGTTGCCATACTCGGTAATCAACGTCTTCGTAGTCAGCTGCGGGAATACAGTGGAATAGTCCGTCTGATGATAAAGCTCAGAGTAGAACCGGACAGCCTCCTCCTGGATAGCAACCTGGTCGGTCACAAGACGCCCATCCCTGTCTAGAAGTCTCTGGATGCAGTTCCGGTGCTGGCGAGCCCGAATGACATCATAGAAGAATTTGGTGCACCGGTCCCCATCCTTGAGCCAGGAGCATTTGGCCCGTTGGGCCGCACTAATCTCCTGCTGGAGTCGCAAGGTGTTGACCTCTGCAGCCATCTTCTTCTCTCTAGCCGCCATCTCTCCACTCATCATGTCTCCCTGAAGGTCTGACTGCAGGTCTCTCAGCTCCGCCTCCTTCTCTTGTAAGGAGGTCCGGGGGAGAGCCCTCACCCAGTCTCTGATGGCACGTTTGGTCTTCTTCAGCCTGTGAACCATACAGAACTGAGCTGTGCCGACCACATCCTGACAAAGCCCCCCGCCACAGTCTCCTCATAGCCAGGCGATAGGAACCAACTGTTGTCATACCTGAACAGACGGGCTCTCCATCTGGGTCTTTCCACGAAGCGCACCAGGATCGGCGATTGGTCACTGGTCCCCGCAGGAAGCCCCTCAGCCACAGCAGAGGGGAATAGGCGGAACCAGTCACTGTTTCCCAAAGCACGATCCAGTTGGCATGCCACCCTGCTAACCACCGCCTTGTTGTGCCACGTCCATATGTGCCCCACCCTCTCCAGATCCCTGAGCCCGGACTGGAGAAGACAGGACTGAAAGTCTGATAGAATCTGGTCCGGGACCGGCCGCCCCCCCAGCTTCTCCCCCCTGTATAGCGTGGCATTGAAGTCTCCCATAATTAGCAGGGGGAGATGACGATGCACCGCCAACATACTCAGCCTAATGATGTCCTGCCACAAGGCATCCCGCAGCCTCCTGTCATTGTGCCCATATACAGCACCAAGTAAGAATCGGAACCCACCCTTGTTGGCGAAGGAGATAGCCACCAGCTGGTCAGTCATGAAGACCTCCTCCCCCTCCCAACTAGCTCCGTTCCATCTAACCCAGATTCTTGCCATATCACAGAGACCAAGGTTGTGGAGCTGGACCCAGTCCGTAGGAGTTCTACGAGACAGGGTTTTCGCCCCCCTGATCTTAGTCTCTAGTAAGATCGAGATTTCACACTTCTCTTTCCTCAGCACCTCACTTATCTCCCTCCATCTCCCCAGAGAACAGCCCCCCCCGGACATTCAAGGCAAGGGCCGACATCTATTCCGCGGGTGGGGTCCCCTGAACATCCTCTGAAGGTGCACCCGGGGAGAGTGCAACCTCCATATCTCTGGACTCCTCATCTCTATCCCCCTGATGTAGAGGCTGAGCAAGGGCCGCTACCCATTGCGGGTCCCCCTGTTGGGAAGGCTGAGCTAGGACCGCTACCCATTTCGGGTTGACCTTCCACACTTTCTCCGCCCCACCTTGTCCGCTGTCCTCACTATGCGACTCCGTTGCCTGGCGCTTCCGACTGTATACCTGAAGCGCTAAAGTGTTGTCCTCCCCTTGTCGCCTGCCCTCCTGTCCCATACTCCTGGTGGTCATAGTCCTCGTCCCCGTATACTCAACCATCGTCCCTGCAAAAATCGCCGTCGGAGACTCCTCGTTTTCCCCAGAGACGGGGGAAGGGTCTGCCTCCATCTCATCCTCCATCAAGCCCGCCTTGTCAACTACAGGGGTACTAACTACACCACCTGTCTCCTGCACTGCCTCCTCCGTCACCACCTCAGAAGCTCCTCCTCGCCTACAAGCACTCGGGAGATGCCCAAAGCAGACACACGCCGGGCATCTGGGGGGAACCCACTCATACTCCACCTTCTGCATCAGGATCTGGCCAGTAGGGGTCCGGTACTTCAACTGCTCTGGCAGGTCCAGCCTGGCGTCAATCTCCACAAATATCCGAGCATACATCAATCTAGTCCTGAAGGCGGTGGCATCGTCCGCCTTAATCGGCTTGCCAATAAGGCTGGCAAGTCTCATAAGAAGGGGGACACTCCATAAGCGAACCGGGAATTCAGTAAACCGAACCCACACAGGCACCGCATTCAGCACCTCCTTCTCACATCTCAAGTCAGGGGTCCATTGCTTCAGTATAATGAGACGTCCATCAAACGTCCATGGCCCTCCCTGGAGGATCCGAGCCACATCTTCTGCCATCCCAAATTTAACGAAGTAGAAGCCGTTCTCCTTGGAGAAGAACTCCATGCTACCCTTCGGCCGCCAGACTCTATCCGCATAATCTCGGATCTGCCCGTAGAAGGGCTTGCTCCCCAACACATATAACACTAAAGTATTCTCCTAAAATGCCGTCACCTTCGCCACTTCCTCAGCCGGAAAGTCGACGCAGAGCTCACCCCCAACCGCCATAGGCGCAACATACTCCATCGATGCCGGAGTCTTTGCAACCCCCACCTTGCACGCATCTGCCCAGGACACAGGCCGCGAGCCCGAACTTTGAGGCAGGATCGTCGGGGCCGGCCGGGCACTCACGTTCGCAGCAGTCCCTCTCACCCCGATAACTGGGGAAGCCGTCCCTGCTGACCCCTTCGCTCGAGGCCTCCACGTAGTCCTGGCTTGTCCCTCCCGTTCCCCTGAGTGCGCCTGGTCCACCGTTGGTCCTGTTCTCCTGGCTATCCCTGACCTCCTGTCCGATCCCTGCGTAGAAGCTGACCCCCTCCTAGTCTCAGAGATTTGCGATCGTTGCCCACCTCCTCGTCTTACCCTCCGATTTTGGACCGTAGTCCAAGCCCCCTCCTCACTCTATCCATCCTCCGTTCCAGCCACCGTTTCCGTCGATTTCCTTTGAGCGGTGAACACCATAGGGGATCCCCCCAGAGCAACCGCCGTCGATCCACCGGTCGAACCCGTGCTCGGTGGCCGAACCCCCAGAGCAACCGCCGTCCGCAGCCCTCCCCGGCCACCCCCCCACCTGGGGTGGGTCGCCGGCGTCCGTCCGCCCCCGGGGGGGTTTCGTCGGACCCCCCCGACCGCCCCTCTGGCCGCCAGCAGGCGGCAGCACACGAGCAGCAGCAGTAAACAGATTTTCCGGCGGCCGGCCGCCGCCGCCACCCCCACCCTCTTGCCCTTCCCCCGGTCCGGAGGTCGATTGGCCGCCTCCTCGCTTCGATTTGGTGATGCCCTAGCAGAGCTAGGGTTCGCTTCCGAAACCGTCATCTTTTATATATATATATATATATATATATATATATATATATATATATATATATATGGAAATTTTCTTCAACCTGATGACCCTATCAGGGATCTGTTCAGAATTATTAATGAACAATGTTGCAGTCCCATAAACACTAGTTTGTGTCCCCAATTTTTCTCTTTATATACAGTTGTCTCCACCTTAAAGGTATCTACCAATTTAAATTTGAGTTTCCATGACAAGTTTAAAAGTACAATGCACCCACTGTTATGACATTTTCCTACTTACTAATACTGGTGCTGGACCAATAAATGGAACAGCAACCTTCAAAAGATTATCATACATTTAACAATTACACAATCATGTATCAGCAAGATTATGCTAATTAAGAAGTATGATTGAAACCTTTCCAAAATCATGTATCAGTAACATTATGCTAATTAAGAAGTATGATTGAAGCTTTCCCATACCATGGTAACTTCAAGCAAACCTAATCCTATATTTGCACATTAGCAATTGGATATAAGATTAACTTGGTAAAATTTTGTTGATAGGTTATTTTCTGATGAGTATCTTGGTGCAATCAAGGAAACTGACCCCTGTACCATACTAAATTCCTGGATAAATAAGCCTGTACCACATAGTTTGTTATGTAAATCAAAGCAGTAGTTTATAAGATCATAAGCCAATAGTGGTTGAAAAACTAGTGTTTATTAAGATATGCTACGTGAACTTCTGCTCATACTACAAAATCTTCAGTTCCCTTCTAATCAATCATAAGTAATTCCTTTTAGCCTGTGTTGGACCAACTTAGAGAGTATAATCCACAATCAGAATGCCTTAACGGAAATCAGACATGTATCAAATTGTAAGGCCTTAGATTATGATTAATTTAGGCTACATGAAAATCCATGCTTCAAAAGGTAAATATCATTTTCTTTACTCAAGAAACGACTATTGCTACATTAGTTCATGTAGCATTTTTTTTAAATATTACATATGTTACTATATAAATCCTTCCAGGCTTCCATGCTGACAACTTCCTAAGTAACTATACTAACTGCTGACTAGACAATGAATGGTATTGGTTGTTGCTTGTGCAAGGCATGACACTTGAGCGAGCTGAATCTGGCATGAGCAACATTTGACTGTTGTAAGCCACTCAAAACAGACACCCCAGTACAAATTTTAAAAAAAAAAAATTAAAAAAAAACCTGCCTTATAGTTGCGCTCTAAGATTGATGGAAAGAGCATACTGAATGTCGAACATGACACGTCAGTCATGTTTATGTATACATCCTTCCATGCTGATTGAAGGATATTTATATATCATGTCACCTGCAGTGACCAACAATAATGAAAAACCACTCAAAACTTCACTTTATACATATAATGCAGTTTTTTTAACTATTCCATTCCAAATTTGGCTTGCTACATGAAGGTGGGACCGTGGGATAACCAAGAGATGATGATAGCAAAATATACTTCATTCAAATTACCATTAAGAACCCCTCGTAGAAATAAAGCTATCTACGAATGATAATATGATCTATACCTGAGGGTTTTGCAGATTGTAAACTATTATATTCCGGTCAGCAGTACCAACAACCATCAGAGGATATCTCAATGTTAGAGCATAGCAACGATCGGGAAGTTGCTGGGTATGAACTGGTTGTGCTTGTCTAGTGTCCCAGTACCTGAAACAAATGCAGGATGATCACATTAATATATATATTGAGAGAACATTTGGATCTCCAAAAGCCAAATCAGATGAATTGATGGAACTGTATGTTCCAGATAGAGTAAAATAAAGGACTGTGAACTGTACCACAGAACCACATAATGTCTGTGCTTGAAACAATATAATGCATTAGCATGTACATCAATATCAGACATGAACTTCACAAGTAGTTGCATCGATGAATGAGGAAAGCACAGAAGGAACTAATTCTTGTGCTCAAGAAAAATCATATTACATATTTCAAATAGAAAGTAACATGCATTCAATCTGCACATACCTCAATGTCTTATCCCAGCTTCCAGTAACAAGGCAATTCATCTGTTCGATCCAAGCAAGGTGTATGATTGGTTGATCGTGTTGGGCCACCACGGTGGGTTGGCCTCCGGACAGGATCGGCCACATCTTTGCAACTTTATCACAACCCCCGGTGAAAACAGTTGAGCCATCATCCTTCCATGCCGAGCACAAAACCTATAGTAACAAATGTAATAGTTATAAGTTGGACTACAAAAGCTACAAATATTGTCAAACCGTCGTAAGAGCAGAAACTTCACGCATACAGGTTGGTCATGCGATATTGACGCCTTTGGGTTACTGTTCCCTCCAGAAATCTCCCAGCATCTAACCTGAAACCGACAAAACATAAAATAGCTGATCACTAGAAATGTTTCTCGTCAAGGGCTGGGAAACAGTGGACGTTCGATGGAAATACCTGATTGTCCCAAGAGGTCGCCACTAAGTAATTCGCCTTAGGACTGAAGCTAAGGCTAGAAACAGAGTCGTTGGGTGCAGGTTGCACCTGCATTAAATTAATAACAGATGAAAGAAACATCAGTGCATCTGTTGCATCTAGTTACAGAGCCCAAGGCATTGGTCTTTAAAGTTCCACATTTTCATTGTCGACAGCAATATCATAAAACATACCTATTTGTGTTTGTGTACCTATAATACTTTGCATGCAAGAGCACTAATTTTCACCCACAGGCCCCTTACAATAATTCATTACAAAATTTGTTCGTGTCCACGGTTCCCTATTCGTGCAAGTGACAACTTATTTTACCCACAGGCGGAGGGAGAAGGGGGCAAGTGGGGTCATGTGACCCCACTCAAAATAATATATATATATATATATATATATATATATATATATATATATATATATTAAAAGGTAATTTATTGGTCTAATTAAGCAATTAACTTACAACTTAACTGACAGAAGCCATGCTTCTACCCAGTTTATGATATACATTCCTGACCTGGCTTAAAATATCCAGGTCTTGCTCTATGGGCATAACTATGACTTCGTAAGTACTCTGACTTCCCTCAAAAATTCACATGTTTCGTTCCCTCCATATATGCCAAACCGAGCTTAACAATCTCAATCGAGCCATTCTAAACCATTTAGGACCTCGTTGTCTTCCCGCTTCTATCTCCTTAATGTTCTCTTGAACATTTCTGTTTTGGTAACCCAATAAACTCATCTTTCTGAGTTGAATCCGCCATATGCTCCAACTAAACTCACACTTGAAAAATAGATGATCAATCGACTCATCATTACACGTACATAGAAGACATGTGTGAGTATCAAGTTGCATACCAAACCTAGCCATCCGATCCAACGTCAGAAGTCGACTGTTAATCACCTTATATAAGCACAATTGCTGCTTCAGCGCAGCTCCTTTCTCCCAAATAAAGTTAAACCATTCAGATTTAGGATGCATCAGTCGGTATTTCTCATATATATCTCTAGAATTAAATGCTCCTGTGTTGTCACCATTCCACTTCCAATAGTCCATCCGCTGCTCTATGTCTATATGAATACTTTGTATTTCTGCAGCAAGAAGTCTACCGATCCTCCGAGTTTGAATATTCCAGCTGCCATCCTTAATCAGTACGCTGACCGGCTCCTTCCTTCCTAACAGTTCGTATGTTGTCCACCCCAAATGTCTATGCAACTCCTTTGTGAAATCCAAGGATCTCGCCACAAGTCTGTCTCCTCTCCCGTGCTTATCACCCGCGTCGCACATTGTAGAATTCTCGGTCGTCGTTTCGGCAGAGCTTTAAACACAACCGAGTAGTTGTTATCAACCTCTTGAGTCCAAAAATTCGACTTTGCAAGGTATCTGTTCTTTATCCACTTAGCCCATAATGAGTCTCCATTAAGGAAAGCATCGCCACTTCCCATAGGACGGTCAAGGATTGAAGCCCCACACCCCCTTCATATATAGGTCGGCACAAATCATTCCATGCTATTGTTTGTACTCCTCTCCATACAAAACTAGCACACATGGTATCAATCTTATTTATAGTTTTAATAGGCAGTAATATAGCTTGGAACCGATAAGAGACGATAGACATAATAACTGATTTCACTAGTTCGATTCGACCTCCAAAAGAAAGCATCTGGGCCTGCCA
Source organism: Iris pallida (assembly GCA_029216955.1). Lineage (NCBI taxonomy): Eukaryota > Viridiplantae > Streptophyta > Magnoliopsida > Asparagales > Iridaceae > Iris > Iris pallida. The sequence goes on from JANAVB010037619.1 coordinate 3,826,557, forward strand.
GCCTTCCAATCTGTCCTGAACATACTCAATGAGTGTCGAGCAGTCACTATGACTAGCATAATTAACCGTTAGAGGAATACCCAAATATCGCACAGGTAGACTTCCTTGTTCTATCTGCAGAAGTTGTTGCCAATGCTCCTTACTCTGACACGTTCGATTGAAAAATACCAAGCTTTTATCCTTATTTAGTTGCAATCTTGTGACCTTGTCGAACTCTTGAAGGACGTCGAGTAGATTTTGTATACTTTGATCAGTTGGTTTCACAAATACCAGAAGGTCGTCCACGTATATGAGATGCGATACCATCGGTTTGACAAACTTATATAACAGTACCATTCTGCGTTTGTGAACAGTCATTTCCATTAAGCATGAAAAATGCTCCATCACTATAGTAAACAAGTACGGAGATAACGGGTCACCTTGCCTGAGCCCTCTTGAGCTACGAAAAAATCTATATGGTTGCCCTTTTATCAGCACTGAGAAAGTCGGCGTTGTGATGCATTCATGCACTCGAGTCACCCACCATTCATCAAACCCCATATCCCGCATCATATGGCATAGAAATTGTCGATTAACCGTGTCATACGCCTTCCGAAGATCCAACTTGATACATGATTTGTTACTTCCAACTTTGTTGAACTCTCTAACCAATTCGTGTGCAAGCAAACAATTCTCCGCAATATTCCCACCTGCAATAAATGTTGATTGATTTAAGGAGATTAAACCTGTTAAAATACCTCGCATCCCTTGGCACATCAGATGGGCAATAATCTTATAGATAAAGTTGCAACAAGCAATCGGACGATAATCTGACAGGGATATTGCATTCTCTTTCTTTGGAATTAGAGTGAGAAATGTGTGATTCAATTCTCGCAATAACTTTCATGTTCGAAAAAAATTCTCTGATCACTTCTAGTACTGGAACCTTTAGCTCATTCCAATGATGGTTGAAGAATTTAGCTGTAAATCCATCTGGTCCTGGAGATTTATTAGGACAGGAAGCTTTCACAATCTCCTCAACTTCCTTTAGAGTGATTGGATTATGCAATAACGTGTTCCCCTCATTTGTGACGATCCTCTTGCTCACAAAACTCGAAAACTCCGAGCAAGCATCATGTTGGTTATATAGCTGTGTATAATAATTTACCGCTTCACTTTGAATTTCCTGGGAAGATACCAACTCCTCGTCATTTGTGTTGATAAGTCTAGCAATATTATTTCTATGTTGCCTTGCTCGGATGACGCCGTAGAAGAACTTGGAACATCTATCCCCTTCTCTAAGCCATTCGCACTTAGCCCTCTGCCTGGGCTGAACTTCTTCAATAAATTGGAGTTTACTAATCGTCTCACGGAGAGACTTTTTCCGTGCAACTGTAGCTCTGTCATGAGAATCCTGCAAGGTACCTTGCAATAACCCCAGCTCGGTCGCTAACTCCTTCAAAAGTGATTTTGGTCGAGCATAATTCCATTCGTTCATAGCATGTTTTACAGCTTTAAGTTTTCGGCTAAGTCGGTATTGACTTGTTTCGGTCACTGTTATGCTTAATCCCCTCTTCACTACCTCATCATAACCATCCATAACTGGCCATGCATTATTGTACCTGAAAAGGCGCCGAGAAGGAATAGTAGCAGGTCGGAGCCGAACCAAAATAGGGGTATGATCACTCGTAGCCACAGGGAGTCCTTCTGCCAATGCCCCAGGAAATGTAGCAAACCAATTCCCATTACCCAACGCTCGATCAAGCTGACATGAGATCCTGCCATTAGCTGCTTGGTTATTCCATGACCATAGATGCCCACAACGACGCAAGCATGACAATCCCGAACTAGTGAGGCAGTTTTGGAAATCCGCCAAGATTGGGGCAGGAACGGCACGTCCTCCTCTCTTCTCATGATTATTTAGGATAGCATTAAAATCACCTAATATCAGGAATGGTAAATCAGACCCCATACCTTGGCTGACATTAATTACATCATGACATATTGATATCGAAGTTTTCGATCATTAAACCCATATACTGCACCAAGTAGCATTTTAAATCCACCCCAAGTTAGTGAGTTCCACCACTATTAGTTGCTGCGATTCAAAGCGGAGTATTCCCTTCCATACTTTTGTATCCCATAGGACCCATATGCGGGCAACTTCACACAGTAGCAGATTGTGTATAGCCTCCCAATTGTTCGGTTTACGGCGAGACAATTTGGTTTCAGATTTTATCTTCGATTCTAGTATAGCTACAATAGAACACTTATGTTTTCGCATGTGTTCTCTAACAGTTCTCCATCTACCAATGGCATTAGCCCCACGGACATTCCATGCCATAATCGTCATTGATTAAAATCCATCGTGCCCCTTGACTGCCTTATACTCACCCTTAGGGGTATAGATGAGTCTACTTCCTGTCTATCATTTGATGCATGCTCCTTCATACTTTTATTAGATTCCTCTTGCAACTGCTGTACCCACTTAGGATTATCTTCTGTGTATCGCTCTAAGTCTACATCTTCTGACAGTTGGACCATTCTCGTATCTGCTTCATCCATTGGAATCTTCTCCCTGTGCATTTGTGTCCTGTCCACCTTCCTACGAATCTTAGAATTAGGTCCGGTATCAGTCTCCTCATTAGACTTAGAGCCATCTACACCATCCCTACTATCCCCTCCTGTGTGCAAGTCTGCTCCATATACCACCAATTGATTGGTAGCCACAGCTGCTTGTGATACCACCGCTTTCCCTTTCTCCTCATTCTGCCGTTTCCCCAAAATACTCATATGGGGAGTAGACATCTCTTGTAAACTTGATGGGTGCACCTCCTCACTATACCTCCCCTCAGTATTCCTCTGCCTTACCACTGGAACCTCTTCATCTTCATTGATTTCCTCCGTAGCCATTTCTGGATTTTGAATATTTGTTCATGATCTTCCCTCCTCTCTGTGCATATGGATTTAGTGTGGCCAAAACATCCACAAAGTGAGCATGACGGGAGGACCCATTCATATTCGACAGCTTGTTCAAGACAATGCCCATTTGGCAATTCAATCGTCACCGATTTCGGCAAGGCTTCAGTAGCCATAATCTCAGCAAAGACTCGCGCATATGAGAGACGCGATAAAGACGACGTGGGCTCATCAGTTTTCAGAGGGAGCCCCACAACACTAGCAAGCTTCATAATTGCTGACCCACTCCATAATCTAGGATGTAGATTTGGGAACCTAACCCATATTGGTACCGCTGTTAGATGTTCACGTTCAAATTTCGAGTCCGCCATCCATCTACGAAGGATGATTAAACAACCAGCGGAAGTCCAAGGCCCCATCTGCAGTATTCGATCCATATCCTCTTGCCTCTCAAAACACACTAGGTAGTATCCATTTTCCTGTGGTTGCATATCCATTGTGCCATTTGGTTTCCATACACAGTTAATGTATGCCTTCAATTGACCATAGTATGGCCTATTTCCCATCACATACACCATTAGGGCTTGTTTGGATCAAGTTTTTGTATTCCTAGGAATAGGTTTTCAATTCCTTTTCCATGGGAAAGGAATTCAATATTCTCATACCCATGTTTGGTTAGGTTGGGAATAGGTAGTTCAAAATTTTTAAAAAATTTCATCTCCATGTTTGGTTTACAAAGGGATAGAAATATTAATTTATTTAGTTTTCCTTTAATACCCTTTCATTAATTTTATGATGATTTACATGTTTGGGATAGAAGTTGAAAATTTGAAAATAAAAAGAGGGTATAACCGTCCAAATAAAATAGCCAAGCATCATTCCTAGGAAAGCAAATCTATTCCCAAGGGGGGACTTGGGAATAGCTTTCCCAAGTCAATGGGAATAGCTTTCCCCCCTAGGCCCCTCCTATTCCCTCCTCATTCCCAATCCTAAACATACCAAATATGGGTAAGGAATTCAAAACCCATTCCCAAGCTACAAAAACTTGAACCAAACACCCCCTTAGTGTATAGCTCCATGCATCCTCTTTCGTGATAGCCGCGATCTTCTTGTTCCCTACAATCTTTGGCTCTACATATTGAAGATCAAACCGAGTGTGCTTCCGTGGATTTACAAATATCAGCCCAAGACATTGGGGCTTGATCCGAAACCCTTACAGAGGGAACCTTGCTTTGTGTTTTTCCATCACTTGTACCCACCTTTGTCAGGTTGGGATTCCTGGACGATGAAGGGCCCTGTGAAACCTTCTGTTTATCCACTCCATCTACCCTTCTTTGGAAACCCATATGTTGTCTTCTGACCATCGGCACCCCCATCTTCCTCCCCTGGTACACCTGATCTCCCCTTTGGATTCCTCTCCTACCTCGTCGCCTCGCCTGCACCGTTGTCCAACCCCTCAAATCCTCTACCTCATCTCCGTTGTCTTTCCCTGATGTCTGTCATGTGTCTCGAATTCCACCCAAAAACCCTAATTCGCCGCTATCGCCTGGCATAAGAGAAACCTTATATATATATATATATATATATATATAGAGAGAGAGAGAGAGAGAGAGAGAGAGAAACAGCAACAGCAACAAAAGTGTCTCACGCGGCGCTCTCTCTCTCTTCCGTGCGCCTCTCCCGCATGTCTCTCTCGGGCGCTTCTCCCCCCCCCCCCCAAAAAATCTCAGGTATAACACGCCTCTAAATACATTTAATTTTGTCCTACTTTTCTTTAAATGATTTCTAATAATCCTAATTGATTCATGACCTAATTGATTTTGCCCTTACTTGTTGTTAGATGGCAAGACTTAATTTGCTCTTTAGATGGAATAAAAATTAGTTGAGCGAAGGAAGAATGAGTCGTACCCATTGGTGTACTTGTTTTTAAAGTTGGCTCTGGTCTTGGTTGTTGCAAGTGCAACTGTTGAAAGAGCATTTTCGGCAATGGAAGGTTATCAAGAATACACTTTGTAACCGAATGGGAGATAAATTTATGAATAATTGTTTGGTAACATACATCGAGCAACACATTTTCGCAAAAGTTTGAAAGGGGGACATCTTGCGACATTTTCAAGTATGAAGCCTCGTAGAGGGTTATTGTAAACAACTATTGTCGGTTATGATGTAATACATGTCTTTATCATCAAAATATTTTGTGATTAATTTTATGTTATTTTTTTCCTTTACATTATTATTATTATTTTATTAAAAAATTACTAGTCGATTTTGACCCCGATGTACCCAAATCCTGGCTACGCCACTGTTTTTACCTATCTGGAAAAGATATGAATTCAAGCAAAGAGAAGGGAAAAAAAATACCTACGAAATGTTTTGCAATTACAAGATAAACTAATAAGAACGAGCTAAGTAACTTCAAACAATAACGCTTCTTCAGAAAATTTCCATATAAAAATTTCCAACATATTATCAAATCCTAGCTTATATTAACCAAAGCAGTAGAAATCGAAGAAAAATTTAAATAAAAAAAAAAAAATTAGAACACGATACCTCGAACGACTTGTTGGGATTGGGGTTACCAGTATTGAGCCCGGAAAGAGCCATCGCCCGCTACAACCAGCGTCTTCAAGAAAACAAAAACCATTAGAAAACATGGGTGGGGCCAAAACCCTACAGTTTATTGCTTAAACCCTTCGGGGGCGGTGGCAAAACCCTAATAGAGAAATAGCAATGGCGGAGAATCAAAACCCTAGAAATTAGTGGGAGTGGTGATGGAGAATTGGAACCCTAGAATTTTTTTTACCGAGAGTTCGATTCTTTTTTCTTTTTACTTTTTCTTCTGCGAGTTGGAAGGAAAGTAGACAACAATTCTAGTGGAGAAAGCGGTATGGGTATTTATAACGCCTTTACTAGCTTAGGATCTAAGCACCGGTAGATGCTCGGTCGTCGTCGTTTCTAGAGTTATTTGTAGAGTTGTCTCGTTCGCAAAATAAGACCTTTTAGAAAACTTAAGCAGTTTGCACCTCCCGTAAAATCGTTTTTGTTCGGAATGTCCTTTTCCGTCAAAATGACGTTAGAACAGCCGTTAGAGCCCATATTTTGGATTAAAAAAAAGTGCACTTCCCAAAATACCCCTAATGCTAATGGTTACATTGTGGCTGCTGCTCTCTTTCATTCTTTCTATAAGAATGTTTGTTTGAAACATAAAACCTAAGCTTTATATTTTCTATTTTTTGACCGGTTGGTTGGAAGGAAAAATAATATTTATTTTTTTTATATTCCTTTTTTTTACTTATTTGCTCTCATTTAATGTATTGAAGCTTTTTCTTACCTACAGATCTCAAATCCAACTGCAAATTTTTTTTTATATTCCTTTTTTTTACTTATTTGCTCTCATTTAATGTTTGAAGCTTTTTTTACTTATTCTTTTTTTTCTCAAGACGTCCAAATAGAAATTATGGAAGAACAATTCATTGCTATTGTGGATTAATTAGTCCATTGAAAATAAATTTAATATTAGTTACAGTAATATTACGTCCAAATAGAAATTATGGAAGAACAATTTATTTTTGAATTTTTGACACGTTTAGTAATATTTAAGTTATTTGTTTAAGTAATACATGTGATGAAAATAAATTTGTACCAAGATTTGCAATTTTAGTTAGAATTAATAAATAAATAATTACGATAATAGTCATGACTAATAAATTATTAAGTAAGACTATAATGATGATTACTAAATTATTAATTAAAATTATTATAATATATAAATTATTAACTATAATTATAATTATGATTAAATTATTATTAATTAATATTATAATAAAATTGTATTAATAAATTATTAACTACGATTATAATTATTAATTAAGATTATAATTATTATAAAATATTAAATAATATAATATTAGTTACAGTTATCTAGCTCCAAATACGGTTTACAAAACATGTCCTAAGTTAAATGGCTGGATAGTTCAGGACTAACCGGACATTTGTTAAAAGATTTTTTCCAGAAAAAATTTAAGATGAAAACCTACTATTTAGATTATAAACATCTATTTTCGAAAATGACGTCAAGCATGAGAATTCTATCTTTTTAGGAAAGGGAGGTTATTTTAATAATGTTTTTAATATTCTGTTTTTTGTTTCCATTTTTTTAGTTCTTATTTCATTTTTTTTCATCTTTTTAATAATCTTTTCTAGATTTTAAGAGTGACTTTTATTTTCAAATTTGCATAGTTTTTGTTTTTGTCTTTTTTCATTGTTTAAGATTTATCCTCATTTTTTGGTTTTTTGGAATATTTTTTTTATTTTTTATTTTTTTCCATATTTTAATAGTACCTTTTTTTGTTTTTTGTTTGGTATGTTTTTTCCCAGTTTTTCATCTTTTCTATTTTTTAAGAATTGATTTTTTTTGTATTTATCAGTTTTGTTTTTCCAAAAATATTTATATATTTGTTAAATAAAAAATAATTTATGACAAAATAATTTTAAATAATATTTATCCACTTTTTTGACGGAACTAACCGTTTTTAACAAGTTAATATTAATTAAAATAATTTTAAAAAATAATTTTACTAGCAAAGACCATTTTCCCTTTGTTAATAATTATCCACTTTTTAACAAGTATTTTTGCTTAACTGTTTTTAACAAAATAATTTTAGAACTAACCGTTTTTAACAATATAATATTAGATAGTCCAGGGGTAAAATGGTCAACACAACTCCATTTTAACTCCCGTTAACAGAAAAGTTAGCTTAGGGGGTGATTTGAGCATTTTCGTAACCTTTTGGGTTTTTCAGATCAGGGAGTCTTTAATTGCGTTTTCGTCACATCAAGGAGGGTTTAAATGCACTTTACCCGTTATTTGTATGTACCTCACAATTGTTAGTTATATCTCCATTATTTAGACTATTTATAAGGACACATCAAAAGTTGATCAAGACTAGCTAAAAGCAAATTTTGATTTATTTATAAGTTTGTCATTAAAAAAGGCTCCGGCTAAACGCACTCCTGTAGTTACTTAGCACACCCCAAGTAACTTAAGTTATAAATTACTTCAATGTTAAAAGACAAATATACCCTTCTCTCATTTTCACACCCCACCAGCCTTCTCAAACACACTTCATTCATTTTCACACCCCACCATCCTCCTCATTCTTCCTTCTTTCATTTTCATCATCTTCTCCAACAAAACCCTAAAACCCTAGAAAAATCCTAAGTTGAGAAGCCATCATGGAGGAAGGTGGTCCATCTGAAAGACACAATGTACGTACTCTCTCCACCTTCTTGCTCGTTTTCAAGTATTAAAATTAGTATGAGAATTATTCCAAACGAGAAATCCAAAAAAATTGCGATATGCACGACCTGTGTTCGTCGCGCAATTCATGTGTTGTTCGACTCGGAGTTGTCGAACAGAAGAGTAATGTTCGACTAGGGGTTGTCGAACATGGCTTGGAATGTTCGACCCTTGTAAGTCGAACGTTTTTTGAAACGTTCGACCTGTTACTGTCGAACAGAAAATACTTGCACGACCTGTAATGGTCGAGCACTGTGTTTTTGGAAAAAAATTCAACTTAGTAAAGTGCGGGTCTTTTACTTTTCAGGATAGTTCTCCAAATGACAATGAAATTAACAATGAATTGAGCATTGTTAACTTTTCCATGTATGAACAAGTTGATTTTTCAGAAGAATTTCAGATGGAAGAGATATTTGATAATCGTGAATCGTTGTTGAGGTGGGCACAAACGGTAGGAAGACGTCATAATATGGTCGTTTTGGTTAAACGATCCGATAGCGGGGATGGAAGGCGGGCTCGGATAGTTTTGGGTTGTGAGCGCGGTGGTAAATATCGGCCTCCCAAGATAAAAGTTGCTGAAGCAAATTCGGCGAACATTGTGAAGAAGGCAAGACGGGAAAAGCTTACCGGGACGAAGAAATGTGACTGTCCGTTTCAATTGAAAGGAGTGCAATTCAATGACCTAGGACAATGGTCATTGACGGTTGTATGCGGCTCGCATAATCACCCACTCGGACGCAATTTGGTTGGACACTCATATGCCGGTCGACTAACACCCACTGAAGATCAACTTGTGAAAGACTTATCGAAGAACAATGCAAGGCCGAAAGATATATTGAGCACATTGAAGGAATCCTTTAGCGAGAATGAGTCGACATTGAAGACAATTTACAATGCTCGGAAAAAGCATGGAGTTGTCGAGCATGGGGACCTATCTTAAATGCAGTACTTGTTGGGTAAGTTGGACTCAGAAAAGTACTACTATTTAGATAGGTGTGAGCAAACCGATAAAGTGAAGGATCTTTTTTATGCTCACCTGACTAGCGTAGATTTGTTGCGTGCTTTTCCTAATATTTTATTGATGGATTGTACCTACAAGACAAAAAGGTATATGATGCCACTTTTGGAAGTAGTAGGGGTCACATCCACAAATATTATATTTTCTGTGGCATGTGTTTATATGGAGGCTAAGCAGGAGGATTATTATATATGGACGCTTAGTATGCTTTAAAGGATTAGTGGATCAATCATGCTTACCGAAGGTGATTGTGACTGGTCGTAGGGTAGCACTTACGAATGCTATAAGCGTTACGTTCCCCAGCTCCACACACTTGCTATGTCGGTGGCATATTAGCAAGAATATATTGGCCAACTGCAAGAAGTTGTTTCGTACCAAGAAAAAGTGGAATTCTTTTAACAACTCATGTAATTCGTTGGTTCTTGCCGAAGATCAACCAAGATTTAATGAGTTACTTAGAAGATTGGAGCGTAAACCCCAAATTTTTTTTTAATATTTTAGTTATATATTTTATAGTATTCTATTTACTTGATTTTAATTTTTAGAATTTTTAATCTATTTTGGTAGCAAGTTTAAGTGCTACACTCTATGTCTGCATAGATAAATTTATTTGATTTCAAAAATGAAGAAAAACATGTTTTCGAAAAACTACAAAATTAGAAAAATCTTCGATTCAACATGCGTCCCGCCAATCCGGGCGACATGGTCATGGACCGAAAGCATCAAAAGGTGCGTATCGACTTTGTGGATGTGTGAGCTTTAACGGAATTCAAATTGGTTGCGTGTGCACGACGAATTTGACGTGTATTCGTCGAAATTCGTCGTATCAGCCTCTTTGTAAATTTTCCAATTACTTTGTGCACGTTCGTTGAATCGAAACGAAACTTGCGCTAGCAGGACCGTATCATTTTTTTGTCCTGTACGCCAAGTTTGGTCCGATTCTGAGAAGGTCGACCGGAACACTATTTTGGCGGGCCCGTGACCCGCTCCAACGGGCGATTTTGTGCACGGCTCATCAGAATTCAAAATTGGACATACCGTTGGGTTTGTCTTCTCAAACTGAACCTGTAGAAGTATAATTTGATGACTTTAGAGATCGTAGGTTCTGGCACGCGTTTCGGTGCAAAACGGGTCCAACGGCGGACATCATTTTGACCCGAAATTATAATTTTGCCCATGTTCCAGAATTAAACTTTTGGACAGGCGTTTCCTAGACATATCTTATATTCTGAACATGTTCGTGGTATTTATTTCAGCATCCGATGACGTATGCAGGATTTGGCTTTATCGCTTCACTATTCTGACGGTTCGAGTTATTGGACGTCGCCCTTTTTGCACACAACCTCAGGCAAGATACATTGCCATTAGCTGATTATGTTACTTTAGCTCATATCCATGCATTATTCATTATTTATTTTTCTGTAAAATAAATTGTGATACATGGCGTAAGTAGATAGAATTTTTACTGTTTAGTTCTATTTCCTGCTATGTACTATTTTCTTATACATTGAACTTAGAGTTAAGGGACCACCCTTTGTATGTTGCATTCATAGACCTTACACATTTTTACCATGTAGTTGCGAGTCGCATGTAGAACTCGGACATGCGTGACTGGCTGGCCACTAGAACGTATAAGCCGTACGATAGGAATAAACCGCTAATAGAGGTTGCATGCTTAGTTGGACTTAGCGGTTAATAAAGGTTTTGTGTTGTGGATACAACATAGTAGGCATTAGACAGGGAGGACAATACCTTAGCATATGGGCTACTATGCACTTTACCTTTTGTAACCCGTGAGCTCCGTCGGAGACGCGGGTGAGATTACCCATGATTACTGACGGCCACTGGCGTTCTGCGGAACGTTATGCTCTTATTGATTGGGCCTCTGGTTCCCTAAGGGGGGACCATGCCGATCCCATTTTAGCCAGGGCCCATGCGTTGAAGGATGTACTTAAAACTGTATTCACTTAGATTGGTTAGGCACCCTTATCCGTTATGTATGAGTACGCTTGGTTTCTGTACTTGTATCTGACCATGGCTTAGAACAATAACTTGTCGCGGATTAGTTCGCCACATCTTGTCCTTGTTTGGTTGTAGGTGTGGCTTACTACTCCGATGAGAAGGTATTGAACCTTGTTGGGGTGCGGATACCATATTGGATTTGTGACTTGGAAAGATATTTCACCATGGGTTAGTATGCCATCTCCTGTCCTTGTTTGGTTGGGGGGATGGTATGCTAATCCAAATGTTGAGGTATTGGACCATGTTATGATCCGATCTTACTTATTATTATTGAGCAGTATTTTATTCAGTTTATATGGCATAATATTGTGTATCTTGTTACGTTCCTCTGAGGACCTGGTTATCTCTCCAGGTGTGTTCATGTCTTTCGTAGGTATTTTAGCCGAGGTCGTGATCTTCTTCATTTATTCGAAGATGACGTGTCTTGGATCTATCTTGCTACTTTCGTCAAATCATTTTAAATATCATATACTTCTTTCCTTTTATTTGGTTGGTAGTGGATGTGTCTCCACCCAAAATATTGTACCAAGACAAATCGTGGTTATTATATGATATCTTTTACATTTATGTGGATGAGATTAGTTAGTTGTGGTTTACTGCATTTTTATAGCTTATGTATCCATACTAGGCCCATGTACTTCGTATGTATACAGCTGGTGTCACGACCCGATCCCAAATAATTGGGTCGAACCGGATCATGCCCAGCCTGCACCGTTGTTGAGACGGCGGCAGTAAGCTGTTCCATTAGCAGGTAACCACAACAACATCTATATTTATCACAACTCAATATCCGAGAATTGAAAACTTTATTAAACATTGAAATAAATACAACTGGAAGTAAATGAACTGAATTAAATACTGAGTTCAAAATAACAGAATTTTCAAAGAAACAACAAAATTGGAAAAAAGAAAATCTAGCTAAGCATTCGGCTCATCGGCCTCAGGTCTTGCATCCTCCAAAAGAAGACTCTGGCAACACCACGGGGTACAGAACCGGGTCGTAATAGCTGTTGATTAACAGCTCAGCATCCTCAATATCCCCTAAAAATGTTATCTCCAGTCATGAGGGAGCAAAGTACAATTCATGCTAATTTGACAATTAAAGTAATAATAGAATCATGCACTTTTAAATAATTTGGAATAAATTCCAGCAGTTACAGTATTGTGATGTAAATAGGCAATGAATATGACCGGCTTGGATTGTACAGTTGTATCATATTGATACGATACGGCTTATCCCCGTGTGTATGAGGGGTAAGCTAATACAGTTCTAAGTTACTTTGGATGTGGTCATACTCATTACACTACTCCCCCAGTACCCAACAGTCAATCAGTCAATGCTCTCAGAGAGAGTTCCGTGTTGCATCGTGGTTTAAATTTGCAATAAAACGATTACTAAATAATTAAAAACTAACACAAAATGTACTTGCCTCAAATTGGACTGGACTTGAAGGGTTGAAGACTTCGAGATGGGATTTAGACTCGTCCTCGAAATCCTACATTCGAGAAGTTTGACTCAGATTCCAGGGTTACCAAGCTAACTATGCTAGTTGAAATCTCTAATTGTGTCCTAATCAGTTTTAATCTTTATTTATGCTATCATAACAAAACTCGATTATAGGGTGCGTTGTTATTAATAACGAGGGAAAGATCAATTTAACTTGTATTTTGAAAAAACTCGTAGTTACTAATTTAATTGATTAAAACTTTGTATTTTCGTAATTATACGTATAAAACTATATTTCTTGTTTTAATGAGAAAACATGATCGTTGTTAAAATATTAAAAGCTTGTAAATTTTAATGTGAGAAAACTTCATTAATTTCTATATCAAAATAATATTTATTTTCGATTTACGCGTACGCTAAAAACTCGCAAAACCAGAGAATGACAGAAAACCTACGCTACAAAATTACAGGCCACGGAGAAAAATAGAAAAGCTAGGCTTATGCCCTTACAATTTATTTTACATAAATTAAAATAGGAGAAACAGTTGTTAGTTCTAAAATTATCCTACAAATTAATTATGAATAAATTAATAATTAAATTAAATTAAATTAATAATGAGTCTCAGATATTGGTCCAATCGTCATATAGGCTAATGCCTCAACGTCCGGGCGAAGCCGATTTCGTTTGCACTTAGCCAGGGCCCATTGACCAATACGGTCGTCGCCCAAAATCTAAAATATTATTCTTTTCCAAAAAAACCATTTTAAAATTATTTTAAAATTATAATTAAATTTTATAGAAAAATTCGGCAACATTTTCTCTATTTTCGGTCAACCCAAAAACTGGGAAAGTGTGCCAATATTTTCCTGCAAGTATCCCAAACTAGGGAAACCCATAAATTAAATTCCATAACCATTTTATATATAAAAATTATATTCACAGAAACGTTTCCGAACATATTCAGAAAATCCGAAATAGGATCAGAATCAATGAACCAAAGTATTAATATTCGGAAAACAACCAAAACTAAATATTCACCCAAAATCTCAGAACCTTCCCTGGCTAATCTCGGAAATTCCGAGAGCAAAAACGTAAACCCACAGAACCAAACATAGAAAATAGTTTCAGAAATTCCGTAACTATAACATAAACCGAATCCGAATTTCCGGAAAGGAATCGGGGACCAAAAATCATCATCGACACTACGGGAGGGACGAACTACTCTGACTATCAAGAAATTTACCGAGAGGCTCGATGACGGAGTCCGAAGGGTGGCCTCGGACTCGGGACGCGCCGTCATGGACTCGAGAGTCTCTGGACATCGTTACGATGCGCTGCGAAAACTACGGACAGCGGAAAATCGGTCGAGATCAACGGGAGACGGATCCACGGGCGACGAGGGGTGCTGGACCGGGGCACGGCGGTCACGGGACCGGAGGCGGGGGCGCTGGTGGCGTGCAGGGGGAGGCGGCCAGCGCGGGGATGGCGCCGGTCGGGGATCTAGGGCATGGGGAGGCGGGAAAGCGGCGCCGGAGGGGCGGCCCGGCGGAGCCGCGGGCGGCGCTCGGGGAGGTCGGGGCAGGCGGAGGTTGCCGGGCAGGGTTCGAGGGCTCGCGCGGGGAGGGCGGAGCCGCGGGTGAGTTTGTGAAAGAGGGGGAAAGGAGAAAGTGTTGGAATTGAGTTCGTGAGAGAGAGAGAGAGAGAGTGATGGGAGTGGTGAGTTGGTGGGTTGTTTAAAAGGGAGGAGTGGGAGAAGTGTGTGGAGAGGAGAATGGGTAGGAGTGATGTGCTTGTTGGTGGTGGGAGTGAAGTAGTGGTGGGTTGTATTTTAAGGTGTGGGGAAAAATATAACGTGTGGGGATGAGCATTAAGAGGAGAAATAAGGGGATCAGTGGCCTGGTCGTGGGTGACCAGACCCAAACTGTTATATATATATATATATATATATATATATATATATATATATATATTATATATATATATATATATATATATATATATATTACTAATATAAAATAATAACTAATCAGGATTTTAAAAGAGATAAAAAGGGTTTGCTCCGAATGGAATTGGGTCTCGGGCAACCGGGTTCAAACTCGGGTTCGGAGTCCGGTCACGAAAACGGGGCAGGGCTACAAACAAAAACCCAATTTATTATTTTAAAAATAATTTCGAACCCATAAGGATAATAATAATAAATATAATACTAATCAATTATATAACCAAAATCCAATAATCACCCCAAATTGCAAATAATCCAAAAAAATCCAATAATTTCGAAAATGCGGGTTTCACAACCTTTTCTCCTTAGGAAATTTCCTCCTCGAAATTCAGAGGGTACTACTAGGGGAATGATCAAAATCTCTACATGCAGACCAAAGCTTCCTTTACTGTCTCTAGTAATGTGGACCACCTCTAGATAGTCTAATTTGATCAATTCATGCACTTCCGTCGAATCATCAGTCTTCCCTCCTTAGAAACACAGTCATAGCCCATAATTAAAATTTTGCTTCTATTTCTGAATTGTCAGCCACCGAAATGGTTGTACGAACGTACTCTTTGCATCCGTACCTATAATCTTCGGGTAGGATCTAAACTTCTTCATCTTGCTAGTCGATTCGATTTTTACTAAGCGATGTAATTCCATATTGCTTGCAACGTACGCTCCATCAATTTCTTGTACGTCATAATTACTAGCTCTTACCATCATCACGGCTCCTCCCATCCTGCCATAACTTATTTTCCCAAATCATAAATTTCAAAATCATCACCTTCTTTCATTCACCAAATCCAATACCCAAGTACTAATATGCTCCACTAATGATTCATTCCTAAATGAACCACAATTTATAATTCTCTCTAGACTAACTTGCTTTTGTGCCTTGCCATGCTACCCTTTGGTACCCTTAGCTATCTAATCTCATTAGAATAAAATCGATCCCCTAAGTGTGCTTTTATCAGATTAATGCAATAAGGTTGCTAGGTGACTATCTGGGTTTTCCCCACATATAATTATCAACCAACTTTATATAGCTGCAAAAAAAATATATAACTACCCACAAAATATGCAACATCCTAAAAATGGAACCTTGAAAGGAATTGAGCCAAAAGAGATTTGATATGGTCCTAATAAGTTCTAGGAAAATCAAGTAGAATTTTATAGAAAATCTTTTCTTTCTGGTTGTGACAAGAGATTTCTGGAAATGGAGACAACCGCTAGAAATGTAAATCCTCTAATCAGGCAAAAGTCAGAATGATTTGATGGTGCAAAAGACAAACATGGTATGAATATAGTCTGAATAATATTCGAAAACCAAATACGTTTGAAGTCACTTTGTCTCAAATTCCTGCCTCGCCAGAGTGCACCTGACTGCAATGAATTTTTTTGACCCAATAACTTGAATAATTTTAGGTTACCGAGTAATCTTTCAACTTTATCTATTTCATGGCTAAGCAACATAGAAGATCAACATGGTGCTTTTAGGACAGTCACAATAATATCCGGAAACCTATGAACACCCAAAATCACTTCAACTTTAGAGTCTTTTGCCTCGCCAGTGCGCAATTGGCTGCAGTAAACTCGCAGTTTCCATAATTCAGACAACGCAATGTGCGAAATCATATTAGGTCACGGAATATTTTTCCAAACTTTGTCCATAAGAATTTCAAAGGAGTTTCCGAAAAATTCAAACGAGTTCTAGTCATGATAGGAAAAGATGTTGATGTAGGTTCTTCTGGTTTCAAGAAAATTTATCAGGATAAATATGTGTTCCAGTAGCTCTTGAGATTTAAAAGATTGATTTGAAGAAATTGATCAAACTTGAGTATGACCAATTGAGTTGGACACAGGATAAGGTAGAAGAATCAGAGCTTTGAGTTGATTTGAAGAAGCCAGTGAGAATATTCCCGACAAATCACTTAAAGGATACAGACGTTCACCAAAATTATTTGAAGAAATAATTTCTTATCCAATGATAGTTTTGAGAATGTGATAGGTAAGTAGGGTTGACACAAAAGAAGTATGTCTTTATGGATTCAAGAAAGTCAGGTTAAAATGGTTTAGCAAAACCAACCAGGGGATAGTTCAACAATTCAAAAGTTTTTCAATGACTTAAAGAAGATTTAATAATAGGATGGCATCAATTCTCTGACCGTTCGTACTTCACGATACTCAAGTATTGAGTTTAAAAGCTGTCTAGGCCTTGAATGGGTCAAAAAGTTGCATAGAGAGAGTAGGGTTTCAGGTTGAGTGGAAGGGATCAAAATAAAATATTTGGAATAACCTAGGAGATAACAATCAGCATTGAAAGTATTTTATTTTTGAAAAAAAAATCTTTTAGGGAAATCATGAACTAACTAAGCTGAACCAATTCTTTTAGTAATAATTAACCTTGAGGCTTTATAGTTCCAGAAGAATTTGGTTCAGGATTAGTTCCGAGAAAGTCAATAAAATGAAGTTAAGGCGAATGGTTGGATACGCTTGTCGTAGAAGTATTCGGATAGATAAGGGTTTATTAGATTTAGAAACTCTAGATAGCAAACGAGTCTGGATTCCAAATAAAGGTAGAGAGATAAGATTTGATCGACTAGTGGAGAAGTTTGAAAAAAATAGGTTTGCTGACGAAGGAGATTGAAGAGTTCTAATTTGGTCCATAAATAGCGAAAAAGTATAGATCCTAAAGGATGCTAAAATCTGTTGAAGATATGGAAATGAAATAATTTCCGAAAATCATGGGCGCTAAAAGATACAAAAACCTAGGAAAAAAAATATGTAGTAACATATACCATCATACAGTCGGCCTAAACTGGTTAAGGTCAAAATTCACTCCTTATGTCACTATCACTCCCAATTGTTATAAGTACTAACTAATATCTGGGTATTCCAAAATTCTATTCTTCAAATTCTTAATCACCAATATATCCTTGATAAATATCGCCTTACATACCTTCTCATTAAGATTACAATTTTCAGAAATTGTATCGTAGGAAAAAAAAACTTTGGGAAATATATCTACCATAAAGGTGTAACCAAGAATTTTATTCATATTGGAGAATTACAGCAAGACTCTCATGATTATTCTAAGGACATCCTGTTACAACTTCTTACAACAATAGATAATGCTACTCAGCAGTTCTAGGTACTAGTCTTCTTGGCTATGGCTCTTGCACGAGCAGTCTCCAACTGCTTCATCTTCTTCTATGATCCTCGAGTCTGCATCATGCCTTTCTGCAGTGGGTGTAGGCGGCAATGTCTGCTCGATAGGAAGAGAGTTCCTAGGTTGCGACGTAGCAGGTGTTGCTGGGATTGGTGCTCTAGTACGATGGAGAGATAAGGGGCAGTCATTTACCCGATGTTTAGCGGATCCACATGCCAAACATTGTCCCAATCTCTTGCGGCAACTAACGGCCTGATGACCAGGCCTCTTGCAGTAGTCACAAGCCAATAGCCTCTTACGACAAGACTGTCGGAAAGTAGAGTACTTGATGGGACCCAAATATCTTCTAGATTCAGGGGTATCCCTCATAGGGTGAGGTTCCGCACCAACTTGGTTTAAGATAGCTAAGGCTACGTCATTGACATCCTTCATAACATCTCTCATGATATCAATCTGTTTTTGCTGGGCCTCGGCTTGGGCCTTCTGGGACTCCAGGATTCCTTGAAGTAGGGCAACCATTTGGGAGGTGTCTGCTGGTACTGGTGGGGCGACAGGAGTAACTATCATAAACAGGAGATGGTGAAATTGTCGTGGGCGGAATAGGTTCGGCTGTAGTATGAGCTGTGCTAGGGACTTGTGCAACAAAGGGGGGATTGATGAGCTGCAAAGGAGAAGGTCTGGAACGGGCCTGAGAATGAGGGGTGTGGTCAGGAGTCATCACCTTGTCATCAGCAGGACTGGAACGGGTTATCTTTCCTCTAGTCATAGTCTGAAAGGTTTAGGAGGCAAACATAAGCAAGGTATCCTACCAGGCTATAATCAAACAGAAATATTTATATATATAATTCGGATCTATGTTGTGACAAGTCAATGTTCTAGTGTTCTAATTATTTCTAGGTATGTTTTCCAAAATTATTGTTTTGGGACCTGCATGGGCCACCACTAAAAACATGTCACGACCCGATCCCAAATAATTGGGTCGAACCGGATCATGCCCAGCCTGCACCGTTGTTGAGACGGCGGCAGTAAGCTGTTCCATTAGCAGGTAACCACAACAACATCTATATTTGTCACAACTCAATATCCGGGAATTGAAAACTTTATTAAATATTGAAATAAATACAACTGGAAGTAAATGAACTGAATTAAATACTGAGTTCAAAATAACAAAATTTTCAAAGAAACAACAAAACTGGAAAAAAGAAAATCTAGCTAAGCATTCGACTCATCGGCCTCAGGTCCTGCGTCCTCCAAAAGGGGACTATGGCAACACCACGGGGTACAGAACCGGGCCGTAATAGCTGTTGATTAACATCTCAGCATCCTCAATATCCCCTAAAAATGTTATCTCCAGTCAGGAGGAAGCAAAGTACAATTCATGCTAATTTGACAATTAAAGTAATAATAGAATCATACACTTTTAAACAATTTGGAATAAATTCCAGCAGTTACAGTATTGTGATATGAATAGGCAATGAATATGACCGGCTTGGGTTGTACAGTTGTATCCTATTGATACGATACGGCTTATCCCCGTGTGTATGAGGGGTAAGCTAATATAGTTCTAAGTTACTTTGGATGTGGTCATACTCATTACACTACTCCCCAAGTACCCAACAGTCAATCAGTCAATGCTCTCAGAGAAAGTTCCGTGTTGCATCGTGGTTTAAACTTGCAATAAAACGATTACTAAATAATTGTAAACTAACACAAAATGTACTTGCCTCAAATTGGACTGGACTTGAAGGGTTGAAGACTTCGAGATGGGATTTAGACTCGTCCTCGAAATCCTACATTCGAGAAGTTTGACTCAGATTCCAGGGTTACCAAGCTAACTATGCTAGTTGAAATCTCTAATTGTGTCATATCAGTTTTAATCTTTATTTATGCTATCACAACAAAACTCGATTATAGGGTGCGTTGTTATTAATAACGAGAAAAAGATCAATTTAACTTGTATTTTGAAAAAACTCATAGTTACCAATTTAATTGATTAAAACTTTGTATTTTCATAATTATACGTATAAAACTATATTTCTTGTTTTAATGAGAAAACATGATCGTTGTTAAAATATTAAAAGCTTGTAAATTTTAATGTGAGAAAACTTCATTAATTTTCTATATCAAAATAATATTTATTTTAGATTTACGCGTACGCTAAAAACTCGCAAAACCAGAGAATGACAGAAAACCTACGCTACAAATTTACAGGTCACAGAGAAAAATAGAAAAGCTGGGCTTATGCCCTTACAATTTATTTTACATAAATTGAAATAAAAGAAACAGTTGTTAGTTCTAAAATTATCCTACAAATTAATTATGAATAAATTAATAATTAAAATAAATTAAATTAATAATGAGTCTCAGATATTGGTCCAATCGTCATATAGGCTAATGCCTCAACGTCCGGGCGAAGCCGGTTTCGTTTGCACTTAGCCGGGGCCCATTGACCAATACGGTTGTCGCCCAAAATCCAAAATATTATTCTTTTCCAAAAAAACCTTTTTAAAATCATTTTAAAATTATAATTAAATTTTATAGAAAAATTCGGCAGCATTCCCTCTATTTTCGGCCGACCCAAAAACTGGGAAAGTGTGCCAATATTTTCCTGCAATTATCCCAAACCAGGGAAACCCATAAATTAAATTCTATAACCATTTTATATATAAAAATTATATTCACAGAAACGTTTCCGAACATATTCGGAAAATCCGAAATAGGATCAGAATCAATGAACCAAAGTATTAATATTCGGAAAACAACCAAAACTAAATATTCACCTAAAATCTCAGAACCTTCCCAGGCTAATCTCGGAAATTTCGAGAGCAAAAACGTAAACCCACATAACCAAACATAGAAAATAGTTTCAAAAATTCCGTAACTATAACGTAAACCGAATCCGAATTTCCGGAAAGGAATCAGGGACCAAAAATCATCATCGACACTACGGAAGGGACGAACTACTCTGACTATCAAGAAATTTACCGAGAGGCTCGATGACGGAGTCCGAAGGGTGGCCTCGGACTCGGGACGCGCCGTCATGGACTCGAGAGTCTCTGGACAGCGTTACAATGCGCTGCGAAAAGCACGGATAGCGGGAAATCGACCGAGATCAACGGAAGACGGATCCACGGGCGACGAGGGGTGCTGGACCGGGGCACGGCGGCCACAGGCCCGGAGGTGGGGAGCTGGTGGCGTGCAGGTGGAGGCGGCCGGCACGGGGATGGCGTCGGTCGAGGATCTAGGGCACGGGGAGGCGGGGAAGCAGCGCCGGAGGTCGGCCCGGCGGAGCCGCGGGCGGCGCTCGGGGAGGTCGGGGCCGGCAGAGGTTGCCGGGCAGGGGCCTAGGGCTCGCGCGGGGAGGGCGGAGCCGCGGGTGGGTTTGTCAAAGAGGGGGAAAGGAGAAAGTGTTGGAATTGAGTTCGTGAGAGAGAGAGAGTGATGGGAGTGGTGATTGGTGGGTTGTTTAAAAGGGAGGAGTGGGAGAAGTGTGTGGAGAGGAGAATGGGTAGGAGTGCTGTGCTTGTTGGTGGTGGGAGTGAAGTAATGGTGGGTTGTGTTTTAAGGAGTGGGGAAAAATATAACGTGTGGAGATGAGCATTAAGAGGAGAAATAAGGGGATCAGTGGCCTGGTAGTGGGTGACCAGGCCCATACAGTTTTATTATATTTTTTTACTAATATAAAATAATAACTAATCTGGATTTTAAAAGAGATAAAAAGGGTTTGCTCCGAATGGAATTGGGTCTCGGGCAACCGGGTTCAAACTCGGGTTCGGAGTCCGGTCACGAAAACGGGACAAGGCTACAAACAAAAACCCAATTTATTATTTTGAAAATAATTTCGAACCCGTAAGGATAATAATAATAAATATAATACTAATCAATTATATAACCAAAATCCAATAATCACCCCCAAATTGCCAATAATCCAAAAAAATCTAATAATTTCGAAAATACGGGTTTCACAACTGGCATGTCTACGTTCATAGTCCTACGTATTTTGGGACTGGGACATTACAAACGCATCGAGTAAGATCGATGCAAGTATTAAGTTGGCCCGAGAGAAAGCATTGAGTCAGCTTGAAGATTCTAAGAAATAGAATCGACGCAAGGCGTTAGTCCGATTCAGGCAAGTATTGATTTTAGTTGGTTTCGTGTACAGGCTATACATTTACGCTGAAATATAAGAGGTCGACATTTTTTCTTATTTGAAATCGTGTTCGCAAAACCAAATCGTGCCTTGCTACGGACTAAAGTATAGGTACAGTAGGCCAAATCGCTTAGATAATTGAATGTAGCAGAAAGTGTTCGAATGGCCAAGTCAGAAGAGTTGGCCACACAACAAGTTATAAAATCGAGCCGCATCGGCTCGGCGAAATGACAAGGCGTATCGGCTTAAGGTGGGGGGGGGGGACTTTAACTTCTAATTCCTACTCCTTCATGCCTAAGTAATCGTTGTATGCTAAATTAACCTAGCGAGACCACGGGCGTGGCTCGATCGAGAGATGAACATAGTGTGTGTCGAACATTAGATAGAACAATTGAAATGAAACGTACATCAAATATACGAGTCGCTATGGAACATTGAATATCACAAAGGCGAGCGCCTCGATGCACAAGCCATAAGAACATGGGATAACTATATCGACAAGTGCCTCAACGCACGAGTCATTCTGTGCCCCCGTGTACGAGTTAGTATGATAGAATATTGAAAGACTATATCGGCGCGAGTGCCTCAGTGCACGAGCTATATAACATTGAATACCCTATCGAGGTGTGCCTTAGTTGCACGATTCGGAGGGCAGGAACATACATTGAGTACTAAAGCATACATTAAATACTAAAGCATAGAACATAGAATTACGGTATCGAGGCATGCATCGCATGTATGATTCAAAGAATAGAGAACAATCATGTCAAAGCGTGCATACGTGCACGAGAATCATAAAAGATGGTTTCGTTGCGAAGAGAATAGTTGTGGCATGAATGTGACAGAACTGTCAGATATGACATGATGCCTCGAAAATGTTCGGGACCTTCGGGTCATTCGGTTGATGAACATTGAGTTGGGGCATGATGCCATTGAATATTGAAACCAAGTATAGAATGTGATAACATAGAAAGTTAATGTAAGAAATACGAGATGATGTGAAGTCTGAGTCACGGACTCAAGATATGTTTGGTTGTTTGAATAAGACGCACGTTGCATGGTCGAGTGGACTTAAGAAATGAATTGGAGATAATCTTCCGTGCATGGGTGTTCCCTTGAACGGGTTTGTGCCGGGGCGCCAGGACCATTTGTCCTAGGAGGGATGTTAATCTTTGATGGGAGCACATATGTTGTTGGCACATTTAGCCATAGTCAAACAGATTTCGATAAGTGTCTTAAACTTCGATCTCGATATGAAAAGAAATGAAGAATGCAGATTGCGCCATCTCTGAGATTTTATATTTATTCTATATTTTTCTATTTATTGAGTCTAGAATATTTGTGAATCGGGATCACTGACAATTAGAAGTCTATCCTTGATTCTATCCTAAACCAAACCCATCTTGATTCTATCCTAAACCAAACTAATTCTATTTCAAAACCAATTCCTAAATCAAACCATTTCTGAAACCTAAACTGCCCTGGAACCAGGCTAACTGAACTCGGCCAGAGTTCTGCCCAAACTCGGTTAGACCAAATCACTCCTGGTCAGATTTACCTATTCTTATGGATCTCCAACATTTAAATTTTTGAACGTTAGGGTACCGAGTTCTGCCTGAACTCTGTCCTACAAAAACCTATAAATAGAGAGGAAATTTTTATTTCTAAACACAATTCAATCTTCATCTTCTCTATTCATTTCTAAGCTTCCTATTCTGTCACGACATGCACCCTGATTAGGGGTACGAGAACGTGGGTACGTCCAGCCTACGCCGCAATGTCGGCGGTAGAACGCTGTATAGGTCATCTATAACATCTATCAACTAACAGTGTGAAGTATATAACCTGTCATCTCCGCACGGAGGTATAATATGACATCTCAACTATATAATCTCAATTACAAGTCTAAGGAAGATAGAGCACAATATGGAATCAGATAAAAGGAAAAAACTGATAAATAGTAGAGTTACCACAACACACAATATAGATGTCCAACACAAATAAGTGCAAGTCCTGAATATAAATAAGTCTCAACTAACATTCAGAACAATCCGATACAAACTGAAAACTATAAATACTAGACTATGCTAGGCACTCCCTACTAAGCTAGATCCTCCTCAGGCTCATGCGTACCACCCTCGTAGGCCCCGTAGACAGTAGAATATTCGTCTATATCATCTGTAATATTTATCAACATATCCAGTCAGGATGGAACGAGCACATCTCATCTAGAAATTCCAAATAAATGACAAGGACTATAAAACAGTTATAGACAGTTATATTGATGAACATGGTAAGATAAACAGAAATCTGTAGGAACAAGTAAATAAAAAGAACTACTATATCAAGATTGAACAATATAATGGTGAATTGAATGTATAAATCTATAATAGACAATGTGTTTTGGAATACCAGTTGGATATGTGATCGGCCTGGGATATTCAATGATTTATACTAAGGAAAACTAGCTCAAACATACGTGCAATGTATGCTTAGCTAGTAGCCGATGATTTACACTATTAGTCGATAGTTCTTGATCACATATCTAACTAGTATTACCCCCGCCCCAACTGATACGATGGATCCAACCATGACACGTTACTAGCTAATGTTAACCAATATTTATCCAATGTTATCCAATACCAATGGGAACAGTATTCGATACCAATAATATCCAATGTTATCCAATACCGACAAGAACATTATTCAATACCATCGCGATAAGTTAAGGTAACATCTCATGACTGAAGGTCCAATAACAATACCAATCTGTGAACCATCGTGCCAAGAATCATAGTAGACATCAAATAGAACTAACTAGAACTGAAATACAGTAATCATCAAGTAAATGGAAGAACTATTAGAGAATGTACTCGCCTGAGCTATGATAGAAAATGTCAACTGAGTACAATACAGTACGTCGAGGACCTAAAGATGTAACACTGAATCAATATAAAGATTTGGAAGTAAAAACAAGTCAAACTAAGTCAAACTAAGCCAATCTAAGTCAAACAAGATCAAACAAAGTCAAACAAAGCCAATCTAGGTCAAACTAGATTATACAAAGTCAATCTATGTCATACTAGGCCTAACAAAGTCAAACTAGGTCAAGGCAAGTCAAACTAGGTCGATTTAAGTCAAATGTTGACTTACAGTTAACTTTTGGTCAAATAGTCAACTCTGGTCAACCTTGGTCAACTCATAGTCCACTCTAGGTCAACTAGGTCAATGGTTGACTCATGGTTGACTTTTGGTCAACCGGTCAACTCTGGTCAATTTTTGGTCAATTTTTTTGCTAAAGTTGACTTTTGGTTGACTTTTAGTCAAAATGGTCAACCATGGTCAAACGGGGTCAATCCTAAGTCATTTACCCTATTCCTAACCATTACCAACCAAGCTATCCTAATTCTGACCATATCATAAATATATTATCTCATATCATAGTTCTAAGGTATTACCTTAACCTTACCTTATTATCCTACCACGGTAAACTCTTCGCATTAGCCTCTAACCAATACCCCAACCTACTTTACCCTCACTTCACGTACCCTCCAATACTCTACCAAGGCAAACTAACCCTTACCCTTGTATCTCGATACCATACTTGGTACCTTGATATCTTACCTCATTATCTCAAAGATACCACAATAACTTGTCTTGAAACAAGGTAAACCCATTACCTTAAGATACTATATTGGTATCCAAAGATACCCTCTAATCTCCAACTCAACATCTAATTCTAAAACCAATCCTAATATCTAATTTCTAACATGTATCTGACATCAACACTCATCTAGTATCTAACTAACACTAACACACTATCTAACCAATACTCTACACTAACTCTAATATCTAACTTATATCTTAACTAACCATATCACATACTAACTTATAACATAGATAGCTCATACTAACTTATCTCATATCTAACTCATGAAACCCACAACATCTAACTCTTGAAACCAAATTCTGACAACTTCTAAACACTCACCACAACCACACTCTAACTCATCTACAACTCACTAACACACACACACACACTCAAAGCTCACACACTCACTCGCAAGGGGTTTTTTAGGAGGGCCAAAATGGGTCATGGGCTGCTATCAATGGGGGATAGCAGCCCCTCAAATTCCTGATGTTGCTGTCCTTATTGGAGGGGGACAGCAGCCCTTCAATCCTGCTGCTGCTGCCCTTATTGGACTGCTGCTGCTGCTGAATGTTGGGGGGCAGCAGCCCCTTTCCCCCTGCTGATGTTGCTCTACTCTTCTTCTCCTTCTACTGCTGCTGCTACTGCAGCTCCCTCCTTCTAATTCTCCTACTGCTGATGTTGTTGCATTCCATTCTTCTTCTTCTTTTCAAATAACTCCCACTCCCTCTACACACATCAAACCACACACTCTTCTAACACAACCACATCACATCCCCCACTCTCTCTACACACAACAAACCACCACCACACATCCACAAACAATATAAATATATATCAAACTAACTCAAAACAGCCCACTATCTAAAATAACACAAAATTGACATGTTGAGGCCAAAATTGAGACTTGTAGGCTCAACCACTTGGATTCAACCATGAGCATACAAATGAAACTCACTCTAACTATCCTAACTAATATCAATCCACTCTCTAACCTATCTAAAACTGAAATTTGAAGACAAAATAGCCTATGGGACATTCCTACAAACACTTGGTGGACCACCCTCGGAATTTCTCCTTGGGTGCCACAAAAACTATCATAACTTTCAAATGAGGACTCCACTGTGTCTCAAAATCAAACCTAAGGATGGTACATACATGGGGGTAGTTCCTATGGGTTCAAAACTATCAAAATACAAATGCAAAGATGAAATAGAGAGGGATTAGAGAGAGATACTTATTGGGAGTTGGATCCCAATAAAAAACCCAAAGGACACGAAGCCGATACGAACTCTCCTCGAAGTTGAACACTCCTTCCTTGCTCCTTACTCCAATGTATAGCTAGCACCCTTTCCTTGGTAGATTAGGTGGAATAGAGGGAGTTTGGATAGGTTTAGGAGGTCAAAACTTGGAGGGAAGCTCTCAAGTTTTGGGGAAAAACACCAAAAGAGAAAAAGAGGCTAAGTTGTGAAATAAAAAGATGGGAATTCCTCCTTGATGTGGCCGGCCACCATTGTGTAGGTTTAGGTATTTTGAAAAGTCCAATCTACCCCTATTTGGATGCCCTTTGGCTAATGAATCAAATGGAAGTGGTTTGGGTCAAAAAGGTCAAGTTTAAGTCACAAATCTAACCATTCTAATCAAGTAGGATTAGTTTAACTTACTAACTTAAATGGTAGATTTTGTGGGCCATGTCTAAATTAAGTTTGGGTCCCATCTAGATTCTAAGCTACCCGGGTCACTAACACAAGTCGGAGCGAGACGAAACTTAAACCTGACTAAACAAATCCAATAAAAACATTATCAAAAATATAAAATTTCCAAACACTACAACAAAATGACCTATTAATGACGCTTGATAAGGGGATTTCATGACGGCTGATAAAGAAGCGTCATCAAAGTTCAGCAAGACTGTAATCTATGACGATTTTCTATATAAGCGTTATTGATTGTCTCTCAGTAATACGAGCGTTATGAAAAAAACATAAATTTTAAGTCGAAAACTCGACTCTTCCGCACTTACTCCCGCACTTAAGTCGAAAAGTCTAAACCATTTCCTTCTCCCGCACTTACTCTCTTTCTCCTTCTTTCTTTTTCCTCCCGCTCCCCAACTCCCTTCAGCCCGCTCCCGCGCTCCCGAACTCCCCTCAGTCCGCTTCCCGCTCCCGATCAACTCCCCTCAGCCCGATCCCCGCTCCACGTGCCCCAACTCCCCTCAGCCCGCTCCCCGCTCCCCAAGGTTTGTCCTAAATTATTTCTTTTTTGTGCCCTAATTTCTGTCTGGACATGATTTTAGTCAAATGCCCTAATTTTTGACCTATTTTCTATTTCCTAGTTTTCGAAAGATGGTTGAAATCTTTGAATGCATGTTTGGAAATCTTTGAAAGAATTTTTTTAACTAATTTGTGAGGCATTTTCTTTGTCCACGCATTGGTTCATCTTCTTATTTTTTTTGTTGGTTCTTGCAGTGTGGAAGGGTGTTAATTCCATTGCTTTCAGACGAATACTTACAAGTTGAACTTCATGGAGACACGTTCGGGTAGCAAGGTTTGTTTTGGTTCATAGAGACACGTTCTTTTCAATTGCCCTATTTTCTAGAAATCATGGACAAGAAAGAGATCAATGTCCCTGTAATGTCGTGTATGACACATGTTGAACACGGCATTTTTATATTCAAAATTACTCCAGGTCACGCAGAAATCGGTACCGTGTCTGTGTATATGCCATGTCTGTCACGACCCACACCCTAGAGTTAGGGCACGAGAACGTAACAACGCCCAGCCTACGCTGCAGTATCGGCGGTAGAACGCTGTCCTAGGTCTCAATGCATCTAACAGTATAAGACTAAACAGTTTATACTCCCCGAATGGGGGTGACATAGCAGAATGTAAACTCAATCACATCTAAGGTAGAGCATAAAGGAAGATAGATAAAACATGAAATCAAAAAGAGATACAACAGATAGAAGTCTAAGTGTTTAAGATACAAACTCAGAATACATTTCAAAACTCAAATACAGTAATCCATAAATACAACTCAAGATGACTGAAAATAAACTATAAGCAAAAACCCTAGCTATCTATGCAACCTCTACTGTCTCCTCTAGGCTAGCAGGCAACCTCCAGGCTATCTGTAAAATTTATCAACGGGTCCAGTCAGGACTGGAGCGAGCACAGTACATCTCAACAGATCATAGCAGGTTAGAAAATATAATCATGCAGTAAAACAAGATACATGATCTGAAGAAAATACAGTATGTAAACAGAGAAAGAGAACTGTAATAGAAATATCTACTAAACATAGAGAACTAACAGTGACTAGTGAGTCAGAGTAAAATATAAACATGTGAATGGCATAGGAGATTCATGACTACAGCTAAGAGAGTGATTCATGACTACAGCTACTTGGATAATATTCACATGTCTATATCTACTCCCCCATCCCTAATCAATACACAAGGATCTGTTCAAGTTATGTTAAGATTCGTGAAACTTCATATGGCTCATAAAATGAGTGATACGTGAAGGTGATTTATGATGGCTCTGTGAACATGAGAGTACATGTGTCACAAGCGATTCGTGAATCAGAGGAAGCATAGAGATACGTGATGATTCGTGAAACGCACAAAACATGTAGTATCTGATGCTCCCGAGGGGGATAACATCTCATGAAAAGATCCATATAGTACCAATCCGTGTGACCAACGTGACAGTATCAAGTAAAGTAATTTAAAGCAGGAAAATAATTCTAAACAGGATATAAAATGATCAGAGAATGTACTCGCCTGATATCTGAATGTCCAAGGTAAAGATACTGTCCGAGGAGAGGTGTCTGGCTTCTAATTAGAACAGCACAAGTCACAACATATCCAGAAGGGTAATATAAAGCACTACAATGCATTATACATGAATCTAGGTCAAACTAGGCCAAAGTCAACTCTTGGTCAACTCTGGTCAACTGCACTAGTCAAACTAGGTCATGTCCTAACCCAGCAAGTCCTACTAGGCCTAACCAAGACTATCCTAGAAAGCACACATCAATACAAGGCTATACAAGCCAACATACGCCTAACTCTATATAGCATGCAATTATTCAATACTCAAATAGACAAGAATTCACATTGGATATACACTAGGTAATCTATTACTTTAAGCTATATATGTCTATACATATATACACATGCATATATTGGTATTCAACATTAGGTCTATAATCATGGCATTTCAAATGGTTATATAAACTTATATATTACAACACAATATGCTAACATATATAATATACATACATAGCTAAGTTAACTATATTCATAAATACTTATTTAAGATGCTATGTGTGTATGTGAACATGGCAAAGGGGCAAGTGAGGGTTAAATGGGCATAAATAGTGTATACATATCAAAGAGTGTCAAAGTGTAAGTGAACAAAGTGTCAAGTGTGATAGTGTCAACATAGTGTAAGGGGTACATGAGGTAATATAGGATTTGTGTTAATATAGAACATTACATCTCATTAACTTGTATATTGCATACATTAAATCTATTATTACATTACATTCATGCTTGCATTCATTCATCATTCATTTATTCTCTTGCACCTCTATATGCACCATACATTACATTCTATGGAACCTACATATTCATTACAAGCCATACTTATACATGCTTATATTAGATAGGATACTTACGACTCATACATCATTTATTTAAACATTTACTCATGCTTGCATTCTCTACTTAATTACATAATGTATATATATTAACATGGGTTAAAATCAAATAGAACATTATATTACACACAAGGGTGCACAAAATGCATATGCCGAATAGTAACTCCTACTAATAATCAATACTGTACCATCTCAGCATGAATTAAAATCTAAAATTAAAATATGTTATAGATCTATGTGTTAACTTTTCGAAACTTCAAACGGATCACGTTTTCGTTTCCGAAACTCCCGGAATCGCAAAAATGCCGAGAACGCGTTTGTCTTTCGTACAGCTGACACACAAATAATTCTTCAGAAAGTTACAGAAAGAATTAGGCCTATTAATACATGTTTTTGGAAAGCTAACTTCAATACGCTTCTTTTAAAAAAACGAGAGATTAAACCGAGCTTTGAGCTAGAAGTTATGTCATTTCTAAGTTAGGGCTGAAATTAAAAACGTGGATAAAAATCATGACGGATTTATGTAGTTTGAGACAAAAGAACACAAGTATATAACATAATATATCAAGAACTCACTCTCTACACTAATATATATATATGAGACACTATAGAACACATCTCCAATACAAAAATATGAGATTAAGCATGTAATAATTCATTCATACATAACAACAACACATAGTGTGTCCAAATTTGGGATTTTCCCACATGGACACAACCACAACACAAAGGACACTCCTATGACCTCCAAATAGACACGAAATGGACACAAATGGAGATACAATCATGGGGGTCATTCCTATGGGTTTAAAATAGACCTATATGCATGAGGAAATAAAAAGGAGAAGGGATTTATACCTCCCGGTAGATCGAATCGAAGAAAAGCCTTCCCGGAGCGACACCGACACGTAGAGATTCCAAAAGGACACGAACGAGCTATGAATCCTCCCAAACTTGGGTAGCTTCCTCCTTGGCTAGAATGGAGAAGGAAAGAAGAAGATTTGGTGGTGAAATGGAAGGATTTGGTGGAGAAATTGCTAGAGATTGCTCTCTAGGAATTTGGGAAAGAACAAGAGAGAGAGTGTGGATGAGAATAATGAAATGAACTTGAGCATATCCTCTCCCAAAGTGGCTGGCCATATGGGGCTATTTGTCCTATTATGGTAAGGTCCAAAATGCCCCAACTAACCTATTCTATGAGTATTAGGAAAGGGCTAATTGGTTGGGGCTAAATTAGTCATTCTAAAGTCTCTAATCACACTAACCTTATCCATAATAATTAGTCTAACCTCTAACTAAAATATTTCTATCATGTGGACTAAAATTAATATCATGTGGGTCATGTCTAACTAGTGTGTGGGTCCCATAGAGTCAAACTACCCCCGGGTCCCCGTTTCAAGTCGGATTGAGTTGAAATTCGAACCCGACTCAAATAACCCTAAAACAATATCATAATAATAAAATAATATCAAATAATTCAAAGAGGTTAAATGAAAAATATTCTTAGGCCAAAAATGACATTAAAATATTATAATCACATGGTTAGGCTCTAGGTCAAACAGTCTCTAGGGTTTCACTAGCAAAACGTCAAAACCACAAGTCATTGATTTAAATAATTTTAAAATGATTTAAAATCACCAAAAATTATACCATGAATTAAATATCATTATTAAAATAATTATAAACACGAAATTTCAAAATTACCCTTATTTGGGAAACTGGGTGCTACAATGTCATATTGTCTTTAAATCAAGTCTTGTTCTTCTTAGATTAAATTACTCCAGGCAATACAACTTATTTTTTACAGTATGCACGTTGCTCATGCATTGAGGGTGGAATGGATCTTTGACATCATTATATGCAATTGTTTGACTGTACATCTTTAGATTAAATGATATCGATCATGTTGGATGTGAGCGTTGACCAACTCTTTTTTTAGGTTTATTTGACCCTCTTTTGTAGTTATATAGATGATTCATATAGACTTTCTCAATATATATTCTTACATATTTTGACATTTTGTTACCTTTTATACCCGTATGCACATATAAGGAATTGTAAACCATTTTCTGTTTTGTAAATAACGAAATGAACTATTCCTAAGTCATGTTCTTCTTCTTTTTTAACTCTAGCAATTAAAGTTATATTCTGGAATCAACCTTCTCCACTTTTATGAGTCTGAATTTATTAGCCATATCTACTTCACATTGGCCATTCTGGAATCAATCTTCTCCGCATTTAGCTTGAAATGAAACGTTCAAGTTACAATCACTTATTCGGTGTTTTGCTTTATTATACAGAGGAATAGATCTTGGATGACAAAGCACCTATTATCGGAAGAATATAGAGCCGGAGTTGATGAATTTATGGAGCATGTTAAAGCTAGTGGGGATGATCTCGACTTCATTAGATGTCCATGTAATGAGTGCGAGAATCTCTATAGTATGAGTTTACAAGATGTAAAATTTCATTTGACGACAGTTGGTATCGATCCAAGGTATACTATATGGATATGGCATGGGAAAGTTGATCCTAATGAAGTGTGTAAGGATACATGTGCGTCTATTTATAAGGACTATGATATGGATACTTTAAATGATGTGGCAGATACACTAGAGATGTTCCATGCATTAAAAAGGAACGACATTGAAGGAGATGATGAAGAGGACTTTAATTCATTGCTTGATGATGCTAAGAAACCATTGTATAATGGTTGTAAAAAGTATACGAAGCTATCTGCGATAGTGAAGCTCTTTAGTATGAAGGCCAAGAGTGGTTGGAGTGATAAAAGCTTTTCAGATGTGTTGAAATTGTTCGTCGACATGCTTCCGGGAGAAAATGAATTGCCTGTAACTACTAGGGAGGCTAAGCTTTGCTTCTCAATATTTGGAATGGGATATAAGAGAATACATGCATGTCCGATTGATTGCATACTCTATAGAAAAGATTATGAAAATGCAACCTCATGTCCTACGTGTGGAACGTCGAGATATAAGGTAAAGAAAAATATGTCTGAACAAAGTCAGGAAAAGCAAAAGAAGGGCATCCCAGCTAAAGTTCTATGTTACTTTCTACCCATTTTATGCTTTAAAGGTGGTTTCAATCGGTACAAACATCAAAGAATTTGACATGGCATGTAGACGAAAGGGAAGTTGATGGCCAATTACGTCATCCCGCAGATTCACCGACGTGGAAGACAATTGATGATAAATTTCCATAGTTTGCAGCAGAAGCAAGAAACCTTCGACTCTCTCTTTCAGCCGATGGGATTAATCCATTTAGTTCACTCAGTAGTAGGTACAGTTGTTGGCTTGTAATGCTAAATACTTATAATTTACCACCTTGGTTGTGTATGAAGAGAAATTTCACATTGTTGATATCAGGCCCCCAACAACCTGGAAATGACATAGATGTTTACTTAGCACCATTGATTGAGGATCTCTAGTTGCTGTGGAAGGATGGAGTTGTGACTTACGACGCCTATCGGCAAGAATCTTTTATATTGAGAACTGTATTGTTATGGACTGTTAACGATTTTCCTACATATGGCAACTTGTCTGGTTGTTGTGTGAAAGGATATTTTGCTTGTCCAATATGCAACGAAAATACTTATTCAGATAGATTGAAACATTGCAACAAGAACATTTATACTGGTCACAGAAGGTATTTGCCGCATAACCATTCTTTTCGATCACAAAGAAAGGCATTTAATGGTGACAAAGGGTTCGGAACTCATCCTGAACCATTAAGTGGGGAACAAATATTAATAAAGGTTGCGGGGATTCCCATTTCTTGGGGGAAAAAAGATGTTCTAGAAAAGATATCAGAGAAGAAGACTTCAAAGAAGAAGAAGAAAGCAGAAGGGCAAAAAAATTGACACCAAAGAAGAGGAAAAAAGAAGTACAAAAAGATAAAGTTACAAGTTGTTAGAAGAAGAAATCCATATTTTTTGAGCTAGAGTATTGGAGATATATTCCTATTAGACATAACTTGGATGCCATGCACATTGAGAAGAATGTCTACGATAGTATCATTGGGACCATATTAAATATTTCTGGAAAAACAAAAGATGGGATCAATAGTCGCAAAGATCTTGTAGAGATGGGCTTAAGGAAAGAATTGGCACATCACAATAAGAAAAATGGGATTTATCTTCCAGCTGCATGTTATTCTTTATCGAGGCAAGAAAAAAGAATAGTGTGTCAAACTTTGCATGACCTTAAGGTCCCAGATGGTTACTCTTCGAATTTTAGATGTAATGTCTGGAAGATCTAAAGTTATATGGTCTCAAATTCCATGATTGTCATGTTCTAATGCAACAACTACTTCATGTTGCAATACGTGGTGTGTTGCCAAAGCATGTGAGATGTGCTATTATACGAGTATGTTTCTTCTTTAATGCCCTTTGTGCCAAAGTCGTGAATGTACAAAAATTGAAAGAAATCCAAAATAATCTTGTGATCACATTGTGCTTATTGGAAAAATATTTTCCACCATCATTCTTTGACATAATGGTACATCTAATGGTGCACCTTGTCAGGGAGGTCGAACTTGGCGGTCCGGTTTTCTTCCGATGGATGTACCCACCAGAGAGGTTGGTCTAGTCTGAACTTTGCTTTTCATTATGTAGTAACATGATTGATGTTTGTGTAATCATTTTTATCTTATCATTTGTTCATTATAGGTTTATGGGTGTGATAAAGGGTTATGCGAGAAATAAGAATCGTCCTAAGGGTGTATTGCACAATGCTATATCGCAGAGGAAGCCATTGAGTTTTGTTCAGAACATCTAGAAGAACAACCCGCCATTGGAGTTCCTTCTACGAAGAATGAGGAAAAACCTATAGGAAAGGAAATATCTGTGAAGTTGACCGCTTATCTTTGGACTAAGCACATCTTTATGTGTTGCACAACATAAATGATGTTCAACCTTATATCGAGTAAAGATGTCTATATTACTCTTTACTTAGTTTTATCTTTGGACCAAGCACAACTTTTTTTATATTTCGCTTTGTTATTAACAAAATTCTACTTATTACTTGATAGGGAGCATGAGGCTTACTTGAAAAGCTGCACCCTCGTAGAGTGAAAATTGCAAAATGGTTAGAAGATGAGCACAATCGCAGCTTTATTAGTTGGTTACGATCAAGGGTATTGATTAAGCTACTATATTTTATGTTCTACTTAGTGAAAATAAATATTAAACTTAGAAAAAAAATAACAGGTGAGGCTGCGCAAGAAGACCGAACTAGCAATGTCTCCGATGAATTAAAATGGATAGCTCAAGGACCTCGACATCACGTGACTAAGTTCCCAGGTTATGCAATTAATGGGTGTCACTATCAAACGAAAGATCGTGACGACGTACGAGTCAAGCAAAATAGTGGAGTGACTCTAGTGGCAAAGACTTTTCAAGTTGCTAGCACAAAGGCAACAATCCCATCATCTCAGATTTGACATTTTACGGTGTTATCAAAGAGATTTGGTTGCTAGACTATTTCTTTTTCTGGATTCCCGTCTTCAAGTGTGATTGGGTTGACAGCAAGAATGGTGTTAAGGTGGATGAACTTGGTTTTACATTGGTCGAGCTTGGTAGAGTTGGCCACAAGTCTGACTCTTTTGTTTTGCCCTCTCAAGTAAAGCAAGTATTTTATGTTCCTGATCAATTGGATGAAAATTGGTCAATCGTTTTATCGGCTCCACAAAGGACTTATTATGATGAAGACAATGACGACGAGGGAGTCGATTGTTTTGTTACAGATGAAACTTGCAATAAAGTACCAAATTTTGAGTCATTTGATGTTGTTGATGAATCACCCTTGACCTATTTACGTGAAGATTGCGAGAGAACTTGGATTGCACAATCCAAATCTTCTTGTTGAAATATTGTTGCAAGTGAATTGTTTAAGGAAATGTTGCTGCAAGTCTGAAATATGCTGCAAGTGAAAATACTCTAGTGACTCTATTTTGAGAACTGTTTCAAGAACTGTTTCATGGAAATCCCTTATCTTTATTGTCTTAATATGTGTTTTTTTCTTCTCAAACTGTAGTATATTTTTATCTCAGAGTATATGGGAGAAACTGTAGTCTATTTTGATCTAGAATTGTCTTAATATGAACTGATTTTAGATTGAACTGAGATTCAAATTGAACCTGAGAATAGAATTGATTGAATGTTTAAACTGAGTTGGCTTGAAACCTGAGAATGGGGTTTCATATCAAAACTGTGGTTGGGTTTACTTTTATATTGTTAACTGGTATTCTTAAATCTCATATTTTGTTACTTATATCAAACTGAGAATGGGTGTATCTCAGATTTGTTAGAATTATCAGGTTTGATCTTCTTAATCTCAGATTTTGTTAGTGTATCTCAGTTTTCAAGCACATTTTATGTTTCATGCTATTTCAAGCACATTTTAGCAAGATTAATATGAATATAATTATGCCATTTATTTGTTACAAGGCTACAAAGCACAGTGAGGATTCCGGGGAACAAAATTGTAGCCGGAAAAAAAAGGTAGAGGGGCATCAAAATCCAAAAAAGTCAGCAAAATCAAATATGCTGAAGAGAGGATAAAGATCATTTATAACGATGTTGGGCAACCATTGGTGAAAGGAAAATTAATTTGGCACGTTACTGCGGCATCACAGTAAGTCCTTAGTAAAAATAACTTATCCAAATGGCATAAAGTGCCAGAATCAGTTAAAGGAGCTTGGACTGCTATTCAGGTAAAAATAA
Source organism: Iris pallida (assembly GCA_029216955.1). Taxonomy (NCBI): domain Eukaryota; kingdom Viridiplantae; phylum Streptophyta; class Magnoliopsida; order Asparagales; family Iridaceae; genus Iris; species Iris pallida. The sequence goes on from JANAVB010037619.1 coordinate 3,863,601, forward strand.
TGTGTTCCTGAGAATTTCAGTTTGAATGTTCCTTTGTATGTCATGTTTCTTGATATGAATTAACTATGCAATGTTTGTTCCTGAGAATACAAGGCTGTTAATATATGTAATTTGTTCCTGAGAATTTCAAATGTCACACTGTTATCTCTAAACACACTGTCACTCACACTCACACACAGGATACAGGACACACTCACACACAAGACACACACACACAGGACACACACACACAGGACACACACTAGACACACTCACATACAGGACACAGGACACACTCACACACAGGACACACACTCACACACAGGACACACACTCATATACAGGACACAGGACACACTCACAACACAGGACACACACACACACAGGACACACTCACACACAGGACACACGGACACACTCAAATGTTTGTTCTCTACTGCTACTTACTGTCACTCACACTCACACACAGGACACACATTTTAGACTCCCAGCCTGTCACAATTCTGAGAACCCAAACCTATCTACTGCTCACTGAATTCTCTACATAACACACCACATGTATAACTGGAAACCTATCTACATACCATATATATGCATTGCCTGCACATATATGCATTGCCTACTTTAGATAATGTATTTTTCCTGAGCTTTAGATGTTGTTAATTTGGTCTTGCATATATGTATTGCCTGCATATAGAGAGCTCAGGTCTAGACATCAAGTTCAGATAAGTGAACTAAGTTCAGACTTGAATTCACTTGTTCAGTACAACATTGAATGCTTGAATTCAAGTATGAACTTATTCAGACTGGAATGCTTTACATGTTATGCACTCATGTAGATGCTGAATATTTATTTTCTATTGTAGGCCAAATTTGACTTGGATCCAAATAGTCAAGCCTTTGTGTTAGCATCCATGGCTCGGAGTTGGAGGGCATTCAAAGGTCAACTCACAAGCATTGGATTTCCGAATGAGGGCAATCGTGAGCTTCTCAAGCATCCTCCACCAAAGTAATCGGGGATCTTGAAAACAATCTGTGTGGGGGAAATTCGTCAAAAGCATACTGTCTGCAAATTTTAAGGTTAACGTGTCAAATTATTTTTTTATGCATAACAAGGATGACTAGGTCCCTATTATATATATCTTATTTCTTCTCTACCTTCATGTGTTGTAATCATAAGAAAATGAGCAAGGAGCAAAGTGCACGGAGAGCCAAGGGCAAGTTTCCTCATCGTTTAAGCAGGAAGGGATATGCCGGTCTTAAAGAGGAGCTGGTAATGCATTTTATATTAGTTAACATGATTTACATGTGGACATATATATTATTTAACGTGGTTTTTTCTTTCAAAACAGCGACGACAGTTGGGAGAACAAAATATAGATGACAAAAGTTTTTTTTGGACAAAAGCACGGGTTGGTAAGGCCGGTACATTTACTGACGATGGGACCAAGGACGTAGCTATGAAAGTGGTGAGTATATACGTCCAGTCTATTAAGAGGAATCCTGCTTATCAACATGTTTATCTTCTAAAACCTTATACTTTTTATAGGAGGAATACATCAAACAAAAGGAATGGGAGTTTGGTGACCGAAGGAGCTTCGGATATTCTAACCTTGGCGTTGGGCACTCCCGAGTATTCGGGACGTATTCGGGGTTTGGGATTAGGACCGACACCAATGACCTATTTCAAGCTTCCAAAACGGGGAATGAAAAAACAAATGAACTGCTCAAGTCCTAATTGGAAGAGGAGCGTAAACGGAGACAATAGTTGGAGATCATGCTAAAAGAATTTCAAGCCCAAGGAGCTTCACAAACATCTGAGAAGGTTGCTTCCAATACCAAAGGAAGTGGTAATAGGAAATATTAATGTCTCGTAAGAATGAACACGAGTCTCTTGGAACAAGAGTCCATCATATGGTTCTAAGGTAATGCTTATACAGTTAGTTCCATTTCGCTAATAAGCTTTTTTTCTTCTATTTTTGTCTAATATGTTTATTCAATATGCTTTTTTATCTTCTATCTTCTTTGAAAAGCTGAAACAGAAAAAAAAAGTTAAGCGAGCAAAAATTCATACATATCCTACATCAGACATTGGCATGGTAAGTTCATATTCAATACATAATCTTTATTCAACAACTTAATTATAACATGTAGTAATTATATCGAGAAATAACTTTTCTTATTTTGTTTAGGGAACCAAATGTAAGCTAGCAGTGGGCACAAAAGAAATATTGTTGCCGAAGGAATTGTCTTTGAAGGGTTGGACAAATGAGAAAATTCTAATGTTGAATTAGGAGAACATAATGTTAGGGTTTCAATTATGAAAGTCCTTCAACCTACTATGAGCCTTCCCGTGCCACTTCATGGAGAAATGGAAGTTGTTAAAGATGCAATTGGGTCTTTAGTATCTTGGCCCAAAGAGTTTATTGTTAGTGGTCTTGAGGTAATATTATTTAATGCTAGTGTCAATATCTTTTATGAAATTGTCGAAAAAAATTCAATATGCAACAGGTAAGTACTAAACCAATTGAATCTGACAATGTTCAACCTTTGAAGGTTGCTCGCTGTGGTAGGGAGATAATTGACACTTTCGGAGAGATGGTAGAAACCATTAAGGATACCGACCCTCACCTTAAAATACCATTGGAGGAAGGAATGTTCGGAAGCTTTAATCCATCTTGTTATCTTTCTAAAATCGTTCTGCTGGAGTTATGTAGGATGCAATGGCTGGATGTGAATCCTGTTGTTGCCTACATGAGGTAAGAAATATGAAATTTATATTCTGAAATTTTGATTTTGAGATTGACGCCATATTTAACTATTCTTTTGGCTTTAGGTTTTTGCTTGAAAAATTTCCAAACTCTCGGGAGTTTTTGATAATGTTCAACCCTCTCCTATGAGTAATGCATCCGGGCCTGCAATAAGCAATCTGGTTAGAAAAAGGCTCCAAGAGGCTAAAAAAAAAATCCAAATTTGCTTCATCATCCATTCATCTACAAGGAGTAAGAAGTTTTAATCAAGTAGCAAGATTTTCTTCCTATTCAATAACCAATGTGCTTTATTCCATTCATGTTCCCTTTAATGTAGGAAGCATGGATTCTAATTGTTGTTGACCTCTCTAACCTTTAATGTTTACTGGTTGGACTCGCTGTGTTTTAAACCGAAAGGAGATATTAAGTTGTTTTTCAATACGTGAGTGAAATATTATTGTTATTGTTAATATTTTAATACTGTGTGTGTATTTCGATGTTAGTATATACAATTATTTCTACTAGTGGCCTCAACACAGGATATATTGGTGGTAAAAGATCAAATAAAAGTCCTACTTGGAAATTATCCAAGGTAATCAAACTAATATATGACTTATTATAATCATGGACATTATATTCTCTTACAAATAATATCTTCGTGTAGGTCCCGAAATAACCTGGAGGTTATGAATGCGGATATTTTGTTATAAAATATATGCGGGATCTCATGGAAGACCCCTCTCCTACTATTGAGTCAAAGGTAAGTTGTTCATTAATTTAATTCTTAATTACTTTTCTGAAATTATACAAACTAATGTAACTATTTTTTGACTTTTTAGCTAAAAAATTGGTTGGAAAATCAACATACACGTATGAAGAAATAGATGACGTCCGATGCGAATTCATCGAATTCGTTGCCAATCACATGGATACATGAGGGTCAAGGTAATATCCTTAACAAGATCCCCTCCCTTTTACCTGCTTTTACTTCTAACTCTGTTCTGCGCCTATACAAGATGTTACTGTAATTGGTCAGAACATGGTATCCCCCTATTAATCTAACCTTTGTTCACTAAAGGTGTACTATATGGGAATTGAAGGTTATTTCTTGCAAGGTACAGCAGACAAGCAGTAAAGGGATAGAAGTATCTAGAGTATGCTTGACAACAACCCAGTACCTATCCCTTTACTGGAACACCCCTCTATCACGACACACATGGTGAAACACATGCCTATATGTACCTGTCATTGACACTTATACCAACTTGACACACAAAGCTGCTTATGGATGAATCACTTATACATGGCCTCCTAATCTCTTACACATGTAATTCCCATGGCTGTGCCATAGTTCTTCGTCTGCCTCATGTGCAGAGATCTCTGATACCCTACCTGTCCAATTCGACCATTGATACTCTAAGGGGACACTAAGTTACCTAGATTGCATGTACCTGTCCATATGTGTATGTTGTTGACCTAAATTTGTTCACAGGTCTTGCATACCTGTCATACTCTAACATAAAACAAATACTCACTCATTAACTGGCACTGGCTCACTGCTTGCGTAGGCCTATGGCCAAGAGCCTACAACAGGTCAAGCTGGAGGGGGAGAATGAGTCCCATGCTGCTGCTAATGTAGCCTACTGCTTTGGCCTGGCCTGCTGCCACTTGCCCTACCTGCAGGAAATAGCCTCAGGCCTTAGCCCAACATCTGCTGCATCAGTAGCCTTAGCCAACATCTGCTGCCACTTGCCTACAGCAGGTCAAGCTGGAAGGGGGGAATGAGTCCCCTGCTACTGCTAATGTAGCCTACTGCTTTGGCCTGGCCTGCTGCCACTTGCCCTACCTGCAGGCAATAGCTCAGGCCTTAGCCAACATCTTTTTGATAGTTATACATATATATACACAAGATGAATCTGACAGAAACTCCATAATAGTTTCCCACAACATATGTTGAATTGTGATCTTAATATGTTACATATATATACATCATTATATCACATTTATTAAACCTTATTTTTTCTAGGGTACATGTGCTATGGATACAGGTCTTCATGGGACTAAGTTGTATGTTATGGTGTGGGATATTTTCATGTGGATAGTTTTGATGTAAAGTGTACTAGCTAACTCTATATATTTTTGAGAAGATGTATATATATGGCCTGAGAAATGTAGAATGATAGATAAAGTGTACTCTATTTTGAGACAATGGAATGTACCCTATTTTGAGACAATGTACCCTATTTTGAGACAATGAAATGGAGATTAATGTTACATTTCAATATTTTGTCGTGCATTTGGTTCAAAGTGGTTGTTTTCGAATTGAATTGAGCAGTGTTTGGAATGTATAACATGTAGTATAGAGCGTTATAAATGTGATACAAATGACCAATCATAACGCTTTCAAAATGTCCTGACTTCCAACCATATTACATATTCATAACGGTTTTACAAAAAATATTCATAATGCTTTGAAAATAAAACGTAGTAGAAATCGAGTCTATTAATGACGTTTTTGGACGATTTATCCATAACGCTTTGAAAAACATTTATAACACCCGATTTCATAACGCTTGGATTGAGAAAAAAGCGTCATGGTTCTTAATTAATGACGGTTTTTAGCCGTCATTAAGGGTATTTTTGTTGTAGTGAAACTATTAAAAAAATAAAAAATGACCAAAATATCCTTAGCCTAGAAAATAGAAATTTGCTAATCTAAACACTTGGTTAAGTTTCCGTGGTCATGGTTAGTCTCTAGGCTAAACAGTTTCTAGGATTGTACTAACAAAACACCAAAATCACAGTACACCAATTTAAATGGTATTAATTAAATAAAAATTTACCAAAATTATAAAAAACTGAGAAATGAAAAAATTATCCTTGATTTTGAAAACAGGTAGTTACATATTCTATTTCCAAAGCTTTAAACTTTAAATATCTAAGTCAACTCAATTTTCTAAGCGCCGATGGTTTCTGAGTAGGAGTTTCGAGTTGTACAAGCTTGGCGTATAAAAGTTTTCCTCAGAAAGGTGTTGAAGTTTATTCGTGGGCTTCGGATAAAATATGACGGTGGTGAAGTTGGTATGTTCTTCGGTACAAAACACGTGGTGTAATCTCTATTCAAAATAGTGGATTCAAACATCGGGTCGAGACTCGAGACTGGAGTAGTCCTCATAGAGGGAAACCAATATAAATCTGCTGTCTCTGCGTATTGCTTTCTCGTCCTGATTTTACTGACTAACTTGCAATCATTTCATATTGATATTACTTCACCTGCTTAGAGTTAATTTTTTAATTGCTAAATATTCTCCGCTGTACTCTATTCACCCCCCTCTAGAGGTACCATTGTTCATATAATTGGTATCAGAGCGGGTTTCTCTCGACGGAATTAACACTCCTTGAGATATGGCATCCCTATTTTTAAGCAACGGTGAAGGTCAGTCAACTAATAGGCCACCTTTATTTGATGGCACAAATTACACGTACTGGAAGACACGGATGAGCTTTTTCCTCAAGTCACTTAATTTCGATTTATGGTCAATTTTCGTCAATGGTTATAGGAAACGTCTACCTATTACGATAGATGGTGTTCTAGTTGACAAACCATTTGATAGATACACCGACAATGAAAATAAATAAGCTAGTCTTGATACAAAGGCCATCAATGCTTTATTCTGTGCTATTGATAAAAAATGAGTTCAATAGAATCTCTACATGTGTCACATCCAACGAGGTTTGGAAACTCCTTGAGGTTACTCATGAAGGTACTTCACAAGTGAAGGAATCCAAAATCTCACGACTTACACAAGAATATGAAGCATTCAAAATGAAGCCTAATGAGACTATTACTGCTATGTTTACTAGATTTTTAGATATTATTAATCCTCTAGCTTCCCTTGGCAAAGATTACAGCGATCAAGAAAAGATTCAGAAGATTCTTCGTGGACTACCAAAAAGCTGGAATCCAAAAGCAACGGCCATAATAGAAGGAAATGATCTCTCGATAATGAGCCTTGAAACCCTGACTGGAAAGCTCATGACACATGAGTTGGACCTTCAGGATTTCGAAGATCAACCTCCGAAAGAGAAGACAATAGCATTCAAGGCAAATCACAAAATAATCTCTGACGATGAGAGTGAATCAGACGACTCGGACAACGAGCAAATGGCCCTGATAACAAGGAACTTCAGAAGATTCCTCAGACGCGAGAAGTCAAACAAGAAGAAAAATGACTTCAAAGATGACGAAGTACCAATCTGTTTCAGCTGCAAAAGAACAGGTCACATAAAGAAGGATTATCCTGTTATAAGAAAAGAAAGCAGACATGATCAAACAAGCAGACACGATCAGACAAGCAAGAGAAGGTCAACAACAAAAAACTATGCAAACACTAGTATATGGTATGAAAGCGAGGCTAGTGACTCTAAAAAAGAAGACAACTCTCAGAGCTCAGCAAACCTATGCTTCATGGCTACAGATGCTAAGGTAATAAATAACCCTCTCTATGAAGAATTTACTTTTGATGAATTATGTGAGGCTTTCTATGATCTATTGGTCGATCAGAAGAAAATGATAGACATGTACAAAAGTGCTAAGAAAGAGCTAAAATTTGTACAGTCTGAATTTTCAAAGCAATCTAGGATCTTAGAAGATATTAAAGATTCTTCTATTGACACCAATGAGATTACTTCTTTAAGGCTAAGTCTGCATGATTCTCTTAAAAAGCTTGAAAAAGCAAATAAAAAAAAATACAAAACTTAACGGTCTCTATGAATTATAGAAGAAGAAGTATAATATTGCTATTCAAAGAGTAGATGCACTCACGACCAAATTAAATGAAGCCAATGACAAATCTAAAAAGTTAGAGATAAAACTGGAAAACAAGTCGCTAGACCAATTGCTCAGAAAAATACTAGTCAGAAGGCCAAACACAAACACCACACTAACAACACGACTGATAATGTTAGAAATCATGCTTATATATACATGTTTCCACACAACACGAGTACACACACCTTTTTAAAAACTCAAAAGCATATTTTTCAAACAAAACCTAACACCAACACTTCTGCTACATGTCATTATTGTATATTAAAAGGACATGTGTCAACGCAGTGTAAGATTAGAAAGCTAGTAGATATGAATGTGTATAAATGGGTTCCAAAGGCTAACACATCAGGACCCTCAAGAAAGTGGGTACCAAAGGTTACATCTTCAACTTGTGTTGTAAGTGGACCCTTCTCCTCCCACTAAAAGCACGTAGATACTCAATAGTGGTTGCTCCAGACATATGACAGGTGACGAAAAATTGTTTCCAACTCTATCGATGAAGAAAGAAGGCTATGTCTCCTTTGGAAACAATCTTAAAGGTAATATCATTGGCATTGGTGACATAGGTATCTCTCCCTCTCCTATTATTAAAAATCTTTGCTTAGTAACAGAATTGAAACATAACTTGTTGAGTATCAGTCAATTAGCTGATCATGGTTATGGAATAAATTTTCTTAAAAATAAATGTTTTGTCTATGAAAGAACCTCTAGAATAATTTTATTTGAGGGAATAAGATAGGACAACATATATGTTTTATACTTGTCAGAAAAGACTAACAATACAGGAAAGTGTCTGTTTACAACACAAGACGAAATCTGGATTTGGCATATGCGTCTTGGTCACGCAAACATAGACATGATTGCAAAATTGTCCACCAAAACCTGGTAAGAGGCTTACCTGAAATAACTTTCAAGAAAGATATGATCTGTGCTGATTGTGAGAAGAATAAGCATCTAGATCATCTTTCAAATCAATAAACACTGTAAGTACCTCTAGACCTCTGCAATTAATTTATATGGACTTGTTTGGACCAAGTAGAGTCACCAGTCTTGGCGGAAAGCTTTATGCTTACGTGATAGTTGATGACTATTCACGATATACTTGGGTTTATTTTCTTGCAAATAAGAATGAGGCCTTTTTCAAGTTTGTATCTTTCTGTAAGAAGGTACAAAATGAGAAAGGATTCATGATTACTCATGTTCGAAGTGATCATGGAGGAGAATTCGATAACTATGAATTCAAGTCTTACTGTAATTTAAATAGATTATCTCATGAATTCTCTTGCCCCAAAACTCCTTAGCATAATGGAGTTGTAGAAAGGAAGAACAGAACTCTCGGTGATATGGCCAGAGTTATGCTTAATCAGTACAATCTTCCTAAATACTTTTGGGCAGAAGCGGTCTATACAACATACCATGTATTGAGTAGAATTCTTATTAGACCGATCTCTAAAAAGACTCCTTATGAATTATGGTTTAATAGAACTCCTAACATTAGCTGTTTCAAGGTCTTTGGATGCAGATGTTACATTCTGAATACAAAAGAAAACTTCGGAAAATTTAATGAAAAAGATGATGAAGGAATTTTCTTGGGATATGCGGTAAAAAGTAAAGATAGAGAGTATTCAATAAGAAATTACTTATTGTTGAAGAGTCAATCAATGTCAAATTCGATGAGCTAAATGTCAAAAGACAATACGAAAGTGACAATAAAGAAGAAACTCCCGCAACAGAAGATACTTCCTTATCTTATCTGGAAAGCTTGTCGAAACATATGCGATTTACACCAGACCATCCCGAAGACCTGGTAATCAGTGATGTATCAAAAGGCGTAAGCACTCGTTCCAGCTCAAGACAATTGATAATAGAAAATGTTGCATTTATTTCCAAAATTGAACCTAAGAATGTTTTAGAAGATTTTTCTGATGAATTTTGGATTTCTGCTATGCAAGAGGAACTTAACCAATTTGAACGAAATCAAGTTTAGAAACTTGTTCCCAGACCTATTGATCATCTGAGGAGCAAAAGGAGGAATCCGCCCGAGGAGGGGCTCGCGTTTGATTAGCTCGTTGGTGAGGCAATAGCTTACCAAGGCTATGATCAGTAGCTGGTCCGAGAGGATGATCAGCCACACTGGGACTGAGACACGGCCCAGACTCCTACGGAAGGCAGCAGTGGAGAATTTTTCGCAATGGGCGAAAGCCTGACGGAGCAATGCCGCGTGGAGGTAGAAGGCCCATGGGTCGTGAACTTATTTTCTCAGAGAAGAAGCAATGACAGTATCTGAGGAATAAGCATCAGCTAACTTTGTGCCAGCAGCCGATTATTAGTACTAAGTGGGTGTTCCAAATAAGTTAGATGAGAATGGCTCAGTCACACGCAACAAAGCACGTCTAGTAGCTCAATGCTATAATCAAGAAGAAGGCATTGACTATGATGAGACATATGCTCGAGTTGCTAGATTAGAGTCCATTCATATGCTTTGTGCTTTTACAAGTTTTCATGTTTCAAACTTTTTCAGATGGATGTTAAAAGTGCATTTTAAAATGCTTTTATAAAAGAAGAAGTTTTTGTAAAACAACCTCCAGGCTTTGAAGATTTTAAATTTCCTGATCACGTATTCAAGCTTCAGAATGCTCTCTACGATATCAAACAAGCACCTCGTGCATGGTATGAGCGCCTTAGTTCTTTCCTACTTGAACACGGTTTTTCAAAAAGGAAGGTTGATTTGTCACGACCCGCATCCGCTTTTCGGACACGAGATGTATCCAAGTCCAGCCTACGTCGCAGTGTCGGCGGTAGTATGTTGTCTAGTCCGTAATAAACAAAATGCTCATAAATACTAACTACTCATTCACAACAACTAAATCAACTTCATAAAATTTAGAAGTTTTACATTTGAAGAAGAATGTAAGCTTTTACAATTATAGAAAACTACCACATATCTAACTAGTCTTCTATGATTTGGCCTTCGAGTCTTTATCTCCCCCTCGTATGGTCCATATCATAAGAGTAGGCATGTCAACTTCACCTATAACAATGATCCAGTCAGGAAAGGAGCAGAGTACAATCATATTGCATTTAATGTTGTTAGCCCAAATAATTTAGAACAACGAAAAACAATGATGAACTAGCAAGATATAAACTAGCAAGATATAAACTAGCAAGATGTGAACTAGCAAGACATGAACTAGAAAAAGGAACAATGAAAACAACTATGTGTGTGTGAAATACCTTTTAATACGTGAACGACTGGGCTAATACGGCACAATAATATCGTACGGCTAACTCATACGTGGGGTGTATAACTTAGCTATCTACAATAACAATATTTAAGTTTGTTCACGTACTCATCGAGTATTTTTCCTCCCGACTCACTAACAATCTGTCAAATTCCTATTTTGAAAATAGGTATCTAACTGTATTTTTGGATTTGGAGAATTTTTAAATTTGGGTATTCTAAAAAATTTCTTGTTATTTTCTTGAATGTGGATTTTATCCTCATTATTATTGCTATTATTATTTTTCTTGTTCCTATATCTACCCTACACCAAAATATCTAAACCTCTCTCTTCCCTCTCTCAACCCTCAGCCGACACCCCCTACCTAACCCCCTCTCTTCATTCAACTCCTCTCTTCCCCCTCACCTTTCTCTCTATCTCTCTCCCGAGAACAGCCGCCCCCTTCCCCAAATTCCCTCTCCTCTCTCTCTCTCTCGCTTACTGGACGACCAGCCAGCCCCCTTCCCACTCTCTCTCGATCTCCCTCTCTTCTTCCAGCCTCTCCCCGACCTCCGGTCGCCCCAAGCGCCACCACCGTCACCGCCAGCCACCGTCTCCACCACCACTTCCTCGACCACCACCATCGCCACCAGAACCCTCGTCATCACCTCCGGGCCCATGGCCTCCGCCCTCTTCTTTTTCCTTCTCTCGCCGTGGCGCGGACAGCCGCCGTGAGCCACCGCCCATCTGGCTGTCATCATCGTCGTCTCCTTACGACTTAGCCGCGTCGGTGACGATCTCCCCCACTCCCTTCGCCGAGCGCAGTGCTACTGCTGTCGCCCTTCCTCTGTCGCGGAGTCGCCCTGACCTGGCCGGACTTTCGACGAGCTCCCTTCTCCCTGTCTTCTTCGCCGGCGGCGACCAGCCCCGCCTGGCCGAGCATCCACGGTGAGCTCCTCCGCCTTCCTCTTCTTTTTCTCGGCGACCATCGCCTCGGAAGCAGTGCCACCTCGAGCAACGGGACACCCTTGGGCCCCGTGCTGCTCGGGTAGCGAGCCCCCTCGGCATGCATGCCCTTCGGGCAGTGTGCCCTCGTTCCCTGTGCACTTCGGGACGCGTGCACATGGTATACATATCAGTTTCGATCTTTGTGCTGTCTTGGGCAACGTGCTATTACGGTTTGTTTGTTGTCTCGATTCCCGTATCTCGGCCTTTGTGCCCATCTCAGTTTTTGTGTTGCTTCGATTTGTGTGCACGTGCTGATTTGCGTACCGCCTCGGTTTGTATTCCCCTTTGGACTCCGTACCACCTCAATTTGTGTGCATAAGTTGACTTACGTGCCGCATCGATTTGCGTGCTCGCTCCGATTTGTGTACCATATTGGTCTTTGTGTCTCGTGTGCACATCTCGATTTGCGTGTCGCGTGATTCGTGTGCCATCTTGATATTCGTAATTTCTTCGATCTACGTGCACATCTCGATTTACGTGCATGTCCTATTCCTATTTGCCTCGATATTTATGCTATCTTGGTTCTTGTGCATGTCTCGATTTGCGTGCCAATATCGACCTACGTGTGTGTCTCGATTTACGTGCACATTGTTTCCTGTTCGTCTTGATATTCGTGTTCCCTCGATTCTCGTACATGTCTCGATATACATGCACATCTGGGGTTGCATGCCCGTATCGGTCCGCGTGTCTCGATTTCCGTGCCAGATCCCTGTACTACTTATGGGACCCACACGGTATAGCCTCCTGCCATCCCCCGTGATTTCTCTTATTATTTTATTAGTTGATGCTAATGATTGTTTACTCTGTGTTCTGAGGACCTCGATGGATGTGCTAGCTTGGATCCAGATCGCGGAAGACTTGCTTACCTAGTCGAGCCCTCTAGGCAAGTATCCCTTGCTCATCGACGGCTCTTGCCTTCTCTCCTGGATTTTATTGTATTTAATTAATTGTAAATGTATAACCATGATTAGTGTAGCTTAGCAGTAGAACTGCCATGATGACCTAGAATAGCTTGGTTCGATACCGGAATGGATCGTATCGGACAACTCGTATGGGTCATCCACACCTCCGAGGACACGAGCACGACTCACATGTATGGATTGTCCCTGTATGTCCCGTGTCCGACTCGCGGTCGGGTAATGGCTTGGCGAACTATTCTTGTGGCTATGATTGCGCTTGGGTTAGAATTATGAACATGTGTTATGATGCGCCCTGAGAGGCGGTTATTTTATTATATTATATTATGCATGTTGGCTTGGCGCCCAGTACGCATCGTAGTGCTGCTGGAGGCCGAGATTTACTGTTCTCGGCTAACGATTTGATTCCAGTACGCATCGTAGTACTGCTGGTAACTGAGACTTAGTGTTCTTAGCATGCGATTCTGTGATTCTGCGATGGGTTGTGCCGAGTGGTTTTAGCCCCAATTCGTAGGGTGCTCCCGTCCATATTACAAAGGAGACTCTGCCGGATTTTTCCAGAATTTCCAGTTGGGAATTTGGTTCGAAGGATTAGGCAGAACCATTCCTTTGGTTTGCTGGACTGGATTCATGCATGTTCATCTTGGCATAGTTTACCTGATCCCATTGCCTGCTAGGTAGACTCCATACTAGATTAGTCGCCTAGCTCCTGACCTGTCTTGTCCGTCGAATAGTGCAAGGAGAGCGGTTCCACTCGGGAGACGGTCTGCAACCCTGGTCCTTGTTTGGTTTAAGGGTTGTGGATCTGCTCCAGAGTGGTTCACGCAATCCTTTCCACTTCTCCGGCGGCCTTTGATTAATAGAATCTTGTCCTCGCTTGACCATTCCTTCCAGGAGTTATCCTAGTCCAGCCAGATAGGGCTGACAGTTGTCATATCTATCGGGATTGTGACCTTGGATATGTATGAGGATTGAGTATTATATGAAGTATGATCTCGGGATGTTAAGTTGGTAGACTCACGTGGACTCTTGGATAGTATTGCTGTTCCTTTTGAGGATGTTCTAATTCGATCGAGCATGACTGTGAATTCTTAGATTTTGATGATCACGAATATTTCGCGAAACGAGAAGAATATCGAGGGTATTATTATATAATTTTTACTCGACTTCCCAAACGCCCAAAACCTGGTACTTTTGTGTATTCCGGTAGTCGGAGAACCTGGTTTGATTGCTATGTCTTGGTAGTTGAGGGGCTCGTTTTCTAGTGGCTTGTAATCATTGACCTGGAGGATTCTTGTAAGCCAGAGGGCCTAGCATTGCTTGTAGTGATTAGCTTGGTATTTGGTTATTGACCTTCCTGACATGATATTGATTCCATCATAGAGGGAAGACTCTTGATAGATTGATCTGGTGGATGGAACAACTTGAGGATTGGAGCTGTAGGCTCCCATGTATGCTTGACATGTTATTATAGTAGAGATGTAGCTCCCCTTCCCGAAAATTCTAAAATATTTTTATTATTTATTTACTGTTAAGGTTATTTTGTGGAGATTTAATAAGCATGTTCATTCCATTTAAGTATTATAATTATTATTGAGTCGATTTATGGTAAATTAAATTTATATATATATGAAGATATAAATGTGCTCTTCTATATATATGGACGATAAGGATATTGGTATTTATAATATTGATTTAAGGTATTTTAGATTTTGTGAGTTTAAGGATATATATATATATATATATATATATATATATATATATAATATAATATATATATATATATATATAAATATATATATATATATATATATATATATATATATATATATATAGAGAGAGAGAAGAGGAGAGAGAGAGAGGAGAGAGAGAGAGAGAGAGAGAGAGAGAGAATAAGGGAGGTAGGGCGCCACCTCATGGGAGGGTGTCTACTTGTCACCCCCCATGCTATCATCAAGCACATGGGTGCATGATGATAGCATGTGGGGGGTGACAAGTAGACACCCTCCATAGGGTGGCACCTCACCTCCCTCATCCTCTCTATATATATATATATATAATATGAGGTATAAATATTTTGTATAATAGATATATGTGTGTATGTATACAAATATAGGTATATACGTATATATAATTACATGTATACATGTGTAAATAAATACAGATACATATGTGGTGTATGTATATATAAATATACATAAATATATGTGTATGAGTATTTACATATATATAAATATATATATATATATATATATATATATATCTATATATATATATATATTATATTTTTTATATATATATTTATATATATATATATATATATATATATATATATATATATATATATATATATATATATATATATATATATATATATATATATGTGTGTGTGTGTGTGTGTGTGTAAAAAAAAAAAAAAATATATATATATATGTGTGTGTGTGTGTGTGTGTGTGTGTGTGTGTGTGTGTGTAAAAAAAATTATATATATATATATATATGTGTGTGTGTGTGTGTGTGTGTGTGTGTGTGGGGGAGGGGGGGGGGGGGTGGGTGTGTGTGTGTGTGTGTGTGTGTGTGTGTGTGTGTGTATATATACATATATATAGGAGGATATGTGCATGTGTATATATATATAGATGAATATATATATAAATGAATATATATGTGTATAAGTGTATATATATAAATATAGGTATGTATGTATATAAATAAATATATATATGAAGATAGGTATAAATATATACTTGGTTATGTATGCTAATTAAATAAAAGATTGAAGCCAAAACCCCTAACCCAGCCCAGGCTTAGCCCAGGCCGAGCAGACCCAGGCCCAGCCCAGCCGGTTATCCCCCTAGCCACCCGAAGCATTCCTTCAGCCGACCCCTGTTAACACAGCAGTATATGTATTCGAGAGAGAGGGAGGTCGAAACCCTAACGCGAACCCACGCCCAGGCCGCGCGCGCCCCTCCCTGTGCGCCACCGCCGTGCGCCGCCTCACGCACGGCCACTGGCCGACCGAACACGCCGGAGCGCGCGAACTGTACAAAGGAGCACAGCAGCAATGACGGGTGGGGGAATGAACTTCTCGGCGAGTTTTCTCCCTCGACGATCGATCTCTTCACGAACCACTTAAATAGGTATGAACACAACCTATATGTCTACCAATCCCTTCAACTAGTTTAATTTATTTTGCTTCGTGTACAATGAAAACCGAGTCCCAAAACCGAGAAAAAACTCGATTTCTGGATTTAAAATCTGTCCCAAAACCCAAAGTTGACGGTCGATTTACGACCAGGATATTGTGAAACTTGGAAAAGCGCTTGAACAGCCTGGTAGACAACCTAACCGAGATTGAGACCCCACTTTTAGTTTATTTTCTAGTGGATTAAATTCTGTTTAAAACCAATTTGAAAATAAGAAAAAAAATGAAAAAACTATTTTCAAAAACTTGAAAAAACCATCCACACGACGCACGTCCCACCAATCCGGGCGACATGGTCGCGCACCGTAAGCATCGAAAGGTGCATAACGGCTTCGTGGTCATGTGGGCTTTGACGGAATTCAAATTGGTCGCGTATACGCGACGAATTTGATGCGTATCCGTCGAAATTCACCGTATCGACCTCTGTGCAAGTTTCTCAATTACTTCGTGCACGTTCGTCAGATCGAGACGAAACTTGTGCCAGCAGGACCGTATCATTTTTCTGGTAATGTATGCCAAGTTTGGTCAGATTCTGAGACAGTTGAATCGGAACGCCGTTTTGCGGGCCCACGGTCCGACTCAACGAGCGACTTTGTGCACGGCCCGCCGGAATCCAACTCTGGATATACGGTTGGGTTCGTTTCGGAAAATCGGACCTGTTGACATATAGTTTGACAACTTTAGAGACCGTTAACTCTGGTACGCATTTCGGTGCAAAACGGGTCCAACGGCGGACATCGTTTTTGCCCAAAATTACCATTTTGCCCTTGCGTCCAGAATTGGACTTAAGGACAGGCAATCCTAGCTAATTTAACTTATTTCAGCATCTGGAGACTTCTGCATGTGTTGACTAATTGTGGCTCATTGAGTGGTATAGTATTATTGGTTTCACCAGCTAAGGACCTCAGGCAAGTGCACTTTCTGATTGCTTTCGATTCATAGTAGTCTTTTCATTTCATGTCTGTACATATATCTTGCTGCTTGTTGACACGCTCGTCACACAGAGTATTCGGGAGTGGAAATATCTTAGTAGACATGTGGACTACCCAGAAATATCCCCAAAATGTCTATTCTTGAACGATAGCCGCTGCACATGACACGTGCAGTGTGCCGAATTTACCTCCTAGTCGTTCACATGTCGAAACAGATATTTCACACCACATAGGTAGATGTCTTTTATTTTTCTTTTATTCTCTACCGTGCCATGTCATCAGTTACCTTCTAGTTTTTATCTCTTAAATGTCATTTTCATGTCTTGTTAATTCTATTGTATTTTTGTATTGCCATCGGTTTGTGTACTTGTTCCATTCCTGACTGGAAACCAATATTTTCAGGTTTAGCCGCGATCACTCTTAGCATGGGGAAGGCTTGGGTATGCTGAGGTCAACCTAGAAATAGAAAGCAATTGTATCAATTTTATTAATTATAAAATCTTGTATTTTCTTTAATTATATATGTTGTAAATGTTGTAACAAATTAGAAATGTGAATGAGCAGCAAATGTTGTATTTTGAGCATTTATTTCTTGCGAGCTTGACAGCGTTCTACCGCCGACTCTGCGGCGTAAGCTGGCTTGGACACGTCTCGTATCCGAAAAGCGGGTGCGGGTCGTGACAAGTTTTGTGGTGGCCCATATAGGTCAGTTTTCGTAAAATATTGCGAACTCGTGATGGTACTTAAGTTAGTCGTACCATTGCGAGCCTGCAACCAGGAAATGCTCATTCCCAAATTAGGATTAAAATGATTTAAGATAATGACTAGGATTAGGAGTCCCTTGTTCAAATTGACTGCTGGGTAGTTAAGGTTATTAGATAGGCCATGCAATTTAGATAGCTTGCTAGATCCCTATAGGTACACTATTACTTTTGATATGACAATTTGATTCAATGTGGATATACTATTTGCTTGGTATGTTAGGCTTGCCTAGAATTAAGGCGTCAATTTTGATAAATTGTTCAATTTCCTTTTGCGCTGTTAGATATAAACCTTATATCGTAAGTTAGAATCGTCTATCTTAAATTCTCTTTTGCTGTAAGGAGTTAGTTTATAATTTCTAATTCTGCTATTCATATACAAATCTCGGGGTAGATTGATTCGAGATTTTCCCTCAACCATTAAAATGCATATGAAATAGATACTAGGATGTTTGTATTTCTTTCGTCTTTAGTTATTTCCTCCTTCCAAAATCTCGCGTGCTTGTATTTTGACTATCTTGACCAACGCTGCTATTACAGCCTAGTTTTTGCAAGCATACTCTTTTAGCGAGCTTGATTCGAGACACGTGTTTATTTGGGGACGCCCGCTAACATATTGTCTAATCCGAATAAGTGTATTACGGTCTGATCAACCATGATGCATTTGGTTCGCTCTTCATTTAATTACACTATGTGGAATGAGATATAGAGGTATCTAGGATCTCATCCGTGACTTGCCTTGACAATCCCTCTTGAAATAATATAATCGCCTTTGAATCACGTAATTGTATTCAGTGACATCTCTCTTGAACCCTTTATTGTTTTTGTCTTTCACTGATTTGAAAGACGAAAGCTCGTAACAGATAGATACATAGTATTCCCCATGGCTATGATAGTTGTATACGTAAGTGTAGCTACCATCGGCTAACCCTGTGACTGGAACCTTGCCTTGAGTTACCCGTCCTCCCTTCGACACTAAAACTACTATCTTGATCTTCTAGTCATTGGAGTCCGAGAATGATTAGGATCCTTCCCTTGACCAAATGCCAACCTAGGAGACTACCTATTCTCAAGAGACCAAATGTTGTGAGCCTCTAATCAATTGTTTGAAGCTTGGTTTAATTAGAACCCTCATGACAATAGTCTGGCAGGTTTGACACAAATAGAAATTCATGACTCAGCTGTTAGAAATCTTTTCATATATTGTGCCTTAGAGTTGGTTACCCTGTCGATAACTCTTGTATACCAGACGAGTAGATCGTTCTATTTTTTGACCGTATGCCAGTGTACACACTCGTTTTCCATTTATGAGGAACGATCCTTGACTTGACTTATACCTACTGTACCCCGTTACGCGTTGCCTTACTCTTATTAACAGGAGTCGAGGTACAATACCCGGACTTTGGAATCCTTCTAACCCATTATTCCTAGAACCATGTCTTAGTTTCTAAGGTAGGTAGAGAGTAAGACTTCTAAATTTTTTGGGATATATGAAGATTACTGATTGATCGGAATAATTTCCATTAGGATAATAATTAGTGCCCTTGGACTCCCACTTTCTATTTAGATCATTTGTGTTCCCGGCCGTGTCATTAATATTCGGAACACGAGACCAGTTGTTACCTTCTAACAAATTTTATATGCAAGATCTAGACGAGTCCACCTTTATCTAGGTATATCATGTCCCACTCAAACCCGTCCTTGTACTCTATTTTTGTGCTACGACTTTCAGGTTAAAAGGACTAACTATAACTCTTACCATAGTACCTACCCGGTATACTTTTCGACTTCCATTAGATCCTTAAATTCGACTCAATTCCTTCAATCCAATATATGGTTGTGATCTACTCGAAGTCCACTATGCACATGTCACTAGTGTGCCACTCAATTGTGTCTTCTTGTGCTACTTAAACACAAAAGTTACTGAAGACATATTTTTAGGTTTGAGGGACCTAGCTAACCAACCTGACTGACAACTAGCTCAACCACTTGGGTGAAAATCTATTCTAGGGTACCCTAACCTAGTAGAAATAGTTTATCTTGGGATCTTGTTCAGACCATATAGATTGAGATCCAAGGTTCATCCAACCAAAGAGTGATATCCAAATAGGAAACCCATTAAGGCCCAGTAAAACCCATCCAGACCAACCTCCATAGTTGGTCTATAAAACCGAAGTGTTTGAAATGGGTCCCTATACCTATTATGTAGTCTCCACCCCTTAGAATATGAATCCATACGTAACCTTTATTCCAACTACCTGGAAGTTGAGATATGATCTTGTATTGCATTTATATTCCTTACTCGTGTGTTTGAATAACCACGAAAAAGATCGCCATCTTGATTTCTCAAATTCTGTTCTATTTTAGAATCTTGTTTAGATTAGAAATTTGAGAACGGATTTTCTGTATAGCACGGATTGCAAGCACCTCTAAGAAACAAAATGTTCTTCGATTTAGCAAGTGACTGGACTAGAGTAGCCCAATCTAGCAAATAAGTCAATGGTTCATGAACTCTTTCTAGTTGTATCATTGGATACACTCTACCGCTCTTGAAGCTTCATGACTGCTCTCGATTATTTTCTTATCTGCCTGTCCTTCCTATTTTAGAGCAACGAGTGGTCATGCTTATTAGAATTTATTAATAATTTTTAGCTACTTGTATAAATTATTGCTTGTTAAATTTTGGGTTGCTTGATAGATACGAGAGGAGTTTAGATACCATATGCCTAGATAATTATTGGTAGGATTGTTAGCAACCAGTTAGAAGATTTTAAGATTTTTAGTTTGATGGAGTAATGTGAGCAAAGGTGGGTAGAAGTTCTCAAGTATTCGGAGTTATGAAATGGCTAGAAAAGGGTATAAAATATTTGAGTGATTAAATTGAAGAGATTAAGATTAAGGTAGACTTTCTTTTAGAATTTTAAGAATAGTTATGAGTTGGAATTTCGAGGACAAAATTACTTTTAAGGTGGGTAGATTTGTAGCTCCCCTTTCCGAAAATTCTGAAATATTTTTATTATTTATTTACTATTAAGGTTATTTTGAGGAGATTTAATAAGCATGTTCATTCCATTTAAGTATTATAATTATTATTGAGTCAATTTATGGTAAATTAAATTTATATATATATATGAAGATATAAATGTGTGTAGCTCCCCTTCCCGAAAAATATTTTTTGAAATATTTATTTATATATCTTTATTTATTTAATAGTGATTTTAGAATTTTCTGTAAATAATTATTCGATAATTATTACGATAGATGACTTTAGCCACAAATGAGTTTTGGAGTACAAGACGACTAGGAATCATGGCACGGATAGTGCAGTGGCGTGCTTTGACTAGAGTTTAGCCATGGTAAGAGAAGGTCAAGACATAGTGATGTCCTAACTAGGAAAACCAGACCAAGTTGCGACGTGACCATTATAAATACTTTAGTTATTCATTATTATTATTATTTGACATTTAAGTGATCTGGTTGTACCAGACTGGTCCGGACCGGACCAAGCCCATGTAGTCTTACGGCACGTCCAAGGACATTCGTGTTGAGGGATTTTGGTATGAGGGTGTTGTACTTCATTTTTATGATTTAACGAATATTTTCTAGTATTCGAAATTGGATATTATAATTATCATTATTTAGTTTATATTCAATGACATTGGTATAAAATAGATCCTTGTACATTTTGGGATTGTTAGACTGTACATGGTGGTATACATACCATTATGGATTTATTGAACTTCGTTACCATTATTATTATTTTATTATCAATATTATCGAGGATATTATTATACAATATTATTTTATTATTACTGGTTATATTATTATTGTCAATAAATGTTAGGTATATACATGTTCATATTTATATAAAAAAATAGGCTCTACGTAGGAATGATGCTATTGGACTTATTTAGAATTTTATGGAGTATATTATATTATATATATATATATATATATATATATATATATATATATATATATATATATATATATATATATATATAGATATATTTATATATATATATATGAATATATATATATATATATATATATATATATATATATATATATATATATATATATATTATATATATATATATATATAAAAAAAATATATATATATATATATATATATATATATATATATATATATATATATATATATATATATATATATATATTTCATATTAGTGTGAATATGCTGTTGGACATATTTTTTTTATATTGTTCATATTTATATATATATATATATATGAATATGCTATTGGACTTATTTAGAATTCTATGGCTCTACATAGGAATGATGCTATCGTGACAAGTTTTTGTGGTGGCTCATGCAGGTCTGTTTTCGCAAATCATGCGAACTCGTGATAGTACTTAAGTTAGTTGTACTATTGCGAGCCTGCGACAAAAAAATGCTCATTCACGAATTACGATTAATTTAATTTAAGTGAATGACTAGAGCTAGGAGTCCCCAATACAAATTTACCAATGTGTAGTCTAGGCCATGGAATTTAGATGAGGAGTCATTAATTTTGATAGTTTGTTAGATCCCCATAGGTACACTATTACCTCTTAATATGACGACACGATCCAATGTGGATAGATTATTCACTTGGTGAGACAGGGCTTCATAGAAATAATGACCTAACATTGATAAATTGTGCAATTCCTCATCGTTGTCTGTTAGACATCATCCTCATGTCTTAGCCCCAAATTACCTATTTAGTTTCTATTTTGCCCAAGAATTATTATTTTATATAATTTCTGATTATGTTATCTATATACGGACCTTGAGTTAGTTTCGATTCAAAGTTTTCCTCTGTGGTTTGAATACACATGGAATATATATTAGAATGTTGTATTTCTTTTGTCCCCAGATATTTCTTTCC
Source organism: Iris pallida (assembly GCA_029216955.1). Taxonomy (NCBI): domain Eukaryota; kingdom Viridiplantae; phylum Streptophyta; class Magnoliopsida; order Asparagales; family Iridaceae; genus Iris; species Iris pallida. The sequence goes on from JANAVB010037619.1 coordinate 3,886,097, forward strand.
TGTTTCATCCTTTATTTTAAGGGTTGTGATTGATAGGACAAATGCTTACGCTCTAGTTCATGGTCAACTTGTTCGATTCTCTAGAAGCTCATGAATATTTTCGGATATAGTTAAAGGAATGTTAGTTAACTCATAATGGCAGGACAGCAGCGCACTGTCACCATTTAATTGAATTTTGGAGACTATGGATACACTGCAGCCAGCAGCGCACTGGCGAGACACAACCCCTAGAGGTAAAATTAGTTTAAAAAAATATAGGTGATGGGATATTGCTAAACTATGGCTAGTGGTCCCCTTTGATCGTAGTTACCCTTGTGGCAATGTAAGGTAGAGCATCTGATAGTATAACACATCTGAATCACGGAACCAAGGGTTTAACACCGCCAGGGTATACGGGCGAGGCAAAATTCTCGGTAAAATAACTTCAGACGTGATTACAAGTTTAGGGTACTATAAAGGATAGGATTGTGCCCTGTATGTCCCATAAGACCCAAAGCCAATACCAGTGGAAGTTCTGCAAGTTGGGTAGCAAGTCTCCCAATCCGGTATCCCGTGGTCCTTGTGATCTATTGACGAGATAATTGACTGGCACTAATAGGTTTACCTGGAATATAGAATATAGAGGTCCATAACCCATTAGTTGACCAAGTCCTTGTGTATAAGAAGATAGTAGGAAGACCATATAAGCAAGAACACCGGGTAAGGTTTTGTTTCTCACAAAACTCGAGCTACTTGTGCCTCCTTCTCAAAAATCTTATATTTTGACTATCTTGACCAATGTTGCTATTACAACCTAGTTTTGCAAGCTCACTCTGTTCTCGAGCTTGATTCAAGACAAATGTTTAGTGGGGACACCTGCTGACATATTGTCTAATCAGAATCGATGTATTACGGTCTGATCAACCGTAGTGCACTTAGTTCGCTCTACATTTAATTACCTACGTGGATTGAGATACAGAGATATCTAGGATCTCATCCGCGAATGCATTGACAATTTCTCTTGAATTATACATTCACCCTTGAATCACGAAATTGTATTCAGTAACATCTCCCTTGAACTCTATTATTTTTGTCTTTCGCTGATTTCGAAAGACGAGAGCTCATAATTGGTAGAGAGATATAGAGTATCCTCTATGGCTATGATAGTTGTATACCCAAGTGCTGCTACCATCGGCCAGCCATGTGGTTGAGTTATTCATTCTCCTCTCGATCCTCAAACTACTATTGAGACCTTCGAGCCATCTGAATTTGAGAATGATTAGGGTTTTACCCTTAGTCAGAACGCCAACCTAGGAGACTATCTATTCTCAAGAAACCAAATGTTGTGAGTCTCTATTTATTTGCTGGAAGCTTGCCTTAACTAGCAACCCTTAAGCCTTGAACCAACCCTTCCTCGACCGAAGCCCACAGTTAGACATGAGATGAGTGGACAATAGGGTAATCATTTACCGTGACACCCATCCCGAGATTGGTTTCCAACAAATATTACTCTAGTTATGTAAATTTTATTATTAAGACCTAACTAGTGCTGGAACACTACAGTCACTAGCTTAGCAAATACCATAGCGTAAATACCCTGTCATATTATGATCTACCAGTTATCAACAGCAATACACGATCACTACAACTCTTGTGACGATAGTCTGGCAGGTTGACACAAATAGAAATTCACGACTCAGTTGTTAGAAATCTTGTGCCTTAGAGTTGGTTACCCCGTCGGTAACTCTAGTATACTATAGACGAGTAGATCATCCTATTTTATCGACCATGTGTCATTATACACACTTGTTCTCCATTTATTGAGGAACGATCCTTGACTTGAATTATATCTACCGTACCCCGATACGCTGTGCCTTATTCCCTATTAACAAAGAGTCGAGGTATAGTATCCAGACTTTGGGAACCCTCTAACCTCAATATTCCTAAGACCATGTCCTATTTCTAAGGTGGGTAGACTGTAAGCCTCCTAAAGTTTTGGGATATACGAAGATCACCGATTGATTAGAATAAATTTTTATTAGAATGATAGTTAGTACCCTATGGACTCCCACTTTCCATTAGACCATTTTGTGTCACCAGCCGTGTCATTAATATTCGGAGCACAAGACCAGTTGTTACCTTTCAACAATTTCACATGCAAGAGCTAGACGAGTCCACCTTCATCTAGGTATATCATGTCCCACTCAAACATGTCCCCTTGTACTCTATTTTTATGGTACGACTTTCAGGACAGAAGGACTAGCTATAGCCCTTACCATAGTACCCGTATACTTCCCGACTACAATTAGAGACTCTAACTCGACCCGAACCTTTCGACCCAATATATGGTTGTGATCGACTAGAAGCCCATTACGCACATGTCACTAGTGTGCCATTTAATTGTGTTTTCTCGTGCTACTTAAACACAAAAGTCACGGAAGGCGCACCTACAGGGCTTACAAGACCTATTTAACCAATCCGACTGCTCAACTAGCTCAACCATTTGGGTAGAAGGCTATTCTAGGTTACCTTAACCTAGTAGAAATAATTTTATCATTGTGATCTTGTCCAGTCCATGTGGATTGAAATCCAAGATTCATTCGACCAACGATTGATGTCCAATCAGGAAACCCATTAGGACCCAGTAAGATCCATCCAGGCATACCACCCTATTTGGACTATAAAACCGAACTACTTGAAATAGGTCCCTATACCTATTATGTAGTCTCCACCCCTTAGAATGTGAGGTCATTCGTAACCCTTAATCCATCTACCTGGAAGTTGCGATACGACCTTGCATTGCATTTATAACCCTTGCTCGTGTGTTTAAATAACCACGAAAAAGATCACAATATTGATTTCTCAAATCCCGTTCTATTATGGAACATGTTTAGAATTTTGATAACGGAACTTTTGTATTGCACGGATTGCAAGCCCTCTAGGAAACGAAGGGTTCTTCGAATTATCAAGTGATTGGACTAGAGTAGCCCAATCTAGCAAAATAGGTCATTAGTTCATAGACTTTCTTTCGATCTGCATCATTGGATACTCCCTATCGCTCTTGAAATTTTATATTTACTATCGATTATTCTTTCTTATCTTCCTGTCCTTCCTATTGTAGAGTGACGAATGGTCATGCTTATTGGAGTTTATCAATATTTCTTAGCTACTTGTATAAATTATTGCTTATTAAATATGGGGTTGTTTGATAGATAGGAGCGGGTTATAGATACCACATGCCTAGATATTGTTGGTAGGATTATTAGCAACCAGTTAGAAGATTTTAAGATTTTTAGTTTGAGGAGTAGTGTAACCAAAGGTGGGTAGAAGTCCTGGAGGCTATATGGCTAGGAGAAGATTACAAACTATTTTTGAGGAATTAAAATTTAAGGAGATTAAGGTTCATATAGAGCTTCTTATTGAATTTTAAGAAATAATTATGGATTAGAATTTCGAGGACGAAATTATTTTTAAGATGGGTAGATTTGTAGCTCCCCTTCCCGAAAAATATTTTTTGAAATATTTATTTATATATTTTTATTTATTTAATAGTGATTTTAGAATTTTCTGTAAATAATTATTCTATAATTACTACGATAGATGACTTTAGCCACAGATGAGTTTTGGAGTACAAGACGACTAGGAATCATGGCACGGATAGTGCAGTGGCGTGCTTTGACTAGAGTTTAGCCATGGTAAGAGAAGGTCGAGCCATAGTGATGTCCTAACTAGGAAAACCAGACCAAGTTGCGACGTGACCATTATAAATAGTTTAGTTATTCATTATTATTATTAATTGACATTTAAGTGATCCGGTTGTACCAGACTGGTCCGGACTGGACCCGGACCGGACCAAGCCCATGTAGTCTTACGGCACGTCCAAGGACATTCGTGTTGAGGGATTTTGGTATGAGGGTGTTGTATTTCATTTTTATGATTTAACGAATATTTTCTAGTATTCGAAATTGGATATTATAATTATCATTATTTAGTTTATATTCAATGACATTGGTATAAAATAGATCCTTATACATTTTGGGATTGTTAGACTGTACATGGTGGTATACACACCATTATGGATTTATTGAACTTTGTTACCATTATTATTATTTTATTATCAATATTATCGAGAATATTATTATACAATATTATTTTATTATTACTGGTTATATTATTATTGTCAATAAATGTTAGGTATATACATGTTCATATTTATTAAAAAAATAGGCTCTATGTAGGAATGATGCTATTGGACTTATTTAGAATTTTATGGAGTATATTATATTAGTGTATATATATATATATATGAATATATATATATATATATATATATATATATATATATATATATATATATATATATATATATATATATATATATATATATATATATATATATATATATATATATATATATTGTATATTATATATAGTGTATTTTATGGAGTTTACTATATTAGTGTATATATATATATATATATGAATATATATATAGATAGATATGAATATATATATATATATATATATGTATATATATAGTGTACATTATATATAGTGTATATTATATATAGTGAATTATATGGAGTATATTATATATATATGAATATACTATAGACATACATACATATGTGTGTTAATATAAAAAACAAAAAAAGGAAAAGAAAAGAGGATGCTACTGTAGCAATAGGACCCGAGCTCTCTGTTCGGCCCAACCGTAGCCGAGCATCTGCTCGATTTTTCCAACCGAACCGTATAAAAATAGGGAGATCGGTAAGATCTCACATAACCCTAACTTCTAAACGCAACCCCTACACCCTGGGCGGCCACATAGACGCGCGACGCCGCCGCCACGACCGC